>RXID01014621.1:822437-1131071 GCA_005019695.1 Trichopus zeylanicus subsp. travancoricus | reverse complement strand
CTCGGCCCCGGACGCGGACATGTGTCAGCAAAGCCGCCGAGCTTGTTCCCCACCGACGTGATCCTCACGTGCTTATCGTCGGTGACAGGCTGGCAGCTGCCCCGAGAATATTTTCGGGCGTGATGCTTATAATAATGCTTTTAAGTGGGTCCCCCAACCCGACAACCCGTTCCGGATGCGGATTTAAGAACCAGATTCGATTGCGCAACTTCTTTGGTAAACTCCTCGAAAATTTTTTCCCAAATAACTAGCAGCTTTGTTCTTTATTTGTAAAAATAAAAAATAAAAATCCGTAATTGCAAAAAAGCACCTGCTTGACGCTTTTTATTTGAAAACAACCACCGTCTCTCAATTCAACCAAACTATTTCCAAGCTAAAAATAAAAAATATATTTTTTGTCAATATCACATAAAATATTATTTAGTTTGAAATGATTTCGAGTTTTCGATTTTAGATTAGAATCGAATTATATGCACTACTTCAATACTTCTCGTTTTTCACTTCTAATTCAAATGGGCTCTAAGTGAATTTTTTACTAAATTTTTTGGATAAAGATTTTTTTTTTATCTATGTTTTTACATCGTTGTAAAAATGAAATAACAAAAATAAAAAAATCAACCAATCACGCAATTTTTACAGATTTTTTTTGGCGAGCAAAAGCCATAGAAAAAAATTTAGGGTTTTTTGCAAACAAATAAGATCATTTTCATCTAATAATTTTAAATATTAGAATCGGAGAATTTGTCAATTTTAGTATTTTTATGGAATTGATAAATTTGATATTTAGATATATTTTTTGGGTAGAATTGAGTACTTTAAATTTTTTCAATTTTAGAAATTCCGCTGGTTTGGTTCGGAAGAAGAAATTAATGAATTCTTTCCATTACAGTAATTTTGATGTTTGGTTTGAGGGAATTGGGATTATGCTCAGTAAAACTATTTTTTCAATAATAATTGATATTTATTATTTTGCATATAATTATATAAACTCAATGCAATAATAAAACATGTGTTCATATAAATAAAAAAATTCAAAGTCAGAGGAATATTTAAAAATTTAAAATAGTACAAAAATTGCAGCATAGAGAAAAGCTGTCCAGAACTGAACAAATCCTAACATTACAAACTTTAAAGTATATTACTTATTATACAAGAATTTCTAACAAATACAAAAATTAAAATACATGTCATATATAATGCGCTTCTAATCACAAAACTTTTCTATATGATCTTACAATTTTTTTATATAGCTGACCTATACAAAATACAAAAGAGGCAAGACACTATTCAATGCTCATTATTAAGGAATAATATATAACCATAGCTCTTAGCTTGACTTACTAAATAAAATTTATCTATTATGAATTGCAGCGAAAATTCACAAATTACAATTATTTATAAATAATACAAAAAATGAGAAATAATATAAAATAAAATAAAAATAAAAATAATGCAACGATATTCATAATTCACCTAAAATTAGGTTATGTTCATGGGTGATGATGAGAGTAAAAGATCTACTATCAATAAGTTTTACAATAATTTATAATAAAAATATATTCTTTTTTATCTAATTAAATTTTTTATTAAATCTTGGTGACACCTCATCCTTTAGAAAGAATCTCCAAGAGAGCTTTATGAGGAGCCACTACCAGAGACAATCAAGAAATACTAGAAAAATCCATACATAAGAGTCGATGCTCTGTCTTTTTCTTTTTTTATCTATTCTTTCTATTCCTCTCTTTTTATTTCTCTCTAGTTTACTATAACACTCCCAATTAAATTCTATATATTACTAGAATATTTATACACTCTTATTAAGTTTATATTCTACTCTAATTATAACTACTAATATTATATAATAGATATTTAAAATCAGAAATAAATCTAAATCAAAATTTAGATTCTTAATTAAACTCAAACTCCAATTTAAGTTCGAGATATCTAAACTCAATAATATCCACATTGGCTTAAACTCAGATGTGCCGCCATCACGAAAATTTAGTCATTATTTCTCATCCAGCCTCTTCTTTTAGGCTATTAGCTTACTTAGCTAATTGTAAAATACAAATTCAAGTAAACTTCAAATTCACTTTTCATGACTATAGTCTTGTAGTTTTAAAAGTCTTTCAAAAAATATGTATATGCTATCATGACAAAAGTAACTTTGGAATAATGTCTATCTCTTATTGAATTAATTCGAATATCACTTCTTTACCGTTGTAACCATTAAAACTCCACCTAGTATTCTCTATTAATTGATAAATATTTTCGCACTTTATCCTCTTTTGTCATAGGACAAAATCCTCTTTTGTCATAGGACAAAATTTATCTTATTGTCGAACTTTTTCTCATCGAATAAGAATTTTGTCACTTTTGTTATTTGTTTATAAATTTTGATACCAATTATTATGATTCACAACACAAGATTTATGAATCATCTTATTCGAAAATAAAATAATAAAAAAGAAGTAATATAAGATAAAAATAAAAAAAAATATAGCAATATACGTGATCTATTCAAAATTGAATAATTGAATTATATCCAGGGAGAGCGAAAGTTCTACTATTACCAAGCTTTATAAAAGCTTAAAATAAAAGCTTCACTTTTACTCTCCAACTAAATTCTTAACAAGATTTAGTGACAATCTCTATTTTTAGAGAGAATCTTCAAAAGAAATTCATGACCCGTGGGTCTTCTGTCTCAATGCAGCATTGCTCCGTCAAGCTTTTGTTCATTGTGAAAAAAATTTCATTATTGCCTTTGTAAGAGTCTAGACTATGTCTCAGTCCCAATGTACCCCATATCTTCTCGAACCGGCTATTGATGATCGCTTTAGTAAATTATTGCCTCACCAATTAGCTAATCAAACGCGAGTCCCTCCTCAAACATATTCCTCCTTTTACTTAAAAAAAAACTATCTCTGCGAAAAAATAACAAAGAGACTCATATATAGGAACTAACACTTTCTTTTTCTTATTTTTTTTATTTTTTATTTTTTATTTTTCTAATTTTCTCTAATTCAACCATGACACTCCCCAACAATCTTTACCAAATCCTATCAATTACTATAGATTTGTAGATCTTTATTAAATTTAAATTATATTCTAATTATAATTTTTAAGATTATATAATATGTATTTAATATCATGCACAAATTTTAATTTTAATTTAAAATTTTATTTTATGTTAAATTCCAATCCGAGTTCAAAAAATTCAAACACAATACTTATCCGACAATAAATCAATTATGTTTCAATTGAGCCCAAAAAAATTGTTAAGATGGCCACAGAAAACAACCAAGGCATACAAACGTACACTTCCACGTACAACTGCAGCCGGCGGTGACCAAAACAACGGTCGTTGGGGGCGGCAACAGCAGTTGTAACCCATGGCAAGCAAATTAGCCAAACATCAAATAAACTATTTCACCAAACATTAAAAAAACCCAAGAAAACATGAAAACCCAAAAGACCCCGACGCGGCAACACCAGTCGCCGCCGAGGCTGAAGTTAAGGAAAGTGACTTGATCAACGGGCGCGGTGGGAGAAAGGCACCGGAATTCTGGGAGGGCCACGAGAGCGCAAGACAAGACCGATTCCGACACGGCCGGTGCAGGGGCGCAGATCGGCCGGCACTCGCACACATCATCGCCAGGGAAAAATAGGCCGCGGGAGGTGTAAGACAAGAATGGATCCAACACGACCAGTGAGGTGTAAGACAGGAATGGATCCAACACGACCAATGCAGAAGGGGCACAGGGGGTGCGGGAGGCGCGGAACGTCGCTGGCGATGACAGAGGCCACGGGGGGTGCAGGAGGGGCACGGGAGAGCGGGAGCTAGCGCCAGAAGGCCGGAGAGGGAGGGAACAAGCTTTGTTCGGCGAGGAAGAAGGGTCGCGTGGGCGTCGAGGAGGAGACGGTCGCGTGCGGGTCAGGGAGGAAGAAGAGGGTGACCGGAGATGAGGATGGAGAATCGGGTAAGAGAATTGAAAGAATTGTGAATTTGTGATCAATTTCGGACAAGAATTAAAAGTAAATTATTATATGGATCCTACACCGATACTGGCAGATTGGTGTTTATCAGACATGTTCAAAAAATCCTAATTCGAAATTTAAAATTATTAGAATTAATTAATTTCAATCATTTTATATTTTTTATGATGTCTAAATATCGAGATTAGAAAATTTCACCCCCAATCCCTCCAATTTCTCCAATTCTCATGGATCGATGTCACCCAAACAGGTCCTATATGCGTTCTCTTCAAATAATCAAAAAGCTAGATAGTTATGCGCAAAAAACAAATTAAAAAAAAAATTTTAATACGCAGTCAGACCACACTGGATAAGGTCGCGAGGGGCGTTGCAGTGGCTTGCTCGAAATAACTATTTTAACCTCAAGATCGGCGCACTATCACGTACATCACGAAGGCAAAACAGTCAATTCCACACCGTCATGGACACAGGTCTTGCCAGGCTAGCCAGGCGCTGGAACTTCCAAGAACCGAGACGTACTCTGTCGGCCTGAAGCCGGGACTCAATTCCAAAATTATCTCCTCAAGATTTGTCCCTTTCCCAATCCACGCATCTCAACCGTCCGATCAATCCTTTATTCCGGAAAAAACCTCGACACTTAGCTTCTATTTACATGTCTTGCCACGGCTCAGTTTTCGCACAGCTGGCACTCTGTGGCGTCCTGTTTTTTGTGTTCCCGTTTCGCAGCCATAAGGCGAAAGCGTTTCCCAGTGAGTTTCAATAATGATAGATTAAGGAGTTTTACTGCAATCCGAGTGACCACTCGCCAACAGATGCTTCGCCGCTCCGTGGCCATAAATTTCCCCTTTTTTTTTTAGTAAAAATAGATTTTCAAATGAATTAACCATTGATTAACAAATATAAGTATTTTTCTTACTAATGTTTTCCCCTAATTACGTGTACGGTCTCCGGCGATCGTTTTCCTCGAACCTATTCGTCCCTTTCATTATTATTATTATTTTCCTTCCTTAATAAATTTTTTAACGCGTATGAAAAAAATGGCATAATTACTTGCATTAATCGACAGCTGTGACTAATTGATCCAAAGACGGAAAATTATCGAGTAAATTGGATTTAATTAGCATATGATCTCCTTTCTAATCTTGCCCTGTTCCTCGCCAATAAAAAGTCGCCTCTTTTGAAGAAGAAGAAGAAGAAGAAGAAGAAGACGTGGTTAGTTGTTTCTCATACTCGCCGGTGCTCGTCGGCTTCGTCGTGCCATCCTCGTTGCGGCGGCGAGTGCCATCAAAAGGGACCCCCAAGCCCTCATGGCTTGCTGATCCCGCCGCAAAGCTCGCGCCTTTGCTTTGACTTTGGAGGGAAAAGCTTTGGTCTTGGGGCGGCAATGGCGCCGGGGCTTGTTGATTGGTGGGGGAAGGAGAAGCACCGGGGCACGCCGGTGGTTGTCAAGATGGAGAATCCCAACTGGTCCATGGTGGACATCTCCTCCCCCGACGACGACGACGTGGCCGGCGAGTTCACTGGCGTCGCCAAGGGCGGTCGAAACAAGAACGCAAAACAGATCACCTGGGTTCTCCTCCTGAAAGCGCACCGCGCTGCTGGGTGCCTCACCTCCTTGGCTTCAGCCTTCTTCGGCCTCGTCGGAGCCGTACGTCGCCGAGTCGCCGCCGGGAAGACCGACACCGACGCGCACCCGTCGGAACACCCTGCCGTCCGCTCCCGCTTCTACGCCTTCATCAAGCTCTTTCTTTTCCTCTCCGTTCTCCTCCTCGGCGTCGAGATCTTCGCATATTTCAGAGGCTGGCATATCACCACGGCGGAGCTCCGGCGGTTATCGCTTCCGTCTTCCTCTGCCCTCTTCGAAAGCGTATACTCGAATTGGGTGCGATTCCGCGTGAAATACATCGCCCAGCCGCTGCAGTTCCTTGCCAACGCGTGCGTCGTGCTCTTCTTGATCCAAAGTGCCGACAGATTAATCCTCTGCCTTGGCTGCTTCTGGATCCGGTTCAAGCGCATCAAGCCCGTCCCGAAAACCACCAATGCAGGCAGCGGCGCCGATCCCGAAGCCGGCGGCGAGGACTTCCCCATGGTCCTCATTCAAATCCCAATGTGCAACGAAAAGGAGGTAACCGACAATTCAAAGCTCCAACCTCTTTCACTGAATTCTTCTCCAAATCCTCTCTGGAATTCAAAGTTGTCGCCTTTTTTGTTTGCAGGTTTACCGGCAATCGATCGCTGCTGTTTGTAATCTTGATTGGCCGAGGTCGAACATGCTCGTCCAGGTACTCGACGACTCCGACGACGTGGCGACGCAGGCGCTAATCAAGGAGGAGGTGGAGAAGTGGCAGAGCTCCGGCGCCCGCATCGTCTACCGGCACCGCGTGATCAGAGATGGATACAAGGCCGGCAATCTCAAGTCAGCCATGAGCTGCAGCTACATCAAGGAATACGAGTTCGTCGCCATCTTCGACGCCGACTTCCAGCCGACGCCCGACTTCCTCAAGCGAACTGTGCCACATTTCAAGGTTCGAATAAATCCCAACTCGTCTCGAATCCTCTGATCCTTACTGCTTGTGATTGGAATTTGAGCATTGGTTAGAGTTGCAGAACAATGAGGAGGTGGGGCTGGTGCAGGCGAGGTGGTCTTTTGTGAACAAAGACGAGAACTTGCTGACGAGATTGCAGAACATCAATCTCTGCTTCCACTTTGAGGTGGAGCAGCAGGTAAATGGGGTGGTCATTAACTTCTTCGGGTTCAATGGCACCGCCGGCGTGTGGAGGATCAAGGCATTGGAGGATGCTGGCGGGTGGCTGGAGCGGACAACGGTCGAAGACATGGACATTGCTGTGAGAGCGCATCTCAAGGGATGGAAGTTTGTCTTCCTCAATGATGTTGAGGTACGTTGTTGTTTTCCTCCTTGCATCTCAGAAATTTTTGGCGAAATGAATTGCTGGTTTATGTGGTTGATATATGTTTTGATGGATCATTTTTATGCAGTGCCAATGTGAATTGCCGGAGTCTTATGAGGCTTATAGGAAGCAGCAGCACCGGTGGCACTCCGGGCCGATGCAGTTGTTTCGCCTATGCTTGCCCGATGTTATACGATCCAAGGTATCATAATTCATTTGAATTCATTTGCACTGCATGAACATAAACAATGCGGACACTGGTGATAAGAAATCTAGATTTCTAGATTTGCCCGATGTTTTTATCTAGCTTTACTTGATATCTAAAAGAGAGATGTTTCCACTGTTCTTTTGGTGACAGAGTCTGCTATTTCTTCTCCTTCGAATGCCTTAGTCAATTTGCATGTTGTTATCTCGGATGCTATTGTTTTCTGTTTGTCTTCATCCTAATTTAGTTATGTTATCCAAATGCATACGTATTGGCATTAATCACCAAAATTGTCTATGAAGAGAGGCATTTGTTGTGATGCTGATTGTATTAGCTTATTGTACAGATTGGATTCTGGAAGAAGTGTAACTTGATCTTCCTGTTCTTCCTCCTCCGGAAGCTCATCTTACCATTCTACTCATTCACACTGTTCTGCATCATCCTCCCAATGACGATGTTTGTCCCTGAAGCTGAGCTCCCTGCATGGGTGGTCTGCTACATTCCTGCCACCATGTCCTTCCTAAACATCCTCCCTGCTCCAAAATCCTTCCCATTCATTGTGCCCTACCTCCTCTTTGAGAACACCATGTCAGTCACCAAGTTCAATGCTATGATCTCGGGCCTGTTCCAACTTGGAAGTGCCTATGAATGGGTTGTAACAAAGAAGTCGGGACGCTCTTCAGAGGGTGACCTCCTTTCTCTTATCGAGAAGGAACCGAAGAAAGAATGCGGTGGCTCAATGCCCAACCTAGATGTGATTGCCAAGGAGGAATCTAAAGCGAAACGAGAGTCGAAGAAAAAACACAACAGGATCTACCGAAAGGAGCTGGCACTTGCCTTCCTTCTCTTGACTGCTTCTGCTCGGAGCTTGCTTTCGGCCCAGGGCATACATTTCTACTTCCTGCTCTTCCAGGGAACCTCATTCTTGTTGGTCGGTCTAGACCTGATTGGCGAGCAGATCGAGTGATAGACGGAGTAGTTAGAGGCGAGGAAAGAAGCAGAAAATGTTGTTTACAGAGAATATTTATAGGTAGGTGAGGGATGCATCTCTTGTTATCCCACCCAGTTGCAGAAGATATGAAACGGTTTAAAGCTAAAGTTGTAGATAGCTCTATTTCCTGCCTGTTAGATGCTTTCATTTTTTCAGGTTCAGATTCATTTGTAAGAAAAATTTGATGTTAAACATAACTGAACTTACAATTCAACAAAGTTTGTTCAAAAAGATTTTGAGTCCTGATTGCAGTTCCTGATTGTGACACTTTCTTCTCTCATTTTCAGATTCAGTTTCTGCAAAGGATTTACCAGATTTCTGACTGTAATGCCAAGAACTGAGATGCCCATACAAATAATTGAGCATTTCAGTTGCAAACGATACAAATTAAACACAAGTAGCATTTACAAAACAGATGAGCACTCTGAAAATTTTCTTCTCAGTACAAATAACAATAAAATTTTCCGCACAAAAGAAATGCCCCAAACGTTTACTCTGGAACTCATTACATTTATCTAATGGTAATTCACCCACAACAAATACAACTTGTTTAGACAAGCATCTCCTCAAACAAATAGCAGCACTCCTTACACTATAATGGTCTGCAGTATATCTTGACATTCCTTCTAAGATTTGACAACAAATGGTTAGACTTGTGGTCTCTATACAAAATAAATTAACTTCCACAGAACACGCAGCATTAAAATATTGCCAGATGAGCTTCATTAATAAGACAAGTCAGGAATTCATAGTTCCACTTTCATAGTACCTGCAACACCAACCAACGCTCAAGAATTTGACTCTTTATTATTGTTCATAGGTGGATTAGGGATGAAACCTATTGTAATGATATTTTGAAGGTCATGATCCCAGAAACTCGGCACCTGCATAGTTGAATTAAAATTACAGGCCAAATCATATTAAAAAAGCAGATAAGCGAAAAATAAAATACATCAAAGTAACCTGAGAAACTGAGGAAATCTGTGGGACAGGAACTCTTAGCATCCCAATATCTGTTTGCATGATTCCATGCATACGAATGTAGGGAGTGTTCATCCCTATATCTTGTGAATGTAGAATCTAGCACAGAACAAAGCCAAAGAATTTAAATTGTTTGCAGAGGAACATTGTCTAGATGCCAAATGGCCAAGCGAGGACAAGTATACATTTTCAGAAGCTAATCTTACATCTTATGAAAGTACCTGTTCGATGTCGAAGTTGATTGCTGGGTGAACGGCTGCAAGCTTCATTGAAAGGAACTGAAAATGACCAATTTAGTATATTTCATATCAACATCAGAAAGAAAAAACAGGAGGCAGACAATGATCTCTCAAAGGTTGAGTATTCAGGACTTTCTTCACATCAATCAGCTTTTTAACACATACTTACTTCAACCTGTTTTTGCAATGAGTGCACATAGTTAATAATCTCATCAAGCATCATAGCCTTGCCGGTAATCTGGAAAAGCAAGAACAAGAATCATCAAAAAAATTCGCAGGCCACTTCTCTGACAGAAAAGAGAACCCTTTAGCTGGGAGTTACATTGTTACATCCAGGGACAAGGTCTCGAAGTAACCTCATTCTTTCACTGATCTTTTCCCTTCTCAACTACACCAATGAACTAAATCTAGATAAGAGAAGAGGGAAAGAAACACCTAGTAATAAAAGAAGAAGAATCTCACAATGGAACTCACTCTTTCTGCAAGACTGTGACTATTGGTAGCCTGGCCTCTCTTGGCACGAACATGAACATAATCCTCTTTGCTAATATCAGGATTTTGGGAATTCTCCTTGGCATACTTATTTGCAGACCTATTAGTGTCGCAAGATGGGTTGGATCCAATCTTTGCTTTCTTCTCATCCTTCTCTCGAGAGCTCTTTGTAAACTCTGGACAAACTTTTCCCTGCTGTTCAGCCTCAAACTTCTATATGCTGATGGATAAGAATAATGAAACAGAAGAATAATACTATATACCTTTCTAATGAAGAAGGGAGACATGTAGCATCAAAATCTGATGCCAGTTTTCTCTTTGTCGCTTTGGGAATTTTATCTATGGTCTCACCCCCAAGAGTAAGCTCTGGAGGACAGAGAGCACTTGAAAACTGGCTACTCTCACACAAGGGGTAGGCATCCGGCATCTCAGAAAAGCTCTTGCTAGAGAAGTATGACATACTAGGAATTTGCTCATTCCTACCACTGTTGTTCTCAATCCCATGGAACTTTTGTGAACCAGCAATGTAGGAAGGAAAAGCAGCGGAACTACCATAATCCATTGAAAAAAGCGGATCCCAATCAGCAGCTAAGATTTGCTCATCAACATTTGCGGTAGAACATGGAGCTATAATCTCTGACGAAACTTCTTTTTTAGCGGAATGGTGGTCATCCTCAGTACCCATGACTTAAACCAGAAAGAGCGTTTGAACTAGTTCAGTAAAAACTCTAAGGGAAGAACATGATACTCAGCTGAAGAAGACTGAAGCTTGACTAGTAATTTCTTGCAGAACGCAACAAGGAGCATCTAACATTAACAGCTTTATCCTCAGAGGTTGAAAGCAAAAGTGGTTGCCAGTAGCAGAATCCTATCTATCACACACCAGCTGTATGATTTAAATAACTCGGAAGATTACACATCTATTCAGCTACAAAGTGTGATGTAGGACAACTACATCTTTTTTCACAGTAAAATTAGAGATCCAGTCCAAGTTGAATTCCAACTCCAATCAGGATCCGTCAAGATTCGTACAGCTACAGTCCAAAGGCCATATCTCCTAAGATATTGATCCAAATTCAGCAAATAATAATCCGTTGGAAAGCTGAGATCGATTCCTACAAGTCTCTTATTTACTATTTTGGATAATTCGGATTTTATATTGATCAAAATTAGGATTTATTTATCAGTCCGAGTCAAGAACAGTCCTAGCCCAATAAGGAATAGGATTTATATATCTTTATTTAAGATATGTTAAGTAGAATTCTTAGTAGAGTCTAAGTCCTATTTTTAGTCTATACCAAGTAGGACTCTAAGTTTATCAGAGGGCTATATATACAGTCCAAGGTTGTAACAAAAGGAAAAAGACTTTTCTATCAATAATATTCTCTTATTTTGGGTTTGTTCCCTTTTTATCTTCCTTGTGGATTCAAGGATCTATCGTGGTGAGAAGACGGTGATCTTCTTCCTATCCCTTGTGCCCCCTCCGGCTACATCAAGCGGATCTATTATTGTGAGAAGACGGTGATCTTCTCCCTATTCCTCATGCCTTCCTCCTGCTGCATCAAGTGAAGACGGTGATCTTCTCCCTATCTCTCGTGCTTTCTCCCCCTGCATCAAGAGAAGACGGTGCTCTTTCTCCGACCCCTCGTGCCCCCTCTTCCCGCTGTATCAAGTGGTATCAGAGCGACGTTGTTCCTGAGCTCAACTCCATTGATCGTAGTTGGTGGCAACAACTCCATGGACAGTGATCTAGGAGATTATCAAATTCGAGATTTGATTAAACAAAATTTTCTTGCTTCTATCACTAGGAAGTATGAAGCTTTGAAATAGATTGAAACTAAGAACCAAGTTCATCAATTGATCATTGAAGAGGCTTGCGGTCCGAAGTCTTAGAGATCAACAGATGAAGCTATTCAAGAAAACCAAAACCTTTGTGAGGTGAATATTCCATACTTTCATGGCTATGAGAATTTATTTATTTGGATCAATAAAGTTGAGAAATTCTTTAAGTTTATGGAGATTCCTGAAGAGAAGAAGGTGAAAATTGTTGAATACAAGCTTGATGGTTATGCTTCATCTTGGTGGGAGCAAATTCAAGTCCAAAGAACACGGGAAGGCAAACCAAAAATTCGCTCATGGCTGAAGATGCTTAAACTATTCAATATAAAGTTCTCAAAAGGGGATCAAAATCAGGTAAAACAGATCTCTCATCCGAAGGCTTCTGGCATTGAAATCAATGGAGACAACCATGAGGTATTAATTTCACATCTTACTAACTTTCCTCTAGTATTGAATTATCAAGTCAAAGAAGAGGCTGTGGATCGTGTGGAAGACAAACAAACTAGTGAAGAATTTATTGAGAGCCCCAAAGATTCTTTCTTTGATGAATTAGAGAATCATACAAAAGTAGCTTTGGATGTTACAGAAAATTTTCAAGAGACTATCTATGAGAATTCATATGAATCAGTTGACAATCTTGAAGGCTGCAAGAAAGAGTTTTCTACTTGTGAAAATATTGACTGTGCTACTCAAGATTATTTTTTGAAGTCATCAAAAGCCAACTCTCTTGAACAACTAGAGAAAATTTCTACAGAAGTTATCACTATGCAAGATTCAAAATTTGCAATGGCATATCCAAATTATTGTTGCAATTGTCAGCAAACTTGCGAAGAATACTTTCATCGCATGAGAACAAATCATAAGTTGGTGTGTACAAAAAATTTATTTCAAATAAGGTCAAAAGGAATACTGCAAAAGTTCAAGTGGTTGTGTCGAAGGAAAATAGGAAATCAAAGTGCTGAAGATGTTACTCGAAGAAATCTTATTGGTTTACATCATCAAGTTTTATGTTGGAAAGAGTTCAAGGGGAGCACAACTGCACCAATGGAGACTCCAATCTTTGACTTTAGGACAAGTCTTTTACAAGTGGAGGGGTCTGATGTAGGACAACTACATCTTTTTTCACAGTAAAATTAGAGATCCAGTCCAAGTTGAATTCCAACTCCAATTAGGATCCGTCAAGCTTCGTACAGCTACAGTCCAAAGGCCATATCTCCTAAGATATTGATCCAAATTCAGCAAATAACTATCCGTTGGAAAGCTGAGATCGATTCCTACAAGTCTCTTATTTACTATTTTGGATAATTCGGATTTTATGTTGATCAAAATTAGGATTTATTTATCAGTCCGAGTCAATAACAGTCCTAACCCAATAAGGAATAGGATTTATATATCTTTATTTAAGATATGTTAAGTAGAATTCATAGTAGAGTCTAAGTCCTATTTTTAGTCTATACCAAGTAGGACTCTAAGTTTATCAGAGGGCTATATATACAGCCCAAGGTTGTAACAAAAGAAAGAAGACTTTTCTATCAAATAATATTCTCTTATTTTGGGTTTGTTCCCTTTTTATCTTCCTTGTGGATTCGAGGATCTATCGCGGTCAGAAGACAGTGATCTTCTTGCTATCCCTTGTGCCCCCTCCGGCTACATCAAGCGGATCTATCATTGCGAGAAGACGGTGATCTTCTCCCTATTCCTCATTCCTTCCTCCCGCTGCATCAAGTGAAGACGGTGATCTTCTCCCTATCTCTCGTGCTTCCTCCCTCTGCATCAAGAGAAGACGGTGCTCTTTCTCTGACCCCTCGTGCCCCCTCTTCCCGCTGCATCAAGTGGTATCAGAGCGACGTTGTGCCTGAGCTCAACTCCATTGATCGTAGTTCGTGGCAACAACTCCATGGACAGTGATTTAGGAGATTATCAAATTCGAGATTTGATTAAACAAAATTTTCTTGCTTCTATCACTAGGAAGTATGAAGCTTTGAAACAGATGGAAACTAAGAACCAAGTTCATCAATTGATCGTCGAAGAGGCTCGCGGTCCGATGTCTTGGAGATCAACAGACGAAGCTATTCAGGAAAACCAAAACCATGGTGAGGTGAATATTCCATACTTTCATGGCTATGAGAATTTATTTATTTGGATCAATAAAATTGAGAAATTCTTTAAGTTTATAGAGATTCCTAAAAAGACAAAGGTGAAAATTGTTGAATACAAGCTTGATGGTTATGCTTCATCTTGGTGGGAGCAAATTCAAGTCCAAGAACACGTGAAGGCAAACAAAAAATTGGCTCATGGCCGAAGATGCTGAAACTATTCAACATAAAGTTCTCAAAAGGAGATCAAAATCAGGTAAAATAGATCTCTCATCCAAAGGCTTCTGGAATTGAAATCAATGGAGACAACCATGAGGTATTAATTCCACATCTTAGTAACTTTCCTCTAGTAGTGAATTATCAAGTCAAAGAAGAGGCTGTGGATCGTGTGGAAGACAAACAAACTAGTGAAGAATTTATTGAGAGCCCCAAAGATTCTTTCTTTGATGAATTAGAAGATCATAAAAAAGTAGCTTTGGATGTTACAGAAAATTTTCAAGATACTATCTATGAGAATTCATATGAATCAGTTGACAATCTTGAAGGCTGCAAGAAAGAGTTTTCTACTTGTGAAAATATTTACTGTGCTAGTCAAGATTATTCTTTGAAGTCATCAAAAGCCAACTCTCTTGAACAACTAGAGAAAATTTCTACAGGAGTTATCACTATGCAAGATTCAAAATTTGCAATGGCATATCCAAATTATTGTCGCAATTGTCAGCAAACTTGCGAAGAATACTTTTATTGCATGAGAACAAATCATAAGTTGGTGTGTACAAAAAATTTATTTCAAATAAGGTCAAAAGGAATCCTGCAAAAGTTTAAGTGGTTGTGTCGAAGGAAAATAGGAAATCAAAGTGCTGAAGATGTTACTCGAAGAAATCTTATTGGTTTACATCATCAAGTTTTATGTTGGAAAGAGTTCAAGGGGAGCACAACTGCACCAATGGAGACTCCAATCTTTGACTTGAGGACAAGTCTTTTACAAGTGGAGGGGTCTGATGTAGGACAGCTACATCTTTTTTACAGTAAAATTAGAGATCCAGTCCAAGTTGAATTCCAACTCCAATTAGGATCCGTCAAGATTCGTACAGCTACAGTCCAAAGGCCATATCTCCTAAGATATTGATCCAAATTCAGCAAATAACTATCCGTTGGAAAGCTGAGATCGATTCCTACAAGTCTCTTATTTACTATTTTGGATAATTCGGATTTTATATTGATCAAAATTAGGATTTATTTATCAGTCCGAGTCAATAACAGTCCTAGCCCAATAAGGAATAGGATTTATATATCTTTATTTAAGATATGTTAAGTAGAATTCTTAGTAGAGTCTAAGTCCTATTTTTAGTCTATACCAAGTAGGACTCTAAGTTTATCAGAGGGCTATATATACAGCCCAAGGTTGTAACAAAAGGAAGAAGACTTTTCTATCAATAATATTCTCTTATTTTGGGTTTGTTCCCTTTTTATCTTCCTTGTGGATTCAAGGATCTATCGTGGTGAGAAGACGGTGATCTTCTTCCTATCCCTTGTGCCCCCTCCGGCTACATCAAGCGGATCTATCATTGCGAGAAGACGGTGATCTTCTCCCTATTCCTCATGCCTTCCTCCCGCTGCATCAAGTGAAGACGGTGATCTTCTCCCTATCTCTCGTGCTTCCTCCCTCTGCATCAAGAGAAGACGGCGCTCTTTCTCCGACCCCTCGTGCCCCCCTTCCTGCTGCATCAAGTGGTATCAGAGCGACGTTGTTCCTGAGCTCAACTCCATTGATCGTAGTTGGTGGCAACAACTCCATGGACAGTGATCTAGGAGATTATCAAATTCGAGATTTGATTAAACAAAATTTTCTTGCTTCTATCACTAGGAAGTATGAAGCTTTGAAACAGATTGAAACTAAGAACCAAGTTCATCAATTGATCGTCGAAGAGGCTCGCGGTCCGATGTCTTGGAGATCAACAGACGAAGCTATTCAGGAAAACCAAAACCATGGTGAGGTGAATATTCCATACTTTCATGGCTATGAGAATTTATTTATTTGGATCGATAAAGTTGAGAAATTCTTTAAGTTTATGGAGATTCCTGAAGAGAAGAAGGTGAAAATTGTTGAATACAAGCTTGATGGTTATGCTTCATCTTGGTGGGAGAAAATTCAAGTCCAAAGAACACGTGAAGGCAAACCAAAAATTCGCTCATGGCTGAAGATGCTTAAACTATTCAATATAAAGTTCTCAAAAGGGGATCAAAATCAGGTAAAACAGATCTCTCATCCGAAGGCTTCTGGCATTGAAATCAATGGAGACAACCATGAGGTATTAATTCCACATCTTAGTAACTTTCCTCTAGTATTGAATTATCAAGTCAAAGAAGAGGCTGTGGATCGTGTGGAAGACAAACAAACTAGTGAAGAATTTATTGAGAGCCCCAAAGATTCTTTCTTTGATGAATTAGAAGATCATACAAAAGTAGCTTTGGATGTTACAAAAAATTTTCAAGATACTATCTATGAGAATTCATATGAATCAGTTGACAATCTTGAAGGCTGCAAGAAAGAGTTTTCTACTTGTGAAAATATTGACTGTGCTAGTCAAGATTATTCTTTGAAGTCATCAAAAGCCAACTCTCTTGAACAACTAGAGAAAATTTATACAGGAGTTATCACTATGCAAGATTCAAAATTTGCAATGGCATATCCAAATTATTGTTGCAATTGTCAGCAAACTTGCGAAGAATACTTTCATTGCATGAGAACAAATCATAAGTTGGTGTGTACAAAAAATTTATTTCAAATAAGGGGAATCCTGCAAAAGTTTAAGTGGTTGTGTCGAAGAAAAATAGGAAATCAAAGTGCTGAAGATGTTACTCAATCTTATTGGTTTACATCATCAAGATGTTGGAAAGAGTTCAAGGGGAGCACAACTGCACCAATGGAGACTCCAATCTTTGACTTGAGGACAAGTCTTTTACAAGTGGAGGGGTCTGATGTAGGACAACTACATCTTTTTTCACAGTAAAATTAGAGATCCAGTCCAAGTTGAATTCCAACTCCAAGCAGGATCCGTCAAGATTCGTACAGCTACAGTCCAAAGGCCATATCTCCTAAGATATTGATCCAAATTCAGCAAATAACTATCCGTTGGAAAGCTGAGATCGATTCCTACAAGTCTCTTATTTACTATTTTGGATAATTCGGATTTTATATTGATCAAAATTAGGATTTATTTATCAGTCCGAGTCAATAACAGTCCTAGCCCAATAAGGAATAGGATTTATATATCTTTATTTAAGATATGTTAAGTAGAATTCTTAGTAGAGTCTAAGTCCTATTTTTAGTCTATACCAAGTAGGACTCTAAGTTTATCAGAGGGCTATATATACAGCCCAAGGTTGTAACAAAAGGAAAAAGACTTTTCTATCAATAATATTCTCTTATTTTGGGTTTGTTCCCTTTTTATCTTCCTTGTGGATTCAAGGATCTATCGTGGTGAGAAGACGGTGATCTTCTTCCTATCCCTTGTGCCTCCTCTGGCTACATCAAGCGGATCTATCATTGCGAGAAGACGGTGATCTTCTCCTTATTCCTCATGCCTTCCTCCCGCTGCATCAAGTGAAGACGGTGATCTTCTCCCTATCTCTCGTGCTTTCTCCCCCTGCATCAAGAGAAGACGACGCTCTTTCTCCGACCCCTCGTGCCCCCTCTTCCCGCTGCATCAAAGTGCCACCCAGGCAGGAAAGTGAACCTTTCACCAGAGCATAAAGGAGACAAAGAAGAAAAGAATCTAATCAGTAAGCTGCTCAGCATGCATACCAGCAAAAAAAGAAAGATGATTCCTTTCCCTAGTTTTCCTACACTCCAAAACATAAGTTACGACAATACTCCAAGAACATTAAAGCATTTTACTCTCAGATAGGTTAAAAGCCTGGAACAAAAAAAATTAACAAAAGGGAGACTCAAACAAACATTTCTTCATTAAACTTGAAGGCACATGGATACGTCCAACCAAAAGAAGGTCCTTTGAAAATGCCCAAATGAGCATACCTCCAAATTAACCTTAAAGAATCAAATTCAGCAAGGAAATGCTTCACAGAAGTGGAGACGAGGCAACTGAGGTAGGGTTTTTTGGAATGGGCAGGACCACTGCGGACAAATCCCAACCTTTTCAATAATTTTAAAGAAGCCCTACGAGGAAACCCTTTGAATATTTCCTGAAAAGGGCTCGTAGTAAACTTCCACGGCATCCACTTCTTTGAATTTCAGCAGAAATGGGTAATTTTAGGAAAACCCAAACCCTGACAACCAAGAACGAGCACAGCTAGAATCAGAAAACTCTAGGAATTTTGCCTGAAACTGTACGAGGTCAACAGCAATTAAAATGCGTGGTATGACCATGTCTCAACCGCACCGAGCACAAGAAAGCAAAAGCCAAAAACATAAACTCAAAGCACTTCCAAACCCTAAAAATTAAGGTAATGGACCACCGAAAAACACATCAACTAACACCAAACTTAAGAGAATTCAAGAAGCGAATGAACTGAGGAACAGAAAGAAGGAAAAAGCTTTGTTACCTCTGAAGACAGAGATGAACTGCTCTCTTTTCTGAAAGTGGTTAACCACTACCAAGCGCTCCACTGTAAAATATAGCACCAAAAAAGCTAGTACAAGCTATTCTAACGAAAAAGGTCGGAGGTTAGCATAGCTTTGTGATTCTTTGGTTAATGAAGTAGTCACTAAAGTAAAAGCCACGTGACTTTGATAATATATTTCATTTTTTCTTAATGCCTTGCTTCCAATGATAGAGAGATGACTCTCGTGAAGCACAAGATTGAATTGAGAGGGCTTTTTATTGACACATCTCCAGCAAAATTACAGCTCTTTCATCAATGGGAAAACTGCTTTTCAGTTCACTGCTTCAATGAGATCCATACTGTTTTAAGCTTTTAATCTCTGTTAATATAAACTCTTTTACATGAGGAATCTGAAAAAATTATTGTATTACTGTACTGACATTTCCTTTATTTCAACCAATTTCTGATTGTCTTACTCTTTGTCAATGCTGAAATTCAAGGGTCGCAGGTACATGCGTTAAAGGCTTTGTAGGACAAAATTTTGTAG
The DNA here is from genome assembly GCA_005019695.1 of Trichopus zeylanicus subsp. travancoricus. Lineage (NCBI taxonomy): Eukaryota > Viridiplantae > Streptophyta > Magnoliopsida > Dioscoreales > Dioscoreaceae > Trichopus > Trichopus zeylanicus. The sequence continues at coordinate 1,112,209 of RXID01014621.1, read as the reverse complement.
TTGCATTATTTGTGATATTGTACCTTAGATTTAGACATAATTATGGGAATATATAAATGTTAAAAATATCTTTCAGTAATATTTTATATAGCTCAGACTAGGAGCTCTGGATGTTGTCCCTATGTTTAATTGGATATTTCTCTCTGAACCCTCCACTTATAATCTACTTGGTTAGATTTCTCCAATTAGAAGTTTTCACAATTGATCTTATCTTTTCCTTAACACAAGCAATTAAAAATGCTATAATACTTTGGAAAAGGTGAGATTGAAATGAAGAAAATATAAGATTTTATATTCCTTGCACATTTTCTGTGTTAAGGTAACCGAGGCAAAACAGGAACCTAATGATGAAGACAACATTTGTTGATGGATTTGATCATGCCCCACAGTACTACAGTCTTTTCCTGCTTGGCACCATCCACAAACTTGCCTTATCCTCTTGAAACTTCAAAGTTGCAGCCTTTCTTGATATAAGCAATGCCCCTGCACCTTTAATTTTGTGCTTCACCAAGCTTTATTTCCGTCATTAAACATGCTATTGGTTGTTGAACCATTACTCAATTTTTGAGGGCGATAGACATGGCTCATAATTTAGGTGTACTTACCAAGCCGCATATCCTCGTACTGTATTTTATCAATAAAACTTTTTTACAACATAAGAAATCAGGTAAAATATCAGAAAATTTTAAATAAAAATTTAAAAAATATATAATATTAATATTTAAATGATTTATGAATATTATGTCCACCATAATTAGTAAGATGGTAAAAAAAAAATTGATTTATGATGATTTAAAAACATAATTTATGGTTAAAAAAATTCCTCAAAAATAGTTGTTAAAAGAAATATCTTTTGAAAATTTTTAAATAACTACTTTTATTTTTAAAATTCTCACAATTTTTTAATAAATTTATATTTTTTAAAATTTAATTTTTTGAGGGGAACGTTGAATCTCTGAATTGTGATTTGTAAACACCACAAGGAGCAGAGAGCTGTTGGGGCCTTTTGGAAAGAAATTAAAAATTTTTTCTGGTCAGTTTATATCGGCGTGGGTATCGTATCCACCATTTCTGTCCTGAGCTGTTCTCGACCCACGGGCAACGAGGGGACACCAGATCGACTTATACATATGAGTTGTGTTGTATTTAACACGGATCATTACGAGTCAGGCTGGCTTGCCCTTGTTTTCACGAGGCACTGTTTGATTTGGGATGAGAATTAAAATTAATAAATTATTTTTTAAATTAATATTTTTATTAAAATTAATTTTTTTAATAATTTAAATTTCGAAAAAATATTTAATTTTTTATATAATTAATTTAATAATATATCAACTAAGTAATATTAATTTTAAATAAACTTAATATTTAAAAATAAGCTAATTTGATCTGATTTCAAACCAAATGAGTCGAAGAGAATATGGTGCCCTGAAAGTCTGGACCCTAAACTAAATAGTCATCCCTCTTCAAAACAGATACCAAATTATTTCAGTGATGGGATATTTTTTAAATTATATATATATATATATAATTTTATTTATTTAATTTTTTATGTGAGATTAATTTATTATAATTAATATTATAACATATTTTACAAAATGAAATGCAAACAGCTTTTCACTTCAAAACAAGATGATAAAATATACTAAAAAATCTTCACTAATTATATCACATGTCATAATTAGGGGTCTCAATTAGACTCTCGCTAGCAATTCGAGTTTGATTCGAATTCGACTCGAACTCGATAAAAAATGAGTTGAGTTTGAATTCACTGAATCGGCTCGTTTACAAGACGAGCCCAGCTGGCGGAGGCGGAGGCGGGGCGGGCGGGAGCGGAGGCGGAGCGGCGGCTGGAGCGGAGGCGGAGGCCGGGGCGCCGGCGCGCCGAAACGCGGGCGCGGACGGCCACGGCCGAGGCCGTTCCCGCCCCGCGTGCCGGGGAACGGAGGCCGAGGCGGAGGCCGCGGCCGGTCGCGCCCGCACGCGGAGGGCCGAGGCCGAGGCCGTCCAGCCGGCACGCGGGCGCGGCCGGCCAAGGCCAAGGCCGTCCGTCCCCGGCACCCGGCGCGCCGGCTCGGCCTCCGCCCGGCCACGCGGGCGGCGCGGACGGCCTCGGCCTGGCCGTCCGCGCCCGCGTTGCCGGCGCGCGGGCCTCGGCCTCCGTTTCCGTCGTGCGGAGGCCGTTCGCGGGCCGGTGCCGGCGGGCCGTCCGAGCGCGCCGTCGGCCTCCGGCGAGGGGCCTGTACTTTGTAAATTAGTTTTGCAAAAAAAAAAATAGAGTTATTTTTTAAAAAATTTAAGGATTATTTTTTAATTTATTGTAGCAATACTCAATATTTGTGATTATAATATAGAAGCACTAATGTTTCGGATTATAAATTTTTATTTTCTCAACGCACTCGCATTCAAAATATAGACTTATTTATAAATAAAAATACTTGAAGGGGTCTATTTATAAAAAGTCGAAAGCGCACGATGACGCTTTGCAAAACATCTAAAATAATTTATTGACCATTTTAGGGGATGGAATGACCTTAATCTTCGGTTGAAAATATCCTTAGTGGCTGATTTCACAAAATTGTGATTTAAACTATAATCATTAATGCATTTTCAAAACATTCGCCAACAAGAATATTTTATCACGAGAACATGACCCACCGTAGAAACTAGACTCGTAAAGTATTCGGTTCAAACCAAATAAATCGATTGAATTAAAATCGAATAATCGATTCGGTTCGGATTATTTGGTTTTCAATTCTATTCGATTTTAAAAAATAAAAAATTTAAAATTCAGTTTGGATTTTGATTTTTAATTTTGAAAAACTGTAAAAACCAAAACGAACTGAATTACATATTATATATAAATATATAATATTAGTTTTGATTTTAATTTGAATATAATTAAATTTTAATTGAAAAAATAAAATTAATTTAAATTTTCGATTTTCACCGAACCGAGCCGAATATTTCGGTTCTATTTTAGTTTTATTTTTATAATATTTTTGTTCGGTTCAATTTTTAAATTTTTAAAATCGAAAATATCAACTTGATTAATTTGATTCGATTCAATTTGGTTTTAAATCGAATACACGGCCTAGCAGAAACATAAAACACAAAATGTTGGAACAAATGTCAAACAAATAAGGGCTCTGACCAAAATAGTGGACTTTATACCAAGGTAATATGCCTAGCGAAGCAGGACGGGCCTGAACTCCTGTTCTGAGCTCCTCCGTCAGGGTTTGACGAGGTCATAGGACACAATCGCGTGGGCCCTGGCGACGATGATGTTGACGATGGGTCACGGTCGCACTCGAGGGAGATGCGAACGAGGTTAGAAGGCATCTCGTAGGCGAAAAGGCTTTGGGGGGGGGGGACGGGGGAACAGACAAGTAACTAGCCGAAGAGGAAAGGGCAGAGGTGCCCGGTTCTTTTGGACGCAGAAGATGTGGACGTCGGAATGGGGATGTGATGAAAAGCCAAGCCATGCATAAAAAGGGGTCGCAAAAACTCATAAACAAAATTGGACAAAAAATTATTTTTATTAATCACACTAGTGCTGATGTGGCATAAGTTAAGAGTGTAAATTTTGGGACCCTAATTTTACAATTATTTTTTGGGATTTTTATGTACAATTCCCAAACTTTATTTTATTTACAAATAACTCCTAAGATTTCAGTATTTATGTATAATTTTTTTTAAAATTTATTATCTACAACTTTTTTATTATAATTTAATTTAAATTTTGTCAAATTTTTTTTCTTTTACTCTTTGTGAATTTATATTTAAACCCTCAAAATTATTTATTTATAAAATCTTTTTATTAGCATCTCATATTTCTCTCTTTCTTCTAATTTTTTTATTTTTTACAAATAAATTCGCCAAAACAATTTTAATTATAAATTTAATATTTATATATTTATAAATAGGTCCCTTGTAGATTTTTATTTATAAATAAATTTAAATTCAATCATTTTCCAAATAAAATTTTACAAAAAAAATCCTGAAGGTTTTTAAAACTTTATGGAGGATTATTTTTATAAATAAATCATCTAATAGTTTTTAAATTATAAATTTAATATTTTATACTTATAAATAGGCCTCTTAAATTTTTTTATTTATCAATAAATTTAAATTGTATTTTTTTGAATAAAATTTTACAACAACAACCTTGAATATTTTAAAACTTAAAATTTTAAATTAAAATTTTAAAATTTATATATTTATAAATAAATTCATCAAATATTTTTTATTTATAAATATGTTCAAAATTTATCATTTTTAAATAAAATTTTACAAAAAGGATTTTTTAAGGTTTTAAAACTTTACAAATAAGTCCTTATAACTAAATTTATAAAAAAAGTTTCTAATATTCTAATTTTAAAATTTTCAATTTTTTTTTATAAAATTTTATTTAAAAATAATAAATTGAACTTATTTGGTAAAGAAAAATTTTCAAGAGGCCAATTTATAAATATACAAAAATTAAATTCATAAATTTTCTTTTAAAATTTTAAAACCTTCGAGGCATAAAATTTAGTTGAAAAATGATAGAATTTAGAGTTATGTATAAATAAAAATCTTTGAAGGGTTTATTTATAAATATATAAATATTAAATTTACAATTTAAAATTTATGGAGGGTTTATTTGTAAAATTTGGGACAAAGAGAGGTGGATGAAAAGTTATTAAAAAATTTATAAAAAAATAAAAAAGATTTTGAGAGTTTAAATGAAAATTTATAAAAGGTAAAGGAGAAATTTTTATCAAAATTTAAATTACATTACAATAAGAATTGTAGGTAATAAAATGTTAAAAAAATTGTACGTAAATATTGAAATCTTGAAGGTCATTTATAAATAATATAAATCTTGGAGGTTGTATGTAAAAATCCTTTATTTTTTTTTGTCCTATCAAATAAAAATTTGTTTGACTCATTTTTGCAAATTTCCCTTTTTGAAATCTATCAAGAATGCAGCTCTTTGCATCCCAACTTTCGGGGTGTGTATGAGATTCTACAGATTTAAGGTATTAATCTGCAAAGAGTAAATATACCAAGGGGGAATATGCAAAATAACCCAGAACAAAATCCAAGAGCTAAATCCAAGATCCAAGCCTCAGAAATCAACGGCTGCGATTAATCCTACCGCCCTCTCCCGGATTCCTGAACCCACGCCAAAGACCCCGATCCCTCGCGGAAACCTTTTGACAGTTTAACTGCCACTCTTAAATCCCTCGACTTTCCATCAATTTCCCAATTTCCTTGACCCTAGCTCCATTCTTGCCCGAGTTCGGCGGTTTCAGGGGTTTCCGTCTCTCTGAAATCGAGGAAACAATGACGGGGCCTTCGTCTTCCGGTGCCAGCGCGCCGTTCGACCCCAGGAAGATCTTTGTGGCCGGAATCCCACCGGATGCCGACGAGGAATCGTTGAGAGGCTGTTTCGCGGAGTATGGGGAGGTGGCGGCCGCGGTGGTGGTCAGGGACAAGTTCAGTGGGAGGTCCCGTGGGTTCGGCTTCGTCCTCTTCTTCGACCAGGACGCCGCCGAGCGCGCCCTTGCGGCAAAGGACCACGCCATTGACGGCAGAAAGGTTGGTGCTTTTCTTCTTCTTTTTCTTTTGCTTCTTCTTTTAACATCTTCAATGAGAAAAGATCGTTTTTTGGCGTTCTTGATCTTTGTAACATTGGGCAAGTGATTGCCATGCGGGTAAACACAGTTTATTTTTTAATATGTAATGGAGTAAAGCAGAGTAGAACTGCTTTAATTATCTTCTAAATTGTAACACTATGAGTTATGAAGAAAAATTTTATTATTATAGTAAATTATTTCTTCATATTTCTTGGGTAAAATTAGTTAGAATTACATATTCTAATTCGGAATAACTGTGAAAATCCCAAACTAGCTTCATTGCATCGATACTTTAATATTAATCAAGGTAATTGCATGTATATTATCTTAATAATATTCTTCTCAACTAATTTGTATAATGATAATTATAAATACAATTGTTTCTGTATCTCTTATAATAATTTTAATAATAGTATCATAATTCTTGTTAAACATTATACCATTATGGTACTGCACTAATTAAGTAGATGTCAAATTTTATAATTAAAATATGGTGTTGAAGATTGTCTAATTTTATTAAATATGAATAATATGTAAAGTTATACTACTGAGTGAAAATATTTTTGAAAATGTTTAACTTAATAGCCGAGGAAATGGTTACATTTGTTTAGAGTATGCATTGTTTTAGTTATGTTAGTGTTGCTTAACAATTTTAAGAGGGAAAGTTATCTCGTTGATCTTATAATTGTTTTTTCTTCTCCAGAAACATGTTGGCTGCTGTTTTGATCATGCGCATGGTTTTTACTTTTCAGGAGTGTTCATCTTCGAATGTTAATCCATGATCCATGTCCCTTGAATTACTTTTCTGGATCTTTTCTGGTTGTCCCTGTTTTTTTCTTTCCCATTTTCTGATATTCATCAATGTGTGTGCATTGACATTTATCACTTCTTGGACTTTTTTTTCCACCATAACTTTTTTCCTTCATGAACTAAATTTTAGACTGGTGTATTTGTATTTGTTTTCGTTGGTGTCAGAATCTGCTGGCTACTTATTGTATGTATGATGGTTAGCTTTATTTCTATTTGATGAGTTGTTTTATTTTGTATATTGAATTTTATGGTTTTGTATTAAAATAGACCGGTGCTGCTCGATCAAATTTATTTGGTTTTCTTCTTTTTTTTTTTTGAACCTCAGTTCTTGTTTCTGTGCAGAATTAGCCTTTTTATTTGTATGAATTCTACTTATCTGTTATCCTTTATAATGCCAAAGCCTTTAGTGTTTGTCTGTGTATTATATCTCCATTGTTGTCATCATGGTGACACAGTATTTTGAAGATAGTCTTATCTGCCTTTCCTTCATTATTCTTTTATGACTATCTGCTGAGGTCCATCAGTACTGTTCATATCTCTCTTGTGTCTCATGCGTTTCAGGTGGGTGTTAGAATGGCCAGAACCAATGGTGAGCGCCACAACCATCAGTTGCTCCCATACTCTCAAGGTAGCAAGTGCTATGGTGCTAATGGTGGCACTAATGGGTATGACAGTGTCCCCAACAAGATATTTGTGGGTGGCCTGCCTTCCTCCCTAACAGAAGATGAGTTTTGTGACTACTTTGAAAAGTTTGGTAAGATTGCTGATGCTGTCATTATGCATGATAGCAAAACTAATAAGCCGAGGGGATTTGGCTTTATTACCTATGAGTCTGAAAGTTCTGTTGGGAAAGTGATGCACAGTGGATTTTATGATCAGAATGGTAGGTGCAGTCATGTAGTTCGTGGGAAGGATGTTGAGGTGAGGAGAGCAATTCGCAAGATTGGCACTATGAAATTTTATGATGAGCAACCATTTGGGGCTTTCCCACTTTACAGCCCTAGTTATTATTATCAAATGCCTTCCCTTTATGGCCCATACCCTTTTGAAGCAAATGGTTTTACTGGTGCATATGGCTTTTTTAATATGTCCGCCAGCTACAGTCCTAGTGGTTGTTCCTTCTACACTAGTGTTGGTGCTGCTGGACCTTGTACGTTTTCTGATTCTGCTAATAATTATTGTTATCAAGATGGTGTTGTGCCACATTCAACAACAGCTGGTACTACTGATGGTGCAAAGTTGGTTACAAACGCAATGGCCATGGAGGCGATTTCTTTGGAGGTTGAAGGCGTGAAGTTGGAGCAAAATGGTTTTGAGGTACATAAGGAAAAATCTGCAGCACTGGATAAGGCTTCAACAGAGGCTGAAGGTGAAAAGTTGGATCAAAATGGTGCTGTGGTACATTCAGAATCAGCTGCAGCAGTCGATGGGGAGGTTTCTTCATCAGAGGATTAGAAAAGTTGTATGCACAATGATAATCAATGGGTCATTTGAGCAAGTCATTTTCTGCTAAATGTACACTTTTTGAATTTACATTTCCAATAAGGCCGAGAAGACTGTCACATTCTAGAGTGAAAATTGTATCACCGATTAGGTGATTGGAAATTCTCTTTCTGGTGTGAACATTGAGATAGCAATTATTTTAGCCAAACTAGCAGAAAATTAATCAATAATAATAGCCAGTTGTTGAACTGTTGTTGTTGGTACGATAAAAGAGATATTACTTTTTGAATGAGAAAACTACATTTCAATCTCCGCGGAGTGTTTGAATTAATATATTCTCTAAACAGATAAGATCATACTATTTGATTTGATGATACACCGAAATCAATTTTATCAAACTGATCAATCGAATTAATTCACGTGAGTCAAATCCCACTAGAGCAACCGAGGCAGGCTGAGTCTATCACAGAGGTAATTGCAATTTGGTGCAGTGTATAATAGGCCGTGGCGATATGAGTTATTAGATTGGGAAATCTTTGTGAGTTTCTAAACTTGGAAATCTCGGTCAATAAACATTCAGCTCAATTAACTATAAATACAGTAAATATTTTATGGCCTGTAATATGATTTTGAAAATTTTGGGATTTGCGGCAGAGCAATTACGAGAAAATCAGCGTGTATTTTGGTTGAAATCAAAAAATTAGATGCGCCAAGCCTTTAAACTCACTATAAATAAAGAACACACAACGAAAAGAATGATTGATGTTCAATAATTTTCTTCTTCCGCTTGAATTTTATTACGATTGATTTGAACTACAGGATGATCATCGTCGAAGTATATATTCGATGATTTTTTTCATGATATTTTTCTCTTGCAAATCCAACGGATAGATCAATCTGATGGATCAAAATTTTAAAAAATATTTCAACTAAATTCCATAGTGAACTAAACTCTATTAACACTATCTTTACTATTCATTCATATAAAATAATTCTTTATTATTGATTTACTTTCAAACATAATTTTATCAATTTGTAAAATATATACGGTTAAAATCTCATCATCTTTTTTATTTACTTTAATCATGGATCCAATTGGCTTTAAGTATTTATATATAATATTAAACAATTAAAACCTCTTGTGCAAGTATTCCTTTTATTTTACTTCCAATTTCGGGTCAAATATTAGTTGTTTCACGCATTCAATTGATGTTTCCTACGAGTTTTTACTCACTCAACTGGCTTCGTTAGCCGCCTTCCACGCCTTCTTAAAAATATAAAAAATCAAAATTAGCATCCCAAAGTTTCAAAGAATCTCTTGGATTCCAACGATTCCGTGGATTTCTCGGATGAGAACGAAAAACGCAGAACCTGTTTTCCATCACTTTCACCCGCGTATGTACTTCCAAAATGTAATGACCCGCGCGTAGCCATCTATTTAGAGCGAGTCCCGATCAACTCACAAATGTCGCACGCGCATCACTCTCCCTTGGAAGTCTGCTTCAAAAACAAATCGTAGTCACGTATTTTGACTGCTCGGGGTAAGAATCAAGATTTGTCATTTGACCACGACTCTATTGTGCGTATTTTTTGATCTTTTAATTGATTTTTTAAAATTATTAAAAAGACGATAATTTATAGTCACTTTGCCTGAGAGATGCATGAGAATTCATACTTGTATTTCGGCTTTGTTATCCAATGGCATTTAGACAATGAACCTTAAACTTATCACTTATATGCATGAATTTTCGAAGTAAAATAAAAAATTTTCGGATGAAAATTTTTTTTCCCGATCCTTCTCCAACGAGAGCTCTGAAAAGACAAAGTTCCACCCAAATTGAATATACAACTTAATTCAGAAAAAGATGCATTCGGAAACTAACCCTAACATTCATTCTTCACATCATGACCTCCATCTCCTCCTCTTTATTTCTTTTTTTTATTAACTATCCTCGCCTGCTCTTAAGCCTTTCAAAACCACACATTGAAATCCATTTCCTCGCCTCCTCCATCCCCTATAAATCCCTAAACCAACCCTTCCCTCCATGCTTATCTTGGTAAAACCCTAAAACGGTGCCAACCTCACATGCACCCGTCACTTACAAGAACCGCATGAAACCCACTTCCTTGTAAACCACACACTTCTCCATCACTTCCACCAGCTCCAACCCAACCATGAGTCATCACCACCACCGCCGCTTCCTCTCCTCCAGCACCGTCCCCTTCTCATGGGAGGACCACCCCGGCGTGTCCGAGATCACACCGGAGCCGACACCGAGGATGAAACTCCCGCCGCCCCCCTGTCTCGATAGCCCGAGGTTCGTAAAACCCGGTATCTACGTCCCGCTGCCGCCGTGTCCGTTTCAGCCGTTGCCAACAAGGTACTCAGCTCTCCGGGCGGAAGACGACCCGTTCCTCGCTGCCTACATGAACTGTACTAAGAGCGGGAAGGCCGCGGGGGCATCGCCGGCTAAGGGTCGCAGATTGTGGAAGGAATGGTTAGGGTTAGGGTTGTCATGCAGGCGCACTTGTGGGTTTAGAGATGAAAGCATAGTTAGGGTTGTGCGCTTGCCTGCCTATCATGGCAGGAAAAGCAGCTTCTCTTCGAAAGACTTGAAGGATTGGGACTGTTGCCCTAGGCCTAGTTCTTTTATTCTTTGAGAAGTTGGGGCGTGCTATTTTGTGAAGGATTTGAGCTATTCTTGGCTCAGAAATGGTGTTCTTTTTCGCTTTTGTCTTGAATTTTTTTCTTTTTTTTAAATGTTTATGTTGTGATCTAAATGTTGTTATTGTTCACTTGTACTTTAGGGTTTGTGTGTGATGTGAGATATTTGATGAATGAGAAGAAAAGAGATTAGTCAAACATAGGCATGCTTATGATATATATTTTTTCTCTTTTTTGAAAAAAACTCACTTTCACATATTATAAGTCTCTTATTAGTTTTGTAGACGTTTGGGTGTTAAAATAATTCATTAGAACAAGACTATTGACCATTGATGTCTTAATTTAACAAGTTTGAAAAAAATTGCCGATTCCATCCAAATTGTTACCAGTGAATCAGCATGACTTCATTTCTTTCAGTATTTTTTTCTTCTAAAAACCAAAACCAAAACCAAAACCAAAGCCGGTCGAGGATTATCAGTTGGAGGGATTTTTTTGGAAAAATAACAAACAATATCATAGGTGAGTTTAACTAAATATTCAAAAGATGAGTGTTTCCTGAAAAAATCAATATACCATATGGTTTTTAGCGTGTGTTTGATAATGGATTAGAGAACAAGATCATTGCAATTAATGGGACCAGACTTCTGATTAACAAGCTCATATTGGTTAGGAATTAATCTTTAAATTGCCATGATTGATGACACTGATTTCTAAGATAATAATGTCTGTAAGTGACATGTTAATTTTCGGTGGTGTTTGTTTTGATCTTGGAGGCCATCGAAGCTTTAAAATGTTCATATGGAGCTCTCATCCATTTTTATGGGTTTCAATGACTTAGAAGGATCTAAAACAATATAAATAAGTAAAAGGCCATCTAGAACATTTTATATATCCATTACATTACCCAGAGGAAAAGTTGACATATAAAATAAAGTTGAAACTACCCCACAAAAATTATCTAGAAAAATGGTTAAATCTCTTGATCATATTTTATCTATACAGATCAAATAATCAAAACTGGTTGGCCTCTAATTTCATAATTTTATTTTGTCCACGTCTATCAAATTGATGATATAGGCCAAAATATGTGGCTTTTTTTTTGCTTCTAGACATTTTAGAATAGTGCAGATCAACTTGTTTGTGGATTTGTATTTATTTGATACTCCAATTGAAAAAATTCACCTCTGCCTCCAGTGATTAGATGATTATTCCAATCAGTAATTCTTCTTCGAGCAATCAATTATGAACATGAGACAGTTTTTTGTTATATTTTTTACCCAAATTAGTTTTTTATGTAAAGTTTTTCTTATGCAGTTAGACTAAAGATTTTGTGCAAACTGCATCCAATGGACAAGAAGAGAGAATTTGGCTTGGAGACAAAAGGCTTCTATTTTAATTTCAGAAGAAAACGTAAGTAGGTTCAAATTATTTTCATTGTCCATTGAATCTGATTAGTGACTAGTTTGAAATCTTGTCCCAAAGACAAATGACACAATATATTATGTACACAGTTTTTTCTTCTAACTGATAGTAAAATGAATATAAATAGCAAACAGTGGGATTGATCTCAAACTGAAATTCAAAGGACAGTGAATTACATAAATAAATCTCTTACAAGCTGTGAAAGCTTTCTACATACATAAATAAAAAGATTATACTTTCAGCTTGAATAATCATAAATCTCAGGTACAGGAGGAGCTTTATAGCTCTTAAGATTTTCCACCATTGCCTTCAATTTGCTATAGAGGGAGGTCAGCAGGCCCTCGCGCTGTGCAAACGCCAAACTGAACTGCCGGATTTCTTTTTTGAGATCCTTCAGCTTCTGCCTTTCAATGGTTAAATCACTTAGCAACTCTTCCTTCTCAGCAGCAAGGAGTTCAACACTCTCTTTGGACATAGACAGAGCTTGAATAAGTGAAGCATTTTGCTCTCAGTAAGTTGTATTCCTTTTCAAGGTTGGCACATTGTTCCTTTGAAGCCTTGAGTTCTTGTTTGTGAAGACTGCAGTTTCTTGATAACTAATCTCCTCAGTGTTCATTTCCTCTTTAGCAAGTGCCTTCAGAAAAAAAACTTAATTATTGAAAAATTAGAAAATTAGCATAATCACAGTCACATGTAATATATATATATGTATATATAAGAAAGTATAGAAGAGCACATCAATAAGAAAAGGCCATGTTCATATAGACGGATAGGAAATCTTGTGTTCAAGGCAAGATGAATACTAAAATAATTTTGTGGCAGCACGTAGACATCCGCACAAGCGACAAGAGTTGATATAAGAACTACAGTTAGAAGCCGTTTGGATTCTGGTATCAAATGAGTCTGCAGGCCAACCACAAAAATATACAATGGTGTTTTCCCAAGTCTTTTTTTGGGACGTGGTATCTAACTGCAATTAAAATAGAACCAACTAATTGTGCCATTGAGCAAGAGGTTTGGATTTGAAGAAAGGAAATTTTACCAGTGCTGTAAAAACATAGAGTTTGAAAGTTTTTTGGAGTAGAAGGTAAAAGCAACAAAGGAACTTGATGACAGAAACAAAGTAAATCTAGTACTTACGATTGATGTATCATGTGATTGAACGGAGCAATGAGTAGCAAATGGGCTCATCTGGAGTGAATCAAGATCAGTGGTGCATCCTTTGTTTAACAATAGCCACATATCTTCATTACATATGCTGGCCAAAACCTCAGGGACGGGGCTAGACTGGATAGAACCTGAATAATTTGAAGGCCTCATGACAAAGTTACTGGGAATAGCTTTGAACCTGCGAGTTTTGACGGCACTGGGTTCCATTTCATTGTTTTGATTGACCACCACCCTGAAATTCGACAATGGAGCAATGCAGTGCAATGTAGAACATGCATCTTCATCAAAGAACTCCTAAATAAAGTGCCTTGAAACCAAAAAATGCAAGAAAAAATAAGAAATTATTTTGAGGTCATGCAAGGAGATTAGCATTGTTCATGCAACAGACAAAAAATAAAAACACTAAGTTAAATCTTTTTCCACCACCAATTGACATATCAGGGTATCCTGCATTGGAACAGTGAGTTCCTTTGGAGTCTTCATGTCAAGAATATTGGTGTTTATCTGCTTTCTCTACCAAAATATATATAGCAAGTTAAGATGATAGGTTATTGAATTACCAATCCTTAGCAACATCATACACAAGATGCAGTAACCTATTTTAGTATGAAATTATCTTTTGCAGTAAGAACATACACACTCACAGTTCGGTATGTGACAACACAGATGGATTGCCATTTTCCCCAAGAGCATAGAGTGCAGTAACCATATTTTCTCTAAACAGTATGTTAATGAATTGCAGTGTGCAGTCCAGCAATTATCATCCAAAAGCCCTTTTTATGGTTTCATGGTTCCTTTTCTTCCTTAATATGCTAAATGTCTAAAAATTGCTCTGTTCATAAACTTACTAGTATCTCACAGATTCCATTTGTAGATGTCCCGAAGACACTGTTTTTGTTGGTTCAGGTCATGCTAAAACCTCTGCAATCACTGCAATTCTGTAGGGCTGTAAATGGGCTCCCGTGGCCTGGCATGAAATTTTTGGGTTTGGGCTTGGGTTTTTGGGCTTTGGGTCTGACTTGGACCAAATTTTGTAAAAAATGAATAGGTCCAACCTAAAGCCCTGGTCCCGCCCGAAGAAATAATACGCAATTTCAAGTTTGGGTCAGGTTCGGGTTTGAATATTGTCCTTTGGGCCCTACAGTTCTCAATTACTGCCCGCTGTGTGGAACTGAGTTTCTCCTTTTTTTTTCAAAGACAAAAACCTGCATTATTTTACTACTTTTGATAAAAATTCTAGCCTTCACAGGCAAATACCCCGAACCACAGCATGTACTGCTACTAACAACACCAACGAAAATGTTGAGCACAAGAGGTAGATAAGGTAACCAACCAAAACTGGTATTCTAATCCGCAGGCAGCAATTTTACAGTTTTTCTAGATGTGAACAGAATCCTTCCCAATCCAACAGAAAGAGCAGATAACAATCTTGTAGCATGTTTTTCTCATCTTACGCCTACCACAACGATGACCTTATGGCAATGCATTCCTCCTAATAATGAAGTAAATTACCTGGGAAGAATGATGACTCTGATCTGAAGAAACAGAATGGTTGCTGAGATCCGTTTCTGTTGTTCCCTTATACGGTGCTTAAGAGCTTCACATGCTTTTCTTTCTTCCTCAAGTTCCATGGTCAACTTGTCACGCTCCATTTCAGACTGCCAAATTAAGAGTGAAAAGCATATGATCCAGTGTACATTAACAAGAAAAAGAACACTAAGAATCCCTAAGTTGGAATTATACCTTAAGCATGTCATGTCGCTGCTTTAGTATCACTTGCTCCAGTACCTCAGAGTGAGATCCCTGGAACATGAAACTGTTGTCAGTAACTAAGAAATTCATGACTTCATGCTACAAAGTCCAAAAAATTGTAATATCAGACAAAGATGGCAGATCACCTGCAGTTTTTCACGAAGTTCTTCAGCTTTTGTCT
Organism: Trichopus zeylanicus subsp. travancoricus; assembly: GCA_005019695.1. Classification (NCBI taxonomy): domain Eukaryota; kingdom Viridiplantae; phylum Streptophyta; class Magnoliopsida; order Dioscoreales; family Dioscoreaceae; genus Trichopus; species Trichopus zeylanicus. The sequence goes on along the minus strand of RXID01014621.1, from coordinate 1,097,142 downwards.
TTTTAACAATGCAGCATCAGTTAAATATCTACCACACAGAAATCAAATATTAGATCCTCAAGAAAAGTAGAAGGGTATGCCAGTGACTTCAGAGGATCGGTGTGTGGCACATATGAATTAAAAACAGATGACCAGATAATTTGCAGTTGTGTGTTGTGGATAATGTCCACTAACCTGGGTAATAAAACGCAAAATCCAACCAACAACAAGAAAACCCGAATGCAATTCCAAATTTTTGTTGGACAAACAAATAAAAATCAATATGAACACCAAAGTGATCTCACAGATAACTAGATGATGATTTGAAACATTTTCACAAATTCTAGGTGTTTTATTATTAAAGGTCAAGTAAAACAATACGTCATTCACTTGAGCACAATTAGTTATACGTTTAGCTCTGCTTGCAAATTGCAGTGTTCCCTTGTTTCCTCTATATGAACCTACAATTGCAAGTTAGGCAAAAATACATCCACAACTGCACCACAAATGTACCTTGGTACCTCTTCAGGTGCAACTGTACTACATATTATTGATGTTTTAGCATTTCCGCCAATAGCATATTGGAGTATCCGAGTCAGCTTGCTATCACGACATGGAATATGACCCCTGCATAAAAATTCCCCATCTATGAATTTAGTAAAATTCACTTCATGTAGGATTGTAAAAATATATTAAAAATACAAGAACTTAACCATACACAAGCTTTTGGATGTTAACTGGGATAAGTCCCATAATATATTACTGCACAATTGAAAAGACAGTTGGATAAACAACACAAGCATGTGGAGAGGCCAGGTCATAGTCGCCAGTCACGGGCCTCACATCCCTCCTACCATTAGTAACTATTAACTAAAACCCCTATGACAAACATAGGAAATATGATATAAGATAACTACATTTTTTTTGGAGGTAAAATCAAAGTTAAATTCTAACTCCAATTTGGATTTGTCAAAATTAGTATAATTATAATCTAGAGACTATATCTTTCAAAATATTTATTTAAATCAAACAAGAACTATTCATTGGAAAGCTGAGATCGAGTCCAATGATTTTGCTATTTACTATTTTTGTTAATTTAGTCTTTATATCAGTCAAAATTAGAATTTATTTATAAGTTCGAGTTTGTAACAGTCCCTACACAATATGGAATGGGATTAGCATTAAGTTGAAGTCTTATTTCTAGTCTGTTCCATCTTGGATTCTAAGTTTATTGAAAAACTATATATATATATATATAGCCCCAAATTGTACCAAAAAAAAAACTTCTCATCACTAATGTTATATTATTTTGGATCTATTCCTTTTCTATCATTCTTGTGGATTCGAGGATGTGAACACGGTGATCTTCTTTTCTACTCTTCGTGCTTCACACTGTGTCAAAATATCATAGGAATCCAACTGAACCTGTTCATATTTGTGCTACCTTTGTCTCCCCTTCGCTCAGCTTATTGATCACATTACCAAGGATCGTTAAGCTTTTGTTGATATGCTTCCCTTCCTTTAATTGCACTCCACCAGCGCCTGTCTTGGCGATGCGCTCAGACCCAGCTAAATCTACCAGATTCTGAACACCAAAATTCACAAGGCACAACATATTCATTAGCTATTCTGCACGAAAATCAGAAATAAATTTAGTAGATTCATAGTCCAATCTTCTCACAAACCGAGACAGAATCACAAATGGCATCTGCATTCGAAACATTGCCAGATGATTCAGGATCCCTTCCACTGCTTTCAATCACCTAAATTAAGATAACCAACACTATTACCCTCTAGATGTCATACTTAAAAGTAAACACAAGATAACATCATCAATATGAAAAAATTTCAAGTGATGATATACCATCCTAAATATATTGTGTAACCGGCTACTACGTGCGTTCATGTTTGTCTCACCAAAATGCCGGTTTGCTACAAAATGACAATTAGATAAATGATCTCAGTCATAATTCTTACTAATAAAGGAAAAACAGATAAAAGGACTTGAGCATTAATACCTCCCCCAAGCTTAATTAGCTCAAAGACTTGCTCAGCACTGTTCACAATCTCCTCCCGAGGGCCGCCACAAAAACTCCCCGCTGGTATTTGGTTAAAGAAAACAATAAAGAGAATAAAAAAGCACACATTTTTCAACCAGTTCAATAAAAATCCCTCTTTTGATCATATGGAGGTAGTGTCACCTCACCTCCAAACTCTCATGGATCGGGAGCTTCTGGTTCCCCAGCGCCAACAAATCAGTTATCTCCTCATTATAAATCTCCATGCACGAAACTCTAATCAAGAACTCGCGATCGGTGATCTAAATTACCACACAAAACAACCAAAAACCCCTAAATCAGAAAAACCCCACCAGTACATTCACACAAAAGAACACAACTTTCTCCAAATTACCGTCTTTGCCGTCTCAAAAACATCCCGAACCGCAAGCTGAATGATGCCGGGATCATTCTCGTTCCCACTCATGGTGTATGTCTTCCTGCTGCTCGTCTGCCCGTAAGCAAACGCCGTCCCTGCGAACCAACCCCGATCGAGATCAAATCTTTGAGGAAACAAAATAAGACGAGGACTTTCAGAAATTAATACCGTTGAAGCCGTTGACGGCAGCGAGGATGATGGGGCGCGTGAGGAGTTGGTGGATGGAGGCGGTGGAGGTCGAGTGATCGAAGACGTGGTCGAAGGAGAAGGAGGCGGCGGAGGAGGCGGAGGAGGCGATTGGAGTGCCGAGAGGGCCGTGTAAGGAGATCCGGGTGTCTTCGATTTGCCATTGGCGGTCGGAAGGGGAGGGCTTGCCGGAGATCGGAAGCGGACGGCGACGGAAATCTTCTCCATTGGGTTGCAAAGCCGTTGCCTTCTTCGTTTGGGAGTGGAACGGAGAATAGCGGGATTTAGGGGTTTGAAAATTTTGGCTGCAGCCTCAGACCCCAAAAAATAGGGTACAGAGCCCGGCTCAACTGAGGGCTCAGGATTAGAAGTGTGACCAATACGTCATCATTTGACATTTAATTATTAAATTTTTTTTTTTATCAATTTTGATAGAAAATAAAAAAACAAAGTTTTTTTATTTTTTATTTTTTTTAATTGATTGGTTAAGATATATATTATAATAATTAAAATTATAAAATATTAATAATTTTATATATACTAATAATATATTTTAAAAATTATTTATAAAATATTTATATACTAATTATTATTTTATAAAATTTAATTTTATTTAATAAAATATAAAAATGAACTATTTTAAGAAATAAAAAAAAAATTTTGCACACTTTTATTTATTTTCCGAGAGTCGAACAACTCTTAGATTAAGATTTAATATGTTAGATTTGGGCTTAAAAATGTCCAATGAAAAGAATTTATACAAATAACCATGGTTTGCGGTTTCGGCCGAAACCGAAACGTTTCGGCCGAAACGTTTCGGTTTCGGCCGGTCCCGAACCGAAACCTAATTTTTCGTTTCGGTTAGGGTTTACTGTTCATAGTTACTGTTCATCTTCGCCGGAGCGCGGGCGGGAACGCGTGCTGACGAGCGCGCGGGAGCGGGAGCTCGCCGGGCTCGAAGCGCGGGAAGGCGGGAGCTCGTCGGGCTCAGAGCCCACCGGGCGGGCAGGCGGGCGGGAGCTCGCCGGAGCTCGAGCGCGGTCGGGCGGGACTCGCCGGGCCCTCGAGCACGACGGGCGGGCCGGGATCGCCGGGCCGCGATCGGCGGGCGGGCGGGAGCTCGCGCGGGACGTCTAGCCCGGGCGGGCGGCGGGAGCTCGCCGGGCTTCGAGCCCGGACGGGCGGAGGCGGGATCGCCGGGCTCGAGCGCGGGCGGCGGCGGGCTCGCTCCGCCGCCAGGGGGGGGCTGGCGGGCGGGGGGCGGGGGAGAGGAACTCGCACTGGTTTCGTGTCCGAGCCCAAGGGCCATGCGCACTCGCTGGTTTATCGGCACTCTATCGCCTATCTCGCGCCCTCACCGACCTGACCCGTACTTCCGCAAGATGAAGCCGGCCTTACACTGAGGCTAACACTATCGCCAATTTGATTTCGGCGTCAGTATCGATTTCTGTCAAATACTATTCACGTACATAATATTTTTTACGTAATTATTCATTATTTTTTTAAATTTTTAAACATATTATAATTTTTTAATTTGAAGTTAAAAAATAATTGAAATAAAGTTAAATTTTAGTTAAAATATGATTTTCATTTTAGACATTCGATATATGATTATACTTCAGAACCGCTGCCACGAGACCGCGCAGAACTAGTTGTTCTGGCTCATATGTCTACAAATGCTCGTCCGGATCATCCAGGTACTGAATTTGTAGTTCCACACCCAGATGTTCCAAACTCAACTGATGATAATTATGATGATTAGTTGTATTATCTTAAAATTTATAAAATTATGTATGTGTGAAGTACATTTTAATGAAAAGTTAAATGTGCTTATGCTAATTTTAACTTTTAATCATATTCATGTTATTTCTTATATGTTTTTTTAATATACTAATATATATTAAAAGTAGACAATATCAGTGACTAACTATCAAAATTAATATTAATTAACTAAAATAATATTTAATATTATGGTAATATTAAGTATAAATTCATTCCTAATTTTTCAAATTTTTCCAAATTTTTTTAATATTTTATCATATTTTTAATTTGAAGTCAAAGTACAGTCAAAATATAGTCAAACTCTGGTCAACACCCAATTAATAATTTTAAAAAATCTTTCGGCCAAAACCGAAACAGCCGAAACTGAAACCGAAACGGCCGAAACGGCCGAAACGTATCGGTTTCGCTGGGTCCCGAAACCGAAACCGAAACCGAAACGGTAAACCTTGCAAATAACCCCTTCTAATTTAGTTAAATTGCCAATGTTAACAATTCAAAAAGTGAGTATAGCGCACTGTGTTTGTAATTTTTAGAAACTTAGCCTTCAGTTAAAAAACATTTTATTTTTGGGAAATATCGCTGGAATATTCCATTAAAAATTGTCATCTATTTGTTTTTTGGTCAGGAAATTCTATCTAATTTCTCAAAAAAGGGGGGAAAATGTAAGCTCACACCAATGCTATATGTAAATTGACAAAATTGTAATCTTATTACTAAAAGAATCAACATTTTCTTCTTCTAATGCCCCATTCTCACGGCAATTAATTACAATAATTATTATTATACGAAAAAATTAGAGAATTTAAACATCATCAACTTCTAATGGCATTCAAGCAAGCAAGCCGAGAAACATGAACAGATATATTTGCCAAAAAACAAAAGATAAAAACAAATATTACCTGAAGTCACTCACAATATAATCATACAATAGATAGTAAAACTCTACCACTACAAAAAAAAATATACTCGGCATTTCAAAAATATCCTTAATAGTCAAAAAAATACTCATAAAAAATTATCAATATTTTTTCCTAGTATTTTTTAATATTAAAAAAATTTCGACATTTTATCCAACATTTGAAAAAAACCGACGAGAAAAAGGGTTTTTTGGTATTTTATAAATGTCGAGACTTTTTCTGGCATTTTACACAAGAACGTTGGGAAAGTTCCCAGCATTTTAAGTTATCGATGTTTCTATGAAATACGCTAGGAACTTTCTTGACGTTTTTCATAGAAACATTGAGAAACACCTAAGTAATTCTAAGCGTTTTCTATAAAAATGCCGAAAAAATCCTGATGTAATGTTGGAATATTTTTAATTTTTAATAGATATACTGTATCTAACAAATTATGCTAATTAATATACTCAAAGATACAAAATATTGAAAACTGAAATCTTAACATAAATATTACATTGACATAGTAGTCCGAAAGTTATATATTATCAACAAAGTACATATACAAAATCGTCACAAAATAACATATATGGGAAGTACAAATTAGATGAATAATCATGATTGTAGCATATCTAACTTCTTCATATATAACTGTAGATCTTACACTGACTCTTATCTCTCTGTAAGAACAAGTAATACTTGTAACGCATGAGATAAAAATATATATTGTAATATAGGTTTAGATGATTACCTCATAAAATATTGAAGTAGTAAATGAATCTCCTCTGGAGCTAGCTCGTATATCGTATTCTTGATCGATTCTATATTAGTTTGTTATGTCCGAAACTTGTATATTTTCATATATATGTTATGCCATATGAAATAATAATATACAACAAAAAATAAGTTAAGTTAAATAATAATAAATAAGTTAAGTTAAATAATAATAAATACCATAAAGGCAACAGTGTGTTCACCACTAAGACGAGCCTCTAAGGTCCCAAAGGCACTCTACAGTCTAGGTATAGTCTCTTAAAGAGGACCAACACGTGTATCTATTTGTTTTTATATCCGTGCATTTACAAGTGCATCTACTTAGTATTTGTATAATGACATCCACCACGGCCCTCTTCCGAAAATACTCCCAGATATTTGTGTAGACATGGGTCCCAATCCAAAAGTCCATAAATGACCATGTCTCTCATGGCCAAATATTTTGGCATGAATCTCATTTTGAATTGCAATATTCGATTGAGAATCTTCGGTAATGCTTATCGCATTTGTTCAATTTGGACATATAGACAATAAAAAATATGGATAGATAAGTCATGAATAAAATAAAAATATTAGAAAATATATTATACAAATATTCTCACTATTGTTTTTGTAGATACCAATTATCCATCTTTTTTTATATGAGAAGTCAAAAATATCTCAAGACTTGATGGTTTAGAACCAGACTGCTCCTCCAATTATGAAAACTATAATCGAAGACAAACTCAATGGTATATTATATAGAAATATATAATATTGTATATGAATTTTATGTACAATAATCAACATACCTTGACTAGATTGGCGTAGCTCTTACGATCCAGAGAATGACCCATCTTCTTTTTTTGCTAAAATCTTCTATTTTCTCAACCTTTTACTTAAAAAATAAAAAAGTCATACTTAGTTTAATAGGTTAATATGTACGATATTTAAAAAAATATAAAAAAAAGACAACAAATACTCAAACATCAGAGGTTTGCCAATATACCACTAGAATGGGCCATCGATCCAATTCAACCCTAAGCGATGGCAAGACATGACAAGTTACTTCGGTTGGTTCTTGAATAGTGTAAAATACATCCTCTTCACATTCGCTTTCCAATCTTGTCATCTCTTATCCAATAATTGTGTTATGGACTACCTGTAATTCTCCCCTAAGTTTGTATTTGTTTGTAAAGTATACCAATTTGTTTATACAAAAAAATAAATAGAAGAAATTTTACTTTGATATATTGTCAAATCCTCTGTTTGTTTGCTTTTGACATTACTCGCCAATTAGTATAAGTTAATAACAATTTGTTATCATCCTTCACCATGATATCCAACTAAGTAATGAGTTTTGCAAAATTAGGACCAATGATTTGACCATATCGGTTGCTAGTTAATTTCAACTTATATCCCTCTATGCCCCAAACACCAACAGTCTTGCGAAGATTGTGTCGTTTAACAGAGGTTGCGGTACTCAAACCTGAAAAAGCAACATGTATAAATATAGACAGTTAGCACTCAATGGATTTAAATTTAATAGAAGAATTAATATTCAAACCATCTCCTTGCTCTATCTCCTAGTTCTTCACTCCATGACGTAAGAAAGGTATGCTATCTCCACTACAATATGAGTTTGAACCACCATACAATGAGAATTAAGTTTCTAACATCGGTCCCAATATGTCTTTATCTTAACCTGTATATTAGTACAACAAAATATTTAACATATTAAAATACAACATAATCAATACAATATGATCATCACTATTCCTAAAGGAGCTATCCTCCTTGTCCGTTTTAGATTTATCACTAATAGATTTATTTTCTTCATTTTTCTTTATACACAATCACACTAAATTGAAAAGAGGAACATCAATAAGTAAACATGTAATATCCACCCTTGTATTTTCGATGCCATATTTATCAAATTGTTAAATATTACATGGTTATGTCATTAGGTCTTTGTTGACTATAATAACTGAATCTTCATCCAATGTATCAACATACTCTCTAGAAGTTATTTTCACAATCACATATCATTTGCGTTGTACTAAATCTTATACATAAAATCTCTGATAAGCTTGATGAGTTAGAATATATGGCTCGTCAGAACGCTAATTATATTTATATACCAAATAGTTAAAATTTACCAATTTGAAACCAAATTCATTTATCTTTGTACCAACCCTATTATCCACACAATCGTACCTAAACAATACATATTTAAGTTTGTTACTATACCAAAGCTCAATAATGTCAGTTATGATCCCATAAAATATAGCATCTTTAAATGTGGTACCGTCGGTTTGAAAACCTTCTCATTATTGCTTTTAAGATGACACCACTATTTTCATTTGTTAATTTATCTCATGACTTTTTTGTATGAAACTTGAATCCATTAATGAAGTACCTTGAATATCTCTTTGCTCACTTATCTGGTTCGACAAGTAACAAAGAAATCTTGCTTGGTAGATGTATTGCACCACCATTTTTTCCTAAATTGACAATTTAAAAATATGAATCATTAATTATTTGGACATATTTTAACACTAAACCCGTAATAAAGGAGTATGTGATATATGCTTACATAAGCTCTGAAATATCTAGGGAATATTTCATTATGAATTTTATCTCTTTTAAATTTTCATCCTTTACATTGTTGATCCACTTTTATTGTCTATAGGTGTGCCCTATAACATCAACAAAATATAAGCATATACCGATTAAGTAAGACTAAAAATTTTATAATGAGTAGTCACAAATTATTACTTACGATATGTGTCGACTATGTCAAAATTGAAAAGCACATAACAACATGCTTGGGTCCATGCAACTCATGTAGGTAATGAATCTCATGCAATGACCTTATTTATCATCCAACTGCAAATTTAAACTCACCATCATGATTCCGAGAGTATGAATAAAAATTAATTTGAAACTCATTCAGACACATTGTACAAGATATTGTGTATTTTTTAACTAAATACCCTTTTGCTATTAATCCTTCCGGAAGAGCCCGATTGTGCATGTTATTCTTGAGCCTCAAAAGGTGATATACATTAGATTATGAGTAGATATATATTGCCATTTAATGTTCAATGCATTTACAAAGTTATCAAATATCACCTTTCTATTAGATACACAGAGCGATATTGCACAGGGCCAGCTATTGTCATCTCCTCCGTCAAATGAACAAGCAAATATTCCATAATATCAAAAAATAAAGGTGAAAAAATTTCTTCGTGTAACACCCCTGTCGTGTCCGATCGAACCACAACACAAGTGGACAACATACATATAAAAAGTTTACAAAATACATAGAATTAAAATTTATTTCATTGATACGAATATAGTTCAAATAACATAACAAAAAGTGGTCTCACTAAAAATACTCAAGTCCTCAAAAGTTTTTCCGTACATAAAAATAGAATAACATGTAAATAAATTAGCTCCAAGTGTAGTCGCGCACGTGCTCTCTGCTACTGTAGTCACCTGTGCCTAGCTGCTACTCTTTTGTGGATAAAAACAATCAAAGAATGAGCCACGAAAGCTCAATAGGGAGTTACCTCCTCCAAACAGTAGGAGAGATCAATTTTTAGATGGCAACAATAAAATTAACACAGTAGCACCAAAAATAATACAACGACAATGGTGATTAGGTAAACCAACATCCACAGCAAGGAATGAATCAACAAGGATATCTTATGGGTGTGGTTGAACCCCCTACCAAACATAGTTATACCACGCTGCACTCCCAACCGCTGATGGAGTGGTGATCCGTCTAGTCACACAACGGATCACGTCCCCTACAACTCAGGAGGCCGACCACACAAGATATCACAATCACGATAGCCAATGGTTAGGGACAGTGATTATGCACTCCCCTACAGATATTACAGAGATGGTCGTACCCCCTACCAAGCAGAGTCAAACCAATCTACACGTAAATCAGTATATGGGTATGGCTGGACCCCCTACCAAGCAGAGTTATACCACGCTGCACTCCCAACTGTTGATGGAGTGGTGATCTCGTCTAGTCACACAACGGATCACGTCCCCTTACAACTCAGGAGACCGATTACTGTCACGTCTTACAGTCTCGCTAATCCTGTACCGAAGTAGGGAATCGTCGACTGGCACCAGTCAAATAGAGTCCCACTGCATACGTCCCTCAAGATACCAAAGGCTCAGCCACAATAAATATCGAGTCAAGATTACCAAGCGATAGAAAGGAGTCGACTCGATTACAAATCAGACTATCCAGCTAGAAGACATCGTCAAAGGAAGGATTTGAGACCACCAATAGAATCAACATGAAAAACCGAGTCAAACGACTCCTAGACCATCACAATCGGATCTCAAATGAGAAGATTATGACTGTTCAAATGTATATATGCAATTTAGCCCCTATATCATTCCAAATTACAACTCTGTCATCAAGATAAATAATTTTCATCAATTCTGCATTATGAACCTCAAAATTATCATATTATTATCAACAGCCATTGATCTAGCAATTTATCACCCAAGTCCTTAATAATTCCAAATTTAATCCTTATAGTATATTTTTCACAAAAGTCCCCAATACAATTTGATTCACAGATTAGTCCTTCAAGTTCTAAGTCATAACCAATCCAGTCGATTTCCAAACAAATCATAATTTGATTTTATCTCATAAATTCATCCTCAATGAGATTTAAGTATCCCAATCAAATTTCAACACAATCATAAATTCAATTATCTCATACCCAAATCAATTTATCAATCAATTTAATCAATCTTACTAAATTCCTCCAATCTAATCTGCAATCAATTTCAATTCCAATTCGTAATAATCAGACTCATTTCAACGAACCAAATCATGAATTCAGATTACTTAGCTTGATCTAAATCATTCACATCATCATTAGTTCGATTAACCTCAAGTCTTATTCAAACTAATTCCAAAATCAGAATCTAAACCAAAACCGATTCTGAATCAAGTCTAAACCAAAATCGACTTTCAACTAACCTAAACCAAAACCAACTTTAAATTAAACCAAAACCAAAACCAATTTCCTTCTTCCCCTCTAACCCTAAAACTAAATCTACCGCTGCCGCCGCCGCCACTAAGCCGGCACGCCGCCACGCCGCTGTCTCCGCTGGGCCACGGCTGCCGCCTGGCCACCGCCTCCAACATCATCAAATCCGTGCTTCCCCGTGCCTCCAGTCGTCGTCAACCCGTGTCATCGGGCCAAAGCAGGTGCCACCGCAGCCCGAGCGGCCTACGCAGCAGCATGCTAGTGGACCCCGGCTCGCGCAGTCGTGCGCACGCCACCGACCGCTCCCGACGCCATACCACTCTCCGGAATTGCGTCGACGCCGGGTCCCGTGCTGCCTGCGAACGATGCTTGCTCGCAGCAACGCCGCACGCCGCCGCACCGCACGCCAACATACCACGCCACGCATGTCGTCGTCTCCGCTACCGGTCGCCGGAGCACAACGGACATTGATTGGAGAGGAAGATGGGGATTTTGCAAATCTAATCCTCTAATCTTTCTATTCTCAAAACATGTCATAAATCAGTATAACACCTCAAAAATTAGACATATCTAATCTCTACTTAGTTTTGCTTAGATCTAAGTTATCATCATCCTCCTAAATATCATGAGGGTCACTAAGTTTATCGACTATTCAACGTGAACTTGTCTCAGGAATAGAGACAAAGAAAGATGGATGAAAATAACTCAACCTACCTCGAAGAAAGGCAAAAAAGAGAATGGATGAAAATAACTCAACCTACCTCGAATAGAGGCAAAAAGAGAACGGATGAAAGTAACTCAACCTACCTCGAATAAAGGCAAAAAGAGAACGGATGAAAATAACTCAACCTACCTCGAATCTCGATGACGATCGTCCTGAATCTTCTTGTCACTCTGTAAGCCTCCCCAACAATCATTCCTTGACTCTCTCTACCTTCAAACTGGCTCTCGATCCATGAAGGTTTAGTGGGTGGTTGCTGCCTATAAATAGAGACGGTTATTGGGTCGTGGGTTGTGGGCCCGAGTAATGGGTCATTATGGAGTAACAGGTTGTTACACTTCAAGTTGACATAAAGCAGCAACATTCCTTTGTTGCAACCCGTCCAAATCAGAATATCATTTATCTTTCACATACAGTTGCCTAAAGATACTACAGTTTTCAATAAGTGTGTTAGCTATAATTTTTAAAAGACAAGTTCTGTCTATAATTGATAATAACTATTATATAAGTATATAACAATCATGACTTTTTAAACTAGATATCGTCTGATCATTTAAATTTATGCATCTTGAAATATTTGATGCATAACCATCAAATACTTTGATATTATTCAAAATACCGAGAAATATATTCTTCTCTTATTTGGTCATGGTAAATGAAGCAGGGGATAGGTAAGTTTTGCTACACTTTTCCTATGGATGGAGTCCTTTTTTATGCAAATAGCCTTCAGATCTAACAGTACATTCAGATTGTCTTTTGATTTTGGTATTCCCAATAATGTTTACATTACATTATTGAAAATTTTTTTCTTAATATATATGATATCAAGATTATGTCTGACTTGCAATGTACTCCAATACGACAAGTCAAAGAACACACCTACCTTTTTTCAATTACTCTTACATTTCATCATGTTACCTATAACTTCTCCTATCTTTCTCCTTTTTTGAGTTTTCAAGTCATTTACCATATCAATTGCCTCCTTCAGTATATCCTCTTCAGATTGCCTAGAGGGAGGAAGAATATTCTCGTATATCCTATCGAATGATAATTTATCTTGCTGAAACTTCTGATTTGTTAGTAAAAATTATCGATGACACATATAACAAAACGTATAACTATACTTTGACCAATGAGAGCACATATTGTTTGTACAAACTGGACAGATATGCATATATAGGAAAATCACTAATAGTTCACATCAGTGTTGTGCATATACAAAATAATTTTTGTTGCTAATATCATATATTGACAAACTTGATTTCCATAGTTCTTTAAATTTTTCTATCAATAGTTGTAAATATACATCTATATTTTTTTCAAGCCCCCTTAGTCCCTCAATAAGTATGGATGAAATGAATGATAGTTGTTTCATGCATAACTATGAAGGTAATTTGTAGAGAATTAGAATAATAGGCCATGTACTGTGTGATATGTTCATTATTTTTTAAGGGATCGAACTCATTTGAAGCTAACCCCAGTCGCATATTATGACAATTCATTGCAAAGTCAGAATACTTATTATCAAAATCCTTTCAAGTCATACTATGTTGAATTTTAGATGTCTTGAACTCTAATTAGAGTTTGAGTTAAAGTAGGAATCCAAAGTTTGATTTATATCTATGATTAATTTATATTATTAGGAGTTGTAATTGAGTAAAACTCAGACTCAATAAGAGTCTACAAATATACTATAATACATAGGGCTTGTGTGGCGTAGTATTGAGGTTGAACTAGAAAGGAATAGAGAGAATAGAAAGAAGAGAAAGAAAGAGAGTGTTGGCTCTCGTGTGTGGATCTTTCTAGTGCTTCTTGGTGGTCTCTCGTGGTGGTTCCTCGTGGTGCTCTCTTGGAGATTCTCTCTGAAAGTGGAGGCGTTGCCGAGACTTGGAGAAAAAGTTTAGTTGAGTAAGAAAGAGTGAAGTTCTTCTTATAAACTTTTGTAAAAGTCTTTATCTATTGATAGTGGATCTTTCGCTGTCTTATCTTGTTATTTCTTTTATCTTGTATTACTTCTCGTTTCTTGTGTTGTTTGAGAATAAAGTGATTCGTGAAACTTCTGCTGCGAATCCTAACAATTGGCATCAGAGCCTAGAAGTAAACAACCAAGATGACAAAGTCCTTATTCGAGGTGGAGAAGTTTGACGGCAAGATAAATTTTGCCTTATGGCAAAAGAAGATGAAGAGAGTTCTTACTTTTCAAGTCTACAAAAGACGTTAGAGGGAAAAGAAAAGAAGCCAATCAAGATAAGCAATGAAGACTGGGAGGAGATAAATCAAAAGGCATTGAATTTAATTATTTTAAGCTTGACTGATGAGATTTTATACAATATCATTGACGAAGAGACGACGATGGATATCTGGACAAAACTCGAGAAGTTGTACATGTCAAAAAGTCTCACGAACAAGTTCTATCTGAAATAACAGTTGTACGGACTGCGTATGAGCGAAGGTACAACTATATTACATCACTTAAATGCTTTTAATAAGATTATCAATGATTTGCTGAAAGTTGATGTGAAGTTTGAAGAGGACGATAAGGCGCTGATTCTCCTGATGTCTCTTCCTGCTTCGTACGATCATATTGTGACCATAATTCTTTATGGTAAAGAAACTCTCAAGATAGAAGATGTGACAACTAGTCTTCTTTCTAATGAGAGAAGGAGAAACTCCAACATTAATATGGAGTTTGGTGAAGGATTGGTGACTCACGAAAGAGAAAGATTAAGAGAGCGTGGAGAAGGCAGGCGTCCAAATCAAAATTGAAGGCGAAAGTATAATGCTATTCATGTAAGAAGTATGGCCACATTAGACGATATTACCCTGAACGTGGGAAGATAGAGTCCTCCAATATGACGACGACAATAGTGGATGATACTTCTGATAATAGTGCGGATGGAGATGTTCTTGCAGTATCGGCAAAAATCGACACTTCTAGTAAGTAGATTTTAGATTCCAGTAGTTCTTATCATATTTGTTCCAGGAAGGATTGATTTACTTCTTATGAGGAGAATAAGAAGAAAAGTACTGTTTGGTTGGGTGATAATTCAGCCTGTGAGATCACCGGTGTGGGAACAGTCAAAATCTAGATGTTTGATGGAGCGATTCGTACTCTTACTGGGGTGAGGCATGTCCCCAAGATGCGAAGGAATCTAATTTCACTTGGTGTACTGGACTCAAAAGGCTGTAATTATTCAGTAAGAGATGGAGTCATAAAGGTGACACGTGGTATTAGAATCCTGATGAAAGGTGAAAGTGCGACAATGTTTATCGATTGATAGGAAACACCATTACAGGTGGAGTTCCAATGGTTACAGTAGTGAAGAGGAAGCATAATACTCGGAGTAATTTGATGTCTCCTCAAATTACTTTTACTACAACAGCAGACATAGGTCATCCGAAAAGCTTCCAAAAGTACAAAACTGTAGGCATGAAGAACAAATTTGAGGTTGGCTCGAGTTCACATCTTGAAATTAGCTGAATAAGCTAGTAGCCCAGGGGCAGGGGCTGGATGAGAGATGACGGGTGAAGATTTGTGATGACGGCACGCACGAGTTCAAGCCAAGATGGAGATTGTTGAGTTTTAGATGTCTTGAACTCTAATTAGAGTTTGAGTTAAAGTAGGAATCCAAAGTTGAATTTAGATTTATGATTGATTTATATTATTAGAAGTTGTAATTGAGTAAAACTCAGATTCAATAAGAGTCTACAAATATACTATAATACATAGGGCTTGTGTGGCGTAGTATTGAGGTTGAACTAGAGAGAAATAGAGAGAAAGGAATAGAGAGAATAGAGAAAAGAGAAAGAAAGAGAGTGTTGGCTCTCGTGTGTGGATCTTTCTAGTGCTTTTTGGTGGTCTCTTGTGGTGGTTCCTCGTGGTACTCTCTTGGAGATTCTTTCTGAAGGTGGAGGCATTGCCGAGGCTTGGAGAAAGAGTTTAGTTGAGTAAGAAAAAGTGAAGTCCTTCTTGTAAATTTTTGTAAAAGCCTTTATCTATTGATAGTGGATCTCTCGTTGTCTTATTTTATTATTTTTTTTATCTTGTATTACTTCTCGTTTCTTGTGTTGTTTGAGAACAAAGTGATTCGTGAAACTTCTGCTGCGAATCCTAACAATACTATCCGTTAGATATTAAAGTGAGCCATTTGCTACACAGCCCTTAGTATGTTATCTCATGTGGTGAAGTTTTTTCTGATATAAAAAGTCATTATAATCTTCGTTTCAAAGATAAGTACCTAACCACCTTTATTGGTATATTCTGCACTTCCTGCCTATCAGTATTAGCATTACTTTTCTATTGTTTGTATCGTAGTGAGTTACAAAAATTGTAGTATATATCTGACTCACTCTCATTCCTATAAAGCATATAATGATTAAAACAAGCATAAATCTTTTTGTACTCAAGACCCAAGTCTTTTACAACGTTCCAAGCTTCACAAAAAAAATATGAAAATGAAGTAATCTCATGAAATGTATCGTTCAAAGTCTCTGATAGGATACTGAAAGATTTGTTACTCCATTGATATTTGGCTTTCATGGTTAACAACCGCATGATGAAAGATAAAAATGTAAAATTCTTACATCTAGGGCATAGTTCTCTATTAACTTCATTTAATAATTTAAAAAACTTCATATTAATGCTCTTCTTTAAAATTTCTGTTGATATTTCTCTATTTACAACACCAAATACATTGTACAATAAATATTTAATGTCATCTCCATCTTTATTATGCACTTCAACTAACTCTATAATTTGATGACTATGTTGCATTCTATGTTGATATCATGACTCCTCTTTATGAAAAGTCCAATTAGTATTTGACGCGTTTCCTTACTATTATTTGTTCATTAACATCTTTCTGTATCCAATTGTACATATTTATATAATTAATACATAGATATCTTATTACTACATCGGTCCTTTTGTTCATATAGGCATAGTCAAAAAACATATAAAAATTTCTATAATATATTTTCGGTATAATCAATTATTTATGTTGATCCAACTTTTATCCATTGTGCTACTATACAACTAAAAATAGAAATCAAATCCCAACGCAAACAAATAAAAAGTAAAACTACACTTCAAAGTAGCTAGAAATTAACTTCCCACATATCTTTCAAAATATCAATTTTATTCATGTTCATGTATTAGTTTAATTTAATGTAATCTATATGAACTACTGATTGAAAATATATGCGTGTAAACGGATTGAAATAATACACCAGAATAGGATAATGTCATGACCAATTATCAAAAAATAAATCAAAACATAAAAAAGAGAAATATTACATTATGCTTGCTCACATAATAATTTAAACATAAATAATTAGCAAATTCACAATAATAATATCTATCCTCATAAATACTTGGATATTTATATCTATATTAATTGAATATTCCTTGTTTACATATGTAAATTGTGTTATTCTTGTATTGATCTTGTGAATCATATTCCTCTATTTTTTTTATTCATCCTAATTAAAAAATTGATCTCATTATCTCAATAAAATAATGTGAAGTTCTCAAGAAGTGTCGTCATACAAAAACTATCTTTCAACAAAAAAATTATATGAATTATTTATAAAGATTAAGGAAATTTATAAATGTAGAACAACAAGTACGAGTAAAATAATAATCCTATCCATAGTCCAACTATAAACAATTGGAAGCATTAGCCAATAGACTTAATAGGAAACACATACTTACAAATTTGATACACATCAAACTTAGTAAATCAGAAATAGAGCATTTTGAGAAATAAAAAGATTAAGCTTCTTCGATTTAGTCCATCAAATATTTGAAAATCTAATGATAAAGTACTTTATTTTTTAAACCAAAATAAAAATATAATTTTAGTTAGATTAAAGATAACAATACTCGTAATGTCAATTTTCAACTATAATTAATTGACAGCTATGAAATCTATGAAAATATTGAAATAACACAGAGGAACACACTTATCTCAGTTTGCAAAATAGACAATTGAACTCCAGCAAGAACAGATACGATCGGGGAGCGCAGCTAGAGGCATAGCGCATAAGAGTAGGTGTGATCAGGGGGCGCAGCGCGCAAGGAGCAGGCACAATCGACGGAAGATAATTAGTGGAGGGGCCGGGGGGGGGTTAGGGTGTTTTGGGCCATGGAGCAGGCATGGGCGAGAGATGCGGTGCATGGAGCAGGCACAACCAGAGGTGCAGCATGCGGAAGCAAGCATACCGGGGGGCTAGAGGAGGTGAGGGGGATGGGTGCAATGCACGAGAGTAGGCACGAGGTCAGGGTCGGGGACAAAACATGCACGCAAGTGAGGTGGCTAGGATTTTCATATCAGGATAAATAAAATCAATAATTACCAATATTTTCTAAGAAATATCAATAATTATCGGCTTTATTTTAAAACATTAAATAAACACTGATAATTACCGGTGTTTTATCAGCCACTCAATAAATATTGTAAATCATAAATATTTTTTTGACCACGGAACGAAACCGCCAATAATACACCAATTTTTTTAGTGTATTAATTAATTATCATCCACGGAGTCTTCATCAAAGTACCGTCCTTCCTCTCCCTCCCTCTCCTTCGCCCAGCCTGTCGAATCGCTGGACATTCCCGTCATCAGGAATCAAGGGCAAGTCCTTGGCCTCGTTGCGGTCGTCATCTGTGGAGATGTTGACGCAGAAGCACCGCTCAAGGGAGGCGAAGAAGGCGGCGGCGATGCAGTTGCCGACCCAGGCGGCAAGCTGATCGACGCCAACGCATTACGACTCCGGCGGTGCCCGACCGCAGGGGCGGTGTCGCCGGTCGGTGGTGAAGAAGTAGATGCAGGGAGGAGAAGGGGACGGTGGTGCGCATTTGAGTAATAAAGAAGAGCCGAGAGCGGTAGTTACAGTCGAAAGTTTGACTTTGTTCATGATTCCTTTTGTAAGTGAAAAGCATTTAATCTTTTTAGATGAATGGTCATGGTTGCTGATGGTTCAAGATTATTAAATCATGAACCCAAAACCAGAGGACCACTGCCTAAATCGAGGTCGAGATTATTAAATCACCAAGTCTTTTTGCGAAGGTTAAACTCAGTTAGGAATTGTGCTTTCACAGCTTGGTAACAAGTCTCTCCAACTTACCAAAGATCAGATAGCTCCGGAGTTATTGCACTATCGCTGCCATTGCTTTTCGAACTATCGCAACTCGAAGGTATTAACACAATTTTTTAGAAGACGATCATATGTGTGATAATAACCTCTTCTTGCACCTCTTATCAGGCAACAAAAAACCGTTGTTCAGCCCTGCAAAAATATTGTAATTGACAGTAAAAAAATTTTAAATCATCTTATTTGTAAATAACAAAAAAAAATAAAAAATAGTACAAGATAAAATAAAAACAAGAAAAATTATAGCGATAAACATAGTTTATCTAAAATTAACTTACATTCACCGAAAAATTTACAAGTATTTATAAAAAAAGATTTCACTATTTTTTTAATTAAATTCCTCATTAAATCTTGATGACTTCTTTTATCTTCAGAAAAAATTTTCAAAAAAATATCATAAAAAATACCACAAAATACCATACAAATTTTTGAAGTTGCCTTTGAATTCACTCAACGAAAATCCATATCAAGTCAATGTAATTCGAGAGTTAAACATCTTACAATTAATAAATTGATAATATTTGTAAATATGAAGCTCTACACACCCACACAATTTTCACGGGCACTCAAGGTTTTTCTCTTTTATTCCATTTTCTCCATCATGCCATTGCCATCTCACTTTAGATGGAGTGCCTCTGTGCTATTTACCATCCAGCCATTTATATTTTACACTCCCCTTTTCTTAACAATTTTTTATTTTTTTTTTAAGATAATTTTTCCTTCTTTTTTTTGGACATGTCCATGTTACGATTTTGTGGAAACAACGTACGTAGAAAAATATAAAATCATATGTTCCAAACAAATTTGGAAGTCTGTCTTGTTTGTATCGACACTTTTATGGATTCTTCATATATGAACTAATGGACTTCAGCAATTCATAGCTTATGACGAACTTGATTCCTTCATTTAGCGTGATAAAAAAAAACTCAAAAACACAGAGCTTCTTTATTATGATTTATAGCGCAAAATTCATAAATCACTTTATTCTCAAATAATACAAAAAATAAGAAATAATATAAGATAAAAAAATAAGAAAAAACACAATAATACACGTGATTCACCCAAAATCGAGTTACATTCACAAAAAGAGTGAGAGATCTACTATTAAAAATTTTACAAGAGTTTACAAAAAAACCTGTACATTTTCTTATCTAATTAAACTCTTTCACCAAACCTTGGCAACACCTTCACTTTTAGAGAGAATCTTCAAAAAAACACCATGAGAAAACATTGCAAGAAACCACCGAGTAGCATTAGAAAAACCCACACACGAGAGCTGACACTCTTTGTCTTTCTTTTTTCTTTATTTTCTCTATTCCTTTTTTTTTTATTTTTTTCTAGTTCAACCTCAGTACTACATCACACTTAAATCTTATGTATTATTAGAATATTCATGGACTCTTATTGAGTCTGAATTTTACTCTAATTATAATTTCTAATATTACATAATAAATATTCAAATTTAATTAAACGGATGAATCTAACTTTAAATTTCTATTTTAATTTAAATTTGAGACATCCAAACTCAATATTTCCTTTGCCGCTGGGATACAAGAAACTGCTCTTTCATGATTTCTTTGATTAAAGATCAATAAAGCATATTGCAACCACATGACACAAACAAAGTCTAATTTCTTTAATTTTCCCTGTCTTCGTGATATTGTGTTTGTGTTTATTGCTACGACTAAGAATGAGCTAGTACAATGATGCATTGATTCATGCAAAGAAAGGGCAAAAATAATCTTTATTTGGCCTAAGCAATCAACAATATATCCTTAGATTCGTCACGATCATGTCAGCCTCTCCCGGTCCTGGCATAAAAGAAGAAAGGCAACCTTCTTTCCCGTGTTGTTTCAAAGCTTCAAGCTTTATATTCACGACCAGTAAGTCTGAACATGTATCAATATATTATGTATGTTCTCATTTCTGAACCAATTCATATGCACTTCCATGCAAAAATATTCCATATAGATTTTGAATCCTAGCCCCAATTAACTTCGAAGTTTCTTGTTCCTTTTTTACTATTTTCCATATGAACTATTCGACTTTCTAGGATTCCCTTTATTTCCCAATGTCAAAGAAACGCATCATCAAAGAATCAAACCCAATCATGTTCATATTCAACATGGAGATTCAAATGACAACTGAAGAGAAGCTAATTATAATATTAACTTCATTGTTAACTTTAGATTACTATCTAATGTTAATGATCTAATGGTTTAATCACCTTTTTGGAAATGCTATTTTGCCATTCTTTTTGATGCATGACATTAAAGATTTGGACGAACGCATGGAAAGATTTGCTCACCAAGGATAGAATAAACGTAGATTGCATGCAATATCTTCAATCTTTCAGATACAGTCCTCAACTTCTTTTCTTTTTTTAACTTTCCTATTTTTCACAGGAGCTGCATGCCATTCCTCCGCTATATAAATCCCACCTCACCCCCTATTCTCCATCCATCTCTGAGAGTCTGAGACCCCAATATGTCGAAGAACGCTGCCTTTGTCATCTTCGTCGGTCTCCTTCTCCTCGTCTCCCTGGCGCAGGCCGGCCGGCGGGAGCCGACGGTGGTGATCAAGAACCAAGTTGAGGTTGGTTTTCTAGCATATAATATACGAATTTTGAAAGTCATATATGTTGAGATGTACATATTTGGGGTTGTCTGGTTGTTTTTAGGGTTTGGAGAAGGGATGTGAAGGAGTCGGGGAAGAAAAGTGTTTGGAGAGGAGGACTCTCGTTGCGCATACCGACTACATCTACACCCAAGGGCTGAGCCATCATAACTGATTATTTGTCTTGTGTTTTGGGTTTGTGGTAATATTTTAAAAAGGTGGAGGGGTTTATTGTGAAACGATTTTTGATTTGCATGTCCCATATTCCCATCTTGATAAATAAATTATGAGAAAGTCTCGCTATCTGTTTTTTTGTTTTTTATTTTTTTCTCCACGGCAGCGATCGCAGGATGGTTCCTAATCACGAATCGACCGTTCGCAGATAAATGTGTGATAGTTTAATTATCAAATTACCATATTTTTATACTATGATTAAGAAATGGATTGTTCGAATTTAATATGCAATTGCTACAATTGTAATTAGATTTAATTTTAAAATTATAAATCTGAGATAAGCTTTGTATTGACTATAAATCCAAAAAAATAAAAACCAAGATCCAAGATTTGAACATTTGAAGTTGATGATCGAAAAAATATGAATATGTAATTGAAATCTTTTTCCTACCTTTGTTTCTGAAAAAATATATATAACTTTGATGAAATTCATTTATTATATACAATTTGATTTGCCCATATCATATGTAATTCTAGTGAACTTGCTTTTTGTGGAAAAATTTAGTGGATTTGATCTGGATCACTTAATCAATCTCTTTCAATCCGCTCGGGCAACGAATTTGGTGAAGAAAATATAACAAAATCAGAACAAAATTATTTTACCGACAGAAAAATTTTTATAAATGTAATTTGAGTCTTTATGTTTTTCTTTGGAAAATTAGGGAAACGGCAATTTTATAGAAACTCGGAAAGTATTTCATCACTGACAATTTTGCCCAAAAATTTTTAAAAATCCAATTTCTCGCGCCAAAAAAGCGAGTTATTCCAGACATAATTCAAATTAAATATTACTTTTAAAAGACAGATTAAAAACCAAATTTCTTTTGATTTTTTATCTTTTGTACTCGCACTTTTTTGGCCTTAAGTGCTCTTATTTTCTTATTTTGAGATATAAATGTGTAAAATGCTCGCATAATTCTTCTGTTAATGATAAGGGTAGAACAGGCAAGAAATTATTTGGTCAGGCAGGATTTTGCAATAACAGTCAAAGGTAACATTAGATGATAATTTGAAGAGCTCAGGGGTCAAATCCAAAAACGTTATAAATAGATCAGGCTTCACGAGGGGGCCTTCGCAGAAGGATGTTTCACCGGAGGAGGTTTCTCTCGCTGCCCTTGGTGATCGGCGCCGTTGTGTGAGTTCTTATCTTCGAATTAATTCGGAGATTTTTTTATCTTTTTCTTTTCTGATTGTGCTTATATTTTGTCATCTCCTTTGCAATCATATTGAAATCTATAACTTGCACGCGTTAGGGTTTGGATTCATGAGATGGAACATGAATCTCATTTCCTCAAATGCGTTGAGCTTATCTCGTTACGGTTCTTCTTGATTGGCTCTCTCTTTAGAGACATCGACAATATTAGGATTCGTGAATTTTGGTGTGTTGATATATGAGCAGAGATGATGCCCTAAAATGGTCAATTAGGGTTTGTACTCGAAAGATGAATGGCCT
The DNA here is from genome assembly GCA_005019695.1 of Trichopus zeylanicus subsp. travancoricus. Taxonomy (NCBI): domain Eukaryota; kingdom Viridiplantae; phylum Streptophyta; class Magnoliopsida; order Dioscoreales; family Dioscoreaceae; genus Trichopus; species Trichopus zeylanicus. Next base: position 1,073,900 of record RXID01014621.1, on the reverse strand, counting down.
CTCCGATGCCCTAAAATGGTTAATTGGGGTTCTTACTGGAAAGATGAATGGCCTCTCCAAGTGACGAAATGCACCTGATTGCTGAGGTTTTTTCAAGCTTGCTTTACTGGTGATTTAGTTTGATTTATGGTTGAATAGATAAAGGATAATCTTTGTTACATCTTATTAGAAACTCCATGCGTTTCTGAGATGGAAACTGTTATAGCATAAGTACATGGTTGATTATGGATGAGTTAAAACTAAAATAGGTGTAATGGTTGAGGGCTTTAGACCGTAAATCATGGGGCTATAGTTAACTAAAGAAATTTGTATTGGATTTGGTTAAAATTAATAATTGAAGTAACACAGTTTTGCTGAACTAAATGCCATATTGTTATGAGAATTTTGAATGCTACTATTTAGGTGAAAGAAATGCAGAGAGGTGACCTTGGCCAAGTATTGCATGGTCTTTTGCACTTGGTTCATTCTTATTTTCTTTCATTCATTAGTTGAAAAGTGGTATGCTGTGTAGACAGATGCTTTGTTTTGTTATGATGCCAATTACAAATTTTTCAGATGGAGCAAATTGGGCATTTTATTTATTGATTAGATTCTGTACATGTTGGATTCACTAGTATTTGGAGAAACGGTGATTTGTCCCATCAATATACTTGTTCTTCGTGGAAGATAGGCTAAAATGCTTGCCTGAAAATTTGGAACTTCTAAGTTGGGAGCATTTTTTGTCGTTTGCGATGGAAGACAGATTTTTTTTGCTTCAGTTAAAAGAAAGGTTGGCCAATCATCCATTGAAGCATGCACAGTTGAGGGTTTGACTATGCTGGTGCCAATTATAAGTGATCTAGTCATTTACTTGTTGACATGGCTGCCCAAGATGCAACTCACTGATCTGTTCCTTGGCTACTGCCTAGTGATTTGATAGGAGGCAAGGTTTTAGATGCTCAACTAGACATTTGAGCTAGATACTGGCAAGATATAGGCATGTTCGCTGTTACCGATTTCGTTTCTGTAATTTTGGTGGAATTATCTTACCGTCTAATTCTTTTGCTTTTTCCCTGTGAATGAATTTTTGACTCGGTTTGCCTTGTGTCAAAGGCAAGAAGCCTTACTAAGTTGGCATTAAATTTTGCCTAATGAAAATAGATGTTAATACATCAATATTACTACTGTCAAAATTGTTTGATGTTTATTAAAGATTCCTTCTGAGTTCAGAGATGGCTGCTAAAGGTTTTCATCATTGAAAGTATTGTGATAAATGTCATGTCAGAAACCAGTTTAATTTTTAGTTGCTTTTCCAACTGATGTGGGTTATCTTACCGTTTCTATGGAAGTCATCCCGTGTACCAAAACCATCTAGTTTGAGGTTGGTATCCTGCTTGCTGAGTTATATAGCATGGTTTCTGATGATTTGTTGTTTGATCTTTGTAGCATTGGGGTTGTTTCTGGTAAAGCCATTTTTGGACAGCCACTAGAGGAATACTGGACAAAGAAACTCCAAGAAGAGGCTGCAAAGGAGGGGGATGCAGCCAAATAGAAAGCAGCACCTACAAGTCACTAAATATGCTGCAAATTTTGGGGAAAATGTATAGGTTGTGGTATCCGCCTAACTTTCCCTTTTGATCTATGAAGAATGTACATTTTGGCAAGGGAATTTGTGAATCTGTCATGCACAGGCAGTGCATTGCAGTTCATCATTGTTGATCGTTGGTTCTAACTGTGTCCATCACAGCTGCTGAATTCTTGTGCTCCATCGAGTCACTAATTGTTGTCTTCAGACACACGTTGAACTTTATAGTTTGCTAAACAATTTGATGGACAAGCTTCTTTTAACATTGATATCTTAAAGTCGTGATCTTCAAATCTCGGTAACAATGGTGGTTTACGTGCATGGGTTTTAGCATTGGCTTAAAAGAAGTCAGCCATTTACATGTTACTCTGCAGCAGCTAGTGTAGTCGTGATCCACAAGAAATTGTAGGTTTTAGAACTGATGAGTTCATGACGGGATGATAAAAATCAGGCTGATATATATTGCGCCCAGCTAATGGCAGGGTAATATTTTTTTTTTTCAAAATTTTCCCATATTTTTCCATAAATTTTTTATGTTTTAATTTTTCAGAAAAACTTGGTCCAACGACTGTTTGATTCACTGTTGAAGTATAAAATTATAAAATTGTGTCTAATATAAACACCCAGAAAATTCGATTCAATAATTTTTTGGAGAAAGAAGTATATGATTCAATAATACGTCCACAATACTAAACTAAAATGAGGAAGTTGTTCACACATTTATCAATGTTCTGTAGAAACATGATACCGGTATTGCATAACAGATTGCAACAAAAAATGCCCGTTTGATCAATTATTAAATAATTTGTTTGCCATCATGTAGAGTTCACTCATAAATAATCAGGCTTTCCTCAAGAAGCTTAAGAACAAAATGGCAAATCCAAAAAGAATTGTGCAACAACTTCACTTTGCTTGTGCAGCACATGTCAGCAGCATGTGGGCACCTTCTTGAGTCAATAATTGAACAGGGAGATATGAATAGATGCAATGCTTGATTAAATATAGCTCAAATCCCAAATATCAATTTTTTTGAGTTATGGAGTAAATGGTGTAGAGATAAGAACAGAAAGAATGCCAATTTGTGTAGATACTGAACTTTTTATTGGTGCAAGACTCTGCATCAGGTTTTGAATGTAACCAAAAAACAAGGGATGACTTATAGCTGCTATCAAATAAAATTTCAAAAACCAAGGATATCTGTTAACACCTCACTGGTTTCATAACCACGAGTGGAAGGAGGAGAATTTAAACAATGATTCTGCATAAGAATAATCTATACATGACGCATGCTAGAGCAGAATTACGAAGGCACAACCTTGAAATCAAAACAGCATATGCAACTTAAAAGTAAAAGACGACTCACCTGTTTCTTTATATGTATTAAACACTTATATGCTAGATCCAGAAAATTTTCCTCACAAACTCAAGGTTGTCCACCATTATAATCATTGATATCTTCTCTTTTTGCATAGGGTGTTCATACAGATAAAATTTAGCTGAAAAGAGCAACAAATGTTCTAGAATTTCAAGCATGGAGGATGACTTTTCAACAAAAAATCTTACTGGAAAAAAGAGCAATTCACAATGATGAGTGGGAAAATAGCATCCACAATTTATGCAAGTAAATGCCAGCCTTTAGGTCTGAACAAGACTGCGCTCTTTGATGCCCTTCAAGAATGTATTGGACTGATTATCATCGAAGTCAAACCAAAGGAACTAAAAGATAAAATACAGTTAGTAATTTTATCATACTTATCAAATTGATGTATTCAATTCACACTCATAGTTTGACAAGAAGGTCTGATTGAAAAATATAAGTAATACATAAGTATTGACTTCTGTTAGTGTTTTTTTTAACCATGATCTCAGAGTTCAAACTAGTCATTGATTGTCAGTAGCATTCATCCCTTTTTTGACATGAAATCTGAACAATTTCAATTTTAGCCTCTAGTTTTCTCTAGTGCATCAAGTCATGCATCTGTTTGTCAGTTCACATGTGAACTTCTTTGAGAAACTATAGCTAGAAAAAACATACATGACTTTAGACTTGAACATGCAAACTGCTACTTTCAAGTGTCATTGGTATTGCACTAACCACTTGGCCTCAAAGTTTACACGCAAAATCCTTCAAAGAAAATAACCATCGAAATTGAACATGTAATTCTGTGTAGATAGAGTGAATAAAAACCGAGGATAGTCATCAATGAATACAGATTCAGACAATAAACCTTAAACAATATTGATATAAAGGCTGTCCCTTCCTTGAGAAGATGCCTTTTCTTTATGCAGAATCATTTATATACACCAAAACGGACCAGACAGTAAACAAGATTGATATAAAGGCTTTCCGTTCCTCTCTTTTCTTTACACAGGATCATTTCTTATCCACAGCTTCCAATCAAATAACTCCTCAAAATAGTTGTCAATGTGTCTTAATAATGGTTATTTAGCAACAAATGCCATAAATCAAGTTTGAGAAGATGTTCTTTGTGCCAAACCATAATCTATTTGACAGATTAGAAAGAGTGAGGATGCATACACGTTTGGATGTCTTCGACGAAGATGCATAAAAGATACAAGCATCCTACGCTGGCATCAAGAGCCTCGTACGCGTTAACAAGTGCATACACAAAGCGAGGCAAATCGTATAAATAACCATGGACTTGGCACTGACATATCTCACTACCTCCGAACCCCTCTCCACCGTCTCCTCGCGAACAACACCAACACTTCTCCTTGCACCATCACACATGCTCTTCGTCGCAAAATCAAGGAAGGACCGCACCGTCTCGAACGTCACTCTCCCCGTCAAGTCAAGCACAAACTTTTTGTTGCTTGGCACTGCCAATGTAGTAGACACCTTATCAACCCATCTATCACTCTCCTTCCCCTTCCCATTGAAGGAGCTCTTCCTACAATTCTCTGAACTCGCCAAATACCTGGAATTTGAATCCGAATTCGTGAGCACCTGGTGAGAGGTCTTCACCAAGGTCTCCACGGCGCCATTGCAGACAGAAACGAAGAAGTCCTTCACTTTGGCTTCGTGCTTGGGGTTCGTCAGGGCGGCACAGATATCATCGCAGGTGTTAATCTCCATCGTCTTGTCAAGATACACCGTCACCGCAGTGCTCACAAACCGCTGGATCGAATCGGCGATGAGCCCCCTGCAATCATCGCCACAGAGCACATCCACCCACTTCGTCGACGAGTCCGATCCCGAAATAATCGCCGTCCGATCACCGGAGTAGAAGGCCAGCACGAGGCTCCTCGCGAAGCTGCCTACCACGACGGAGGCGAACCCCGTTCCCGAGGCGGAGAAGAGCTTATCCAGAGCCCGATCTGAGAAGCCGGGCCCAACTCCAGATCCTGAGCTAAGACCTCGCCCGATTCCGGCGGCGAAGGCCTCGGAGACGCGGGCCAAGGAGGCATGGAGCTCATCGGAGGCTGCGATCTTGGAGATTTGCTTGATCGAGAGGGGTATCTCATCGGAATCGGAGGTGATGAAGCGGTGGAGATCGGAGGATACGAGCGCGGCGGTCTCCATCGAGGTGGAGACGGCTTCGGCGAGGGAGAATATGGCGGCAAGGAACTTGGAGATCTTTCGACGCTTGGCGGAGACGGAGGGGCGGTGGTAGAGCTTGTAGGAGCCGTAGCCGGAGATGACGGCGGCTGCAGCGATGAGAAGCCACCGCCATCGCCGCCGGGAGAAGGACCGGACTAGCGCGAAATCCATGGATGGAGATCGGGATCGAGAGAACTAGGGTGTAGGGGCGGAGGCGGAGCCCTGGGCGAGGTTGGGCGGAGAATTGACGGAGGTCGCGAAGCGCGAAGGGGTTTTCAATCCGTAATTTTTTCTGGTTTGCTGCTTATTTGAAAATTGCAGATTAACCCCTCCAATTTTTGAATTGCATATTACTCCTCATAACTTTTGGAAATTGTTTTTTGTACTTTTCTAAATTAGTGTTATTGACTTATTTCCCCTATACTCATCTAAAAATTGCAATCTCTTTTATATTCCTCAAAAAAAATTTTCCTTATCAAATACCTCTTTTCTTAACCAACAAAAAATTAAAATTAACGTTATATACTTATTATATATGTATAAATATTTTTTTTATAAAAATCCACTTAAATTGAAAAAGCGCAAAAACCTAATAAAAATTTAGAAAAAAATCATAAAAAACCTCTAAACATACTGAATGTTTGTAAAAATACCCTAAAAATATAGAAAAAGATAAAAAAATTTGAAAGTTAAAATTTATAATTTTTTTTGAGAGTATAGAAAATCACAAAAAATACTAAAAGTACAAAAAAAATAACAAACTCCTAAAAATAAAAAAATACAAAATACTGAAAATTTTAAAAATTATGAAACAACCTATAGAAAATCGTAAAAAAAATCTAAAAGTGTAGAAAATCAAAAATCCCAAAAAATAAAAAATATTTAAAAAATCCTTGAAAGTTTAGAAATTACAAAAAAATATCTGAAATTATAAAAAATCACTAAAATCATCTCAAAAGGATAGCAATTGAAAAAATATTAAAGCATAGAAAATCAGCGAAACTCCTAGTTCAAAATAAAAAAAAAATCTATGAAAGTTCATAAAATTATTATTAAATATTTACAAAAAATACCACAAACTATTTTAATCATGTATATTTTTATAAATATAATATAATAATTATTAAATATGTAGAATCCATCAAAATTCTAGCATAAAATAAAAGGTGTAAACAAGTCAAACCAAGCTAACCCCAACTTGAGCTCGACTTGCCCTCGGAATCATCAGCTGAAGCTCAACTTGAGTAGCTTGATCTCAACTAAATTTTAAAATTTTAAAATTGATTTTAATAATTAATTTCAACTAACACATATTAAAATAATTATAAAAAAAATAAATATTAAAATAATAAATTAACATTATCACATCTAAATATACAAAAGAAAATTTTAATTTAAAAAATATGATGATGTTAATTTATATTTTAATATTTAAAATTTTAATAATTATTTTTAATATAAATTAGTTGAAAATAGTAACTAAAATTATTTATTAAAATATAAATTTTAGTTGAGATCAAGCTACTCGAGTTGATAATTCTAAGGCTGAGCTGAGCTCAAGTTAGAGTTAGCTTAACTTGACTCATTTACACCCCTATTTCATGCTATAATTTTTGATGAATGCTATATATTTAATAATATTATTATTATTTTTGTAAAAATATATATGATTAAATGACTTGTGATTTTTTTTGTAAATATTTAATGGAAATTTTGCGAACTTCATGGAGTTTTCTGTAATTTTTTGAAGTGTCATGTATTTTTTATGATTTTCTAAAGATCCAAGATTTTTTATGATATTTTAAATTTTTAGGAGTTTTTGTGATTTATGAACTTTCAGAGGATTTTTTACAATCTTGTATAATTTTTTATATTTTCTTAACTTCCAGAGGGTTTTCATGATATTTTAAACTTTTAGGAGATTTTTTGTGATTTTCACTTTCAAGTATTTTCCTATGATTTTCTAAATATTTAGATTTTTTTTATGATTTTCTAAACTTTTACAATTTTTTGAACTTTTAGGGTTCTTTTGTGATTTTATATGTTTTAGGGGTTTTATATTTTTTGTATTTTTTGAAAATTTTTTGAACTTTACGGATTCTTTTTATGATTTTCTATATTTTAGAGATTTTATAATTTTCTATACTTTTAATATTTTTTTCTCTAATTTATTACATTCAATATTGTTTCAGTGATTTTTTATACTTTTAGAGTTTTTTGAGATTTTAAACTTCAAAAAAAATTATAATTTCTTGATTTTTTGAGAGTTTTATGATTTTCTATAATTTTAGATTTTTTATACTTTGAGGAGTTTTTTTTATAATTTTTCTAACTTTAAGTTTTTTTGAGATTTTTATATTTTAGGATTTTTTATTATTTTGTATTTTTTGGGATTTTTTTTATGAAGTTCTGTGCTCAGAGTTTTTTATGACTGTACGAACTTTCAAATAATTTTTTTACCTTCTTCTATATTTTAGAGAATTTTTTTTTAAATTTTCTGCATTTTTTAAATTTTTATGATTTTTTGAATTTATTAGATTTTGACTATTTTTAAATTTCATGCTTTTTTATAAAAAATATATATTTTTATAGATATATAAAATGAGGGTATAATGATAATTTTATTATTTTTTATTAGATTTAACAATAAAAATTAACACTATTTAAGATAGAGGGTATTTGAGAAAAAAATGGAAATTTCTAGAAATATATAAAATATTTTAAATTTTATAGAAATATTAAAAAAATACCACTACTATATAAGAATATACAGAAAAATTTTCTTTTTTTTTTTTATCATCCTTTACAGAAAAGCTCACCAAGTTAGTTATAATCTAATCCCAGTTCAAGTTGATATCCAAAATTCCCATTTTTTTAATTAGTATCCCTGTCTCGATTAACCAAATATTAGTCTTAATGTTAAGTATAATTTTGTATCTTATTTTCACCACTGAAATATTATCATTATATCCTCCTAATCATATTCCCTCCTGAAAAAAAAAATATTCGAGTCATATCCGGTTCGTTTTCAGTCTTACGTCGATTATCTAATGATTAAGTTTTTCCAACAGAACTAAAAATATAAAAAGAAATTTGCAATGAGGGTTAATCTAAAAATTCCATTGTTTTTGGGAGGTATATGAAAAAACAAAACATACGTTTTTTAAGATATTTTTTCTGCCACGAAAATAGGGGTGGTGGTGTTCCTGTGGTACTGCACTCGGCGAATCGGCGACCAGTTGATTTCGGGTCGGACCTCTATGGAACACCAGAAGAATCCGATAAGATATCGGATGCTGATCGGGCTATGTTGTCGTGGATGACATGGCGCAGAGGCCTCAAATAGCGACGCAGGCGCCGTCGTATTTGTGCTGATAGAGATCTCCACCACGAGCATGTCTCATCTATTCCTTTGGCTGGGGCGTTCTCCAATGGAGGATGAGGATGTAAGGCGACTCTTATTCGGGTGTGAGTTTCAATCTTCTTCTTCTCCTTCTTCTGCTGCTGTTGCTGCCGCCGCTGTGGGGTTTCGCTCATTACAATTCTTTGCGCTGTTTGCTCTTGATGAATGTAATGTAGACCAGTGCATTCGTTGTTGTTGTCATGTATACCTGAGCAGATTTCACTGAGTAATCTAAATATACCTTGTGGAATATGCCTAACCTATTACTTTCAAGGATGTAGGCTTCAGAGAAATTGGCAATTACTTATCCTAGTAACATCCGAGCACACTGCCATAAAAAGGCTACTGAATGCGTGCACACTGTAGATGCTTTAACTCGCTTGCAATAACTTCCCATCCATATGATCCGTCGTAACTCCATCTACTCGCCTTCTTGCACCCTCCACCCCAGACTCTCTGATGCAGTCTGACGAGGCAAAACCAGACATAATGGTTCTGGATTTTGAGTTCTTGCCAAGTTTTACTGTGCTTATTGCAGCTGCGCGCTTGGATTGCACCTGGGAGCCATGTGCTACTCCTCACGAAAAAGGTTTTCGTAAAGGCCTCGTGTGTCACTGTACGTCCAAAGAAATTCCGGATGGGTAGATTCCGATGCTTAAATTAACCATCGTTCTCTTCTGAAAAGAATGAAACTCTTTTTGAAAGAGAAAGAAGGGTGGGACTTCCTTTTCTTTTTGTGTGAGGGGGAGGAAGATTCCCTGGAGAAAGAAGAAGAAAAATTCTTTTCCGAACTATTATTATATTAAGGGAAGAATATAATTCATCAGCTACGTTTGCAAGAGTAATTTTTTGATCTTTCACACGAGAGAAGTTCACACGCGGGGGTTTATATGCAAATAATGCTGATTTCGTAGGGATATATATATGTTAGTATGATTTTTTTAAGGGGTTTATGTACAATTTTTCTCATAACGTTGCTGATTTTCATTGTACAATAGTTCTAGATGATGGGTTAACTCTCCCATCTGATACCCAAATCTAAGTACATCGGATGTGGCTGTGGATTTTCACTGAGGATGGAGGTCCACAATCCAATTTTTCACGTCAGCACATTTGGTCAGCCCCTACCATTCAATTCATCATTTAATCCATTTGAGCTCTATGGTTCGCAGTTGTTGGTTGTTGACAGCCTGCAGGGTTTTTAATGCACTCTGTTGGATTACATTCAATTAAATCACTGAGAGTTTTTTTTTTTTGTTTGTTTATATCAATATTAATTGATTGATTCGATGAAAACTTATATTTTTCATTTTTCTCTCTTTTCCTCTGCATATGTGAGAGGCTGGAAGTATTTTTGCAGAAGGACTCCAGCTTTCAGTTATTTCTTGTCAAGATTTGGAGTCTTCGTGCATTAAAGAGTTGGAAAATGTCAAGCCAAATCTGAAAGGTTTTACGTTAGTGTAGTCTGATACAAGCGCGCTGTCAGTGCTGTGGATGAGATAATTGCAGCTACAGGCGCATTGGGTTTACTTCTGCCTGTGGATTTCATTGACGACAACATACTTCTCTGGTTGTAGAGTCAAGAATTCTGAGTTATATTTTCTAGAGCCTTTTTATTTTCTCACTGTGAAAGAAAACAGAAAATAAAAATAAAAAATTTCTGTTGTTTCTTATTTAGAAATTTAACTTTATTTCTCACCAGACTTATTTAGTCGTTGAGAAGAATAATAAAAATTGAGATCATTTTCGTCCATTTTTAATATTTAATTATCTAAAAGTGGTTTTTTGAACATTCGACCATTTTTAATTTAAAAGTAAAAAATAAAATTATTTTTTTTGATATTTTTTATCCGAAATAATTTTTTGAAAGTAGATCTAGTGATATTTAAATTATAATAATATTAATAATCTCACGTATAATAATATAAATTATTTGATTTTTATTTTAAAAAATATAAATCAATTATTTTTTACATATAAATAATTATATTTTTAATTAAACGATAGAAGAGGAACACTTGTAATTACTTCTAGAAATAATTAAACAACACCCAAATGTGGGAAAGAGAATGCTAGGATAAATTTTGTTGAAGAAATTATTTGGAAAGATGATTTTCCTCTTTATTTGGTGATAGTATTTGTGTATCTGTTCTATTTCATTAGAAAAATATTTGATACATTTGATTTTATTTTATTTTTTAAGGCAAAACTGACATATTTTAGATTTGATTTGAGAATAAAGATACCTTGAGATAACCAACTCCACTTTAAGTGAAATTTGTTAATCCTAAATAAGAAATTATGAAATAAAATTAATTACTCTTTTTTTTTTTCCTTGTTATTTTGAAATAACTCCCCGTAAACGTGTTTTTGTGTCCTAAAATCCTGGAATGAATAGGCTTTTTCATCGACCGCGACTCGCGCCGCGTATAATAATGACAGCCGACCTACCCTTCAGTTCAGAACTTTGCCAATTTCCAAAAGCATATTACAAGGGGTTAGATGAAAACTCCATGGTCTAGAACGAAATTATTCCGATATTTTTGTGCCTCTACGTAAAATCTCCATAATAAAATCCAAAGCCTGTTAAGTTTTAGCTACTTGACCCCTCGCAGAGTCTCCAGCGGGAACTCGACGATGAAGTTCATTCTCCTCCTCCTCCTCCTCCTCCTCTTCTCCACCGCGCTCTCCGCGCGCGATCTCGGCGGCGTCGCCACCGCCAAGCCCTCATCCAAGATCGCCGACGCCGGCGCTGCAACCCCGAGGCTCGGCTCTATACCGGGCGGTGGCTACTTCGGCCCCGGCGATGGTTTCGGCAACCCGGGCTTCGACGGCAACGGGTGGGGCAACCTCGGCGGCGGGTACGGTGCCGGCTACGGCGGGCCCGGCGGCGGGTACGCGCGCGGCGGCGTGGTCCGGTCCAGCATGTTATGCACGGATCACGGGCCGTGCTACAAGAAGCGGGTGACCTGCCCGGCTAAGTGCTTCAGCTTCTACAGCCGGACCGGGAAGAACTACGGCGGCGGCGGCGGCGGCGGCGGATGCACTATTGACTGCAAGAAACACTGCGTTGCCTACTGCTAATTTGCTAGCAGCATGAAATGATATGTATGTTTTAATATTATATATTAGATTATATATATATTAATGCATATTCTATGTGAGCCTTTTGGTCTTGTGACTCGTGAAGCGGAGTTTTAGAATGTAGGGAAGGAATATGGAGGAATAAAGAGGATTTTTTTTGGAGAGAGGGTTGCTGGAAAATGGGCAATGCGTGGGTGGTGCTGCTCAACTCAAGCGACCCCTTTTTTTTTTTCTTTCTTTTTAGTTATTATTTTCTAGTTCTTTGAGTGAGCACAAGTTTGTGGTTTTTTGCAATTTCTGGAAAATGGAAAATTTTGGGTGCTCACGCGGTCAGGATGTCGCGGTGTTTCAGGTGAATAGCAACCTGTTTTTTAGCAATAAAATAAAATAAAATGATTAATCATGTGGCAGCACTCTAAACCGGATGGAGAGGATCTGAAATTGAAGTTGCCTCGAAGCGTACAGATTTTGACTAAGATTCAACGAAGCGAGTCCAAAAATTATTTAAAATTTTAAAAATATCACATATTTAAAATTATCAAAATGATTAAAATAAAATGAATTTGATGGATGTTTATATAGTTTTTAAAATCAAAACTTAAAATGTTAGGTCCACGTCTCCTCCATCAGCAAATTATTTTTAATAAAATATGATATCTATTTTTCGATGGAAAACAGTAACCTTTGTCAGCTAAGTATGTTTCCTTTATATACTTACTTATTTGTATCTTTAAGCATGGTTAGTGACAAGTCACTGACCAATTAGGGCTCTGCCTGGTGCGATTAGTGTGTTGATTGATTGGGAACATCACGCCATTTGTGCGATTCGACCAGCACTCATTTCTCCCAAATTTGGTTGCTATATCATTTAACAATATATTATCTAAATATATATGGCGTAACAAAATTATTGGAAAAATATCAAACGGATCAAAATCATTCCAAAAAATATCAATTAGCACAAATCCATTTCTTTATACTTTTTCACGCTGAGTCGTGATCGGCTGTAACACCATCTCATCCATCCATTAAAGAGGCTGTTTGGATGAATTCCAAAGAGCTCGAATTAGCTGAATTGAGGAAATTGAAGGTCCGATTCCCTCGATTTAGATATTTGAAAGAATATAAAATTTAGAATTGGATGAATTTGTAATTTCAATAATTTTAAATTACTGGTTTAAATTTCGATATGCAAAATGGAGAATTTGTAATTCGACCAAAATTGGATGAGTCCCATCAACACGTGAAAACAATAATTCCCCATAAAATTTGCCAGGAATCAAGAATTCTCACTCTAATTCTGACCTTCGTTCTCATCACCGTCCCGAGCGAGTCCGTCTCCATTCCGAGCTGCTCTGCTTCGCTGTGCGTCACCGTCCCCGACAGCGTGCTGTCTTCACCGCTCCGTCCCCTACTTTGCTGTGCTGTCTTCACCGCACGTCACCGTCCTCAACAGCGATCGTCTTCTTCGTCTCCATCTCGAGCTTCTGTGTTGTGCTGTCTTCACTGCGCATCACAGTCCTTTGCAGCGTGTTGTCTTCACCGCGCGTCACCGTCCCCTACAACGATCGTCTTCACTGCTCCGTCTCGAGCTGCTCTGTTGTGCTATCTTCACCGCGCGTCACCGTCCCCAACAGCGATCTTCTTCTCCATCTCCGTCTTCGGTTAGATTCAATTCATTTTAGCATTGCGAATCCATATATGTTTAGTTTTAAATATAATTATATCTTTAACTTCTAATCTATAATGTCTTTTTTTTACTTGATATAAATTTGATAATAAACATGTGTATGTTGAACTTAAATTTATTATTATTCAGTAATTTCGATCGATGGATGATGATGAAGACTTAGAATTGCTAAACATTCAAGTTGATGGCTTTGCTGTCATAATAGTTGTGTGTATCATAATTCAATTATTGACGAGAAAAAAAAAGCTCGTTTATGTATTGAACCGATTGTCAATAGAGAGATGCTTAGGAGAGGTGTGTTTGAGCATATGTTACATGATAGGAGAAGTAATTGTCGGGAGTATTTGAGGATGGATCTTACAATATTTTTAAATTTGGTCAACATGTTAAGGGACCGTAACCTTCTGCATGACACACGATATATAATTATTAAGAAACAACTTGTAATATTTTTGCATTATATTGGTTTTCATTCAAAGAACAAGAGTATGGAGATAGTATTCCTGCATTTGGGTGAGACAATTATTCGATATTTTAATATGTGCTTGCGAGCTATATGTGAAATTCGAAATGAATTCAAGTTTCAAGTAGTCTCCTCGATCAATATAGTAATTCTGAACAATCCTAATTACTATACATGGTTCAAGATATGTTATTGATAATGATCTGTTTCTGTTAGAAATAAACTATATGTTTTATTTTTTACTATTTATACTATGTAGGATTGCATTAGTTTGATTAATGGAACGCATATTCCTGTAAAAGTTTTATCTGACATGGTTGCATATTTTCGAGGGCGCAAGGGTATCGCATAAAATGTACTAGCAACAACTGATGTTGAACTTAGATTTCTTTATGTCTTGGCTGGTTGGGAGCGATCGGCGAATGACTTCGCTGTTCTGAAAGATGCTATTACTTGACCTGCGCCTAGCGGACCGAGACAAATAGAAGATAAGATTTGTAACTTTTAAATAGTTTGGCACTTGACTGAATTTTATTTTGATCATATTATGTTGGTTTAAGGCAAATACTATTTTGTCGATGCCGGCTATACGATAATGGTCAATTTTATAACACCATATAGAGGTGTCATGTACAATATGAAAGAACATGTTGGACGTACACCATAAAATGCAAAGGAGTTATTTAATAACCAACATGCGTCTTTAAGGTCCAAAATTGAATGTGCTTTTGGTATATTGAAAAATTGATTCGGCATACTGGCCGAGACTCCATTTTTTCCATTCAGCACTCAGGTTGATTTGGTTTTGGCATGTTGTGTCTTACACAACTACATCCTTACAGTTGATCCTTATGATGAATTGTTAAATAATGAACCTATACAATCGATGTCAGAGAAGATGAAGAAAGTTTTGATGAAGAAGAGGAGTCGTTGTATATAGGTTTCACCCTCAGGGAGCAATGAGAAGAGAACCAGAAGTGGATTCAGTTTATGGATCAATTAGCCACTGAGATGTGAGAGGATTACAATAATAACTAGGCTTTTTCCTTGTGTGAATATTTATTTTATTATATTATCTGTGTTTTAAACTTTCTATAATGAGTTATTTGACACTCGCTTGTTGACTGTTATTGGTATAACTGGTTGTTATAATTCTATATATTTTTATTTACTAAAAAGTTTACCTTTTTTATAAGGAATGAAGTTTTTCAATCTTAAAGATGTTGACTCCTAGTCAATGACTGACTTAATGAGTCAAGATTTGAATTTTACTGATTTGGTCAAAGAGGGAATCTCAGTTTCTCATTAGATTCCTTGTCGAGCAAGTGCATGTCAGGCTAAAGTAGGATAAGGGTTTCAAGCGGCCCGTATTCGTGGCAGCTGCTACTGCTGTTAATGCCTAATTCAATAATAATTTTACTGTTGACAATGTTAATGGTTATTTTAGAACCTTGAAGAAGCATGCAGCGATAATCATCAAGTTAATAAGCTATAACGGGGTGGGCTGGAATGACATTGATAAGATGATCACTGCCACTGGGCAAGTATATTTCAATATCAAAAGTGCAAGTCAAAATAAAAAATTATTTTACAAAATTACAAAATTATCTTTGAAATATTACATATTTACATGTTTGACCAAAATAAATTATGCAGAAAGTTAAAGACTCTGATGAATTCCTGAACAAGCCAATTGTGCTATATAATGAGTTGCTCCTTATATGTGGAACGGATTCTGCTATTAGTAGTATGGCAAAATCATGCTACAATGATTTTGGAGGGGAGTCAGGTAGAGATGTAGAGGTGGAAGAGCAACAAATAGTAGGGGGTGATGATTCTGATACTCCTGGTGGTTCTTGGCAAAGCACATATACAGCTCAGGAAGGAAACAATGTCGCAACCAACTCTAAAGGCAATGCACAAGCAACTAGTTCCCGTGATAGTTACAAGGCACGAAAACGAAAGGGAAACATGTTGAACAATGAATTGGTTGCAAAGTTGATGGAGGGCGTGCGTGAGGTTGCATGCGCTATTAAGTCAGTTTCGAGGGATTCATGGAAGAAAAATTTGTACTCCACACTAAAACTATTCAAATGACGTTTTTCTGCATCGTTCTTGAAGATTGCCTATAGGCACTTACATGGTGATGATGCGTAGGGTTGAATGGTTGCAAGAATTTCTCAATCAGCAGTAGTTATATGACATTTTATTATAAGTATGTTTTGAACTTATTGATTTTATGTATGCTAATGATGAAGTTTAATTATTGACTTTGACATATTGTAACTTTTTATATACTATAACTATCTATTTTATATTCTACATATTATGGTTCTATATGTATATATTGTATTCGCTTTTTAAAAACTGACTGTGTCTATTTCTGAGTTGTATATTGTATTTTATAGGTCGATTGTGTATCTATATATTATATGTTGGATGTGAATATATTTTATATTATATGTTGATGCCTATAAATTTTGATACCTACAAATTAACTACTTCTATCTTAAAAAATATTTTATTGATTGAATATTATTTAAATCAATTATCCTATTTTTTTAAAAAAAAGTTAGATATTATAAATATGCAATTCTAATATTATTTATTTTTTTAACCACAAAAATATGTCTAATTAATTTACTAATTTAATATTTATATTTATTTTAAAATTAAATATAAATAAAGTTAAAAAATGGGGATAATCTCACCCATTAAGAATTGGGTGATCATATCTCTAATTTCAAATCCAACCAAACATCAGAATTTCAAGAATTGACAGAATTCGTTAATTTCTATTTATATTCTAAACAACCAAATTTACGAAATTGACTGAATTGACAATTCCTTTTTTTTTACTGTAAAAGTACATCCAAACACCAAAATTTATTAATTCAATTAATTCCCTCAATTCTCTAGAATTGGTTGAATTGACAATTCACCTAATTTCAGAATTGATCCAAACGGGCAGCTTGCTTACAACCAAGTTGAGCCTAACCCAAGCTTTCTGATCCAAATAATACCGACTCCAAGGCGGCGCTAGATGAGATAGAATTTTTTAACAATGACAATTAAAATATGAAAATCGTCTCTAATTAAGTTAGAAATATTTTTATTTATTCATTTTAATATAAACGGTGTGAAATAGTAATATATTCTTAAAATATTTTTAATTCTACGTTAAATCTACTTCCAAGAAAACTTCGGCAACATATTAATAATAAAAATATATATAATTTTTAATATTTAAAGAAGAAATATATAATTTGATAAGATTTGAAAAAATTATATATTTTTTTTATTTTTTTAAAAAATATATATTGCTTAATAAAATTTTAAGAAATTATATGTAATTTTTTAAATTAGAAAAAAAATATGATTTTAAAAAATCACTGACTTTTTGCTTATGTGATATTTTCGGGAATTAAATCTTAAGGTTTGTTGACCGAAACGAATTGGCACTACATAAGCAACGTTGACTAAAAAAAAGTCAATGTCTTTTCCTAGACCAAATAAGCGGCGGAGGTGCCACTGTCGTAATTGCACCTGAAGCAAGAGTCTGGGTTTGACCGCAAGCTTATCGAAATACTGGTTTTTATGATGA
This sequence comes from Trichopus zeylanicus subsp. travancoricus, assembly GCA_005019695.1. Lineage (NCBI taxonomy): Eukaryota > Viridiplantae > Streptophyta > Magnoliopsida > Dioscoreales > Dioscoreaceae > Trichopus > Trichopus zeylanicus. The sequence continues at coordinate 1,056,530 of RXID01014621.1, read as the reverse complement.
AAATACTCGTAATGAGATCATTACCGTCATGTGATATGCGATATTTCGTCTTACAAAATTCGCCACTCAATTTGAAATTTTGAACGCATGCGGTGACTCATCAACCATTTCTTCGACCATTATTTGCTTAGCCAAAAATGTATTTTTTTAAAAAAAAAATTTTATCTCACATGATTTTGGGTCAAATATTAATGTCACATGCGTGATCGGCGTAATTTCTTTTTTACTACGTCAACCAAAAATTATCCCGTTCTTTTGTACTGAGGTTGTACATGGGCTGGGTTTTAAAATCCAAACTCTCCCTGAAGCCCGGAACACGAACCGAACTTGGAACTTGACCCAGAGAATTCTTTGCACCGACCAAATAGCCCCGCTTTCGTTATTTTACTGAAACTGAGTAAACGTTAGGTTTGCGTAAAGATATGACTCGTACTTGGAAGGATTTACATGTGATTCAAACTTAGTCTTTTATTGTTTAACAACCATTATAATCAATTAACCATGAATTAACCATTTCAATCTAGAATCGTGGGGTAGGGCTGTAATCGGACTGGACCGGGAGGGGATCGGGCTGATATGAGCTTGAGCCCGGCCAATCATATTCTAGCAGTGCCCGAGCCCGAGTAAGCCCGAGCTCAAGACCGACTGCATAGATAAAAATTTAGACCCGAGCATGTTATATATTTTATTATAAAATAAAATTTTTCATGCCAAATTTAAAATTTTTTAATATGTACAAATTTTTTAGAAAAAAATATTATATATTACTTGGGTCCCAATCTTACCAAACTTCAAGCCCAAGCCCGGCCTGAATTCAATTTTGGCTTTAAAAAAATAAAGCCCGAGCCGGATTCCAAATCTAAGCTTGAAATTTTTGTGCCGGGGTTTCGGGCTTTTTCGGGCCAGTTCGACCCGTCAACAGCCCTATCGTCGATAGGGGTTGCAAGATTTTGGAAGGCCAAATGTGCAATTACACGATAAATGGGGTATACATGTGTAATTTCCAATATTTTTAGAGGTATACGTAAAAAAATAATAAAAACTTTAGGCGAAAGATTCGACGTGATACGGGGGATCAGCATGGAAGAGGAATGGAAGGGTAGTTACTCCATGACAATTAAGACTCCCAAACGCCGACCAGCAGCAAAGACAATATAGATAAAAACTCGAATCCCCATTAATGACTCCACATAAATGCCCCCACATGCTGAAGCTTGAATTGAATAGCCATCCCCCAGAGAAAAAAGTACGAGGAGCCTGTTGGTCGTGAACCTGTGCTTCGCTTCTCTTGCAAATATTTATTTCTAAGGCCTCCGCCGATCGTCATTATCATCAGTACATGGGGCTGATTGGGAGCGAGCAGTGGGAAAGCCTGCTGGATGCCATCAAGGAGAAGGTGGTGGCGCCGCTCCGCCGCGGGAGGAGGAAGAAGAAGCCATACGTGAAGATGGACAAGAGCTCCAGCGGCAAGTTAGAGATCAAGAGCCGGAAGGCGCGCCGCCTCATCGAGGAGACCCTCAAGGCCGCCGACCATCCCGGCAAGGCCTCCATCTCTTCTTAGGAGGATCTGTTCTTGATGTGTGTCAGTGTTTTTGAAAGAACGCAAATGGAAATATAAAAAACGAAATTAATCATCAAAAACTTGCAGTCCAGATGGATTCTCTATTTTCAATCTTTTCTTTTTCTTTTATAGCTTGCATGGAGTTCGATTCTATTTTTCAATTTTGATTTTTTTTTGGTTTTTTGATCCAATCTAGAGATATGCTATTTTTCATATTTTTGGGCTTTATCCATATCAAAAGATTTTGGCTTTTACATGTGTTTCCCCTTTCATTTTCACCGTTTAGCAGTGCATGTACCTCAGACCTGAAGATGTAGATGGAATGACAAAAAAAGAAAGCATTTTTCATTGACAAAACAAAAACTCTCTGGCATATTTTGGATGTCTGATGGTGAGGAAATTTGATAGAGGTAGTAGGTTGGAAAAACATGAACGCAGACTTACTTTTCCAAGTCCTAGAACGTTGACTTCTGTTTTGACCTATATCTAGTTGACTTGGAAAAAGGTTTCCCACCTCCCTTTGTCCAAAGATAGCAAACTATATTGCATTGCCTAAGCGGAAAACAATAATGCCACTATTGCTGGAATTAAGTTAGCAAAATCAATAGTAACCTGTTTTTTTTTTCCTGAAAATTTTCGCTATTTACAATTATAAACGAGAAGCAGCAACAGACTCAGGAGTATACAGTTTATCTATTGCAAGAAGATCATGCAGTTCTTTTGCTAATCTATTACATTGAGACTCCGAGAAAGCTTCAGACCTCTACACAGACAAGTGTGCTTTATGTACAACAGTCTAATCTGCGACCTATAACATCACAGCTAACAAAAACATTAAAGTGAAGATCAAGTAGATGATGGTTGGACTACCGGTAAACATGATGTCAAGCCACATTGGAATCTTCAACATTTAGCCAATCATCTAATTCCTTGGTGTGATGGCTGCCGGATTTATCGCCTACTTTCAAGTCCCTAGAGGTTTCATTTAACTGAACCCAATTTTTCGATTAGTAAATCTCCCTCAAACCAGTTGGGTGATCTACCTTAATTTGGAGAGATTGTAGGCGCTGTTCGATCATCGTCTTCCTCAATGTTACTGAACAAAATATCCTCATTAGTTATTAATGGAATGACTGTATTGAGATTTATAATGAAAAGTTTACGAAGCATCTTATTGTTAAATAAATATAAAAATATAAGTAATACAATATTAAAAAAATAATAAAAAAAACACAGCAATACATGTAGTTCACTCAAAATAGGATTATATTTACGGGAAAAATGAGATATCCATTATCAAAATATTTTATAAGAGTCTATAAATAAAACTCAACTCTTTCTTATACAACTAAATTTTTCACCAAGTTTCGGTAATTTCTCCATCTTCAAATAAAATTTCTAAGAGAATACCATAAGAAATCACCACGAAGGACCATTGAAAAATACTAGAAAGACCCACGCACGAGCGCTGACACACACTCTTTTTTTCTTATCTATTCTCTCTATTTCTCTCTAATTCAACATTCACATTATATTACATTTAAATCCTATATATTATTAGAATATTTATAAACCCTTATTGAATCTAAATTTTATTCTAATTATAATTGCAAATATTATATAATAAGTATTTAAAATAAATCATAAGTTAAAATCTAACTTTAAATTTTTATTTTAATTTAAATTTTAATTCGAGTTTGAGAAATCCAAACTCAATATAGTTGTAACCCCTGAGCCTCCTCCGTAACTCTGAGAAGCAGCATTTGAATTGTTGTTGGAGAAATCTTTTTTCTATAAATTGTATTGCAAGACTTTTTTTGATGACAACCTTGTTAACCGATCTCTCTTTAGCGGTATCAATTGCATGCTTCTCAACCTCTAGATCTACCGCATTCGTGGAAGTTTCGAGTTCTTGAAATGCCTGTGTCTCAAATGGTATGGTTTCAGGAAGTAAATTTGATGCAAGTATTGTCACATTCTTGTCATGTGGTTGAGATAGAACATCTTTCCCAAATGATAAATTTTGTGTCTGCACTCTTCCTGTGTCTGACACTGCAGCTTCTTTAATAACATTGCTCGGGCTTCCACAATCCGTATGGAGAATGGACAGTCACATACGCCACGATTATGATTCCAAGTTCAGACAGTATTAGTTTTAAATTTTGCTTCCAATATCTTTTGTAGAGGTAGAATCGTATACAAGTCAGTATCAGACGACAAAAGCAAAGAGAACAACCCAAATAAGTTAACATCAGTCAGGAGATTGAATTCCTCCAATTAGCTCTTCACATACTCATGCAGTTATTTCTCCACCTTTACGATCAAACAAAGCCACAAACTTCCTGTTTCGAACAACAGAAGCTTCTTTCAATTGCAGACTGTATTCTCGTGTTTCCAGTAGCAAATGCAAGGGTGCTTATCAGACATTAGATTAAACTTCTGAGAGGTTTTAATGGGATCAATTTTGACCCTTCGAGCTGATTGAACTAATTCTACTATGGAATGGTAGTATCAGAGCAACAATGAAAAATGATAATTCACTTTCTACTTCGAAGAAGGGCCAGTTTGTGTTGCTAGAAATTGGTTCGTTGTAAAATTAGATTTTTTAGAATTCGAGAATCTTAAAAATTTTTAAATTTTCGGGTGTTTAGTTTGAGGGATTTGAAAATCTTGAATTTTTAAGTTTTTTATTTGGTTCTAGGAATTTTAATTTTATAGATTTTGAAATATTCGAGCGAGTAATCAATTAAATACTAAAAATTTTAAAATTTAATGTCAATTTTATTTTTCAAAATAACTTAAATATTTAGAATCTTTTAATTAAGAAAAATTAAAGATTAATTATTTAAAATATATTAAAATATCTAAAATATCTTAATTATAAAAAAAAAAATTAAATTAATGAAAATTATTACATATTTAGAAATTTCACAATATTTTTAAAATATATCTTTAATCACTAAAAGGTTTTAAAATTTTTTGAGTCATGTGTGACTCATGTGACTCACATTGATTTTTGACTAATTAAGTTGAAAATCAAAAAATTTAAAATGAAGTATTTTATTTTCACAAGAATTTAAATATTTACAAAACAAACATTGGAATTTTTTTTTTTTTTAGAATTTTAATTTTCAAAACTTGATTTTTCTTAAAAAAAAATGTGTCCAAAGTAAAATATCATCCCGACAATCCAGGAGTATTCCATGGCAACCGGCTCATGATTGGCCCATGGACATGGCCATTATTTTTAGCGATTTTACATACAATTTACTGAAATATGTTCTAATTATGAGCAATTCCGCAATTTCCATATCTATCTAGATCTTTATATATATATATAATTTTGTAACCTACAACGATTGAATTTTAATCATATTTTAAATCAAAAAAAAATATTTTTACTCTTAAAATAATTTTCATATAAATACTGACTTTTCAAAAAATTTATATAAAAATCCCTATTTTTCTTAAAATTTAATAAAAAGCCCCTCATTATATAAAATTTTACAAAAAAATCTTCATTTTTATTAAAAATTTGTAGAAAGCCAATTTCTACTTTATTGAAAATTTATAGAAAAGGCAACATATTTTTAAAAATTTACAGAAAAGTCATTTTGTAATTTTTTAATAAAATTAATGTTTTACAAATTTTTTTGCATAAAAAGACACATTTCTTAAAATTTTATATAGAATTCATTGTCTCAAGAAAAGAGTTTTTTTTAGGGATAATTACCGGTGACCCCCCTAATTTAGGGTAATTACCGCTAACCCCCGTAATTTCCGTAATTACCCCCACCCCTCAAATTCGCCCGTATTTACCCACAGCCCCTCATTGTTATTTAATCAAAATTTTACCCAAAAATTCCGATTTTACCCCGTTATTTTTACACATACACCCCTAAAAACTTATTTTTTTATATTTAATCCCCGGATTTCGGATTTTTCAAATAACACCCCGAAAGAACTTCGATTTACAAAAAAGTCCTCGAAATTCGAATTTTTGCAAATAAACCCCCGAAATTATTCCGATTTATAGAAAAGTCCCCAAAATTCGGATTTTTGCAAATAACACCCCGTCGCGCGGGCGGGAGCGGAGGAGGAGGCCGGCCGGCCTGCGGCAGGCGGCGGGGGCGGAGCCGGAGGCCGGGCGGGCGGGAGCGGAGGCGGAGGCCGGGGCGCAGGCGCGCCGAAACGCGGGCGCGAACGGCCACGGCCGAGGCCGTTCCGCCACCGCGTGCCGGGGACGGAGGCCGAGGCCGGCGCGCCCGCACGCGGAGGCCGAGGCCGAGGCCGTTCCGCCTCCGCTCCCGCTGCCGGCACGCCGGCACCCGGCCTCCGCCTCCTTCTCCGGCGCGCGGGGGGCGGGATTTTTGCAAATAACACCCCGAAATATTCAAATTGACAGAAAAGTCCCCGAAATTTTGATTTTTGCAAATAACACCCCGAAGTTAAATTTGTAATTTATAAATATTAAATTTGTAATTATAAATATAAAAAACACTAATGTCTTTTTTGTAAAATTTTATTTAAAATATGATTAAAAATATAGACTTATTTATAAAAAAAATATTGAAGGGGTTTATTTGTAAATGTATAACATGAAACTTGTAATTTTAAATTTTAATCTTTGAAACCTTCGATGACTTATTTGTAAAATTTATTGATAAAATAAATAAAATTTGGACATATTTATAGAGAAAAATATTAAAGATGGTCTATTTTTAAATGTAAAAAATATTAAAAATTAATTTTAAAATAATTTTACAATTATTTTTAAAAAAAATCTGTGGGTCTATTTTGTAATTTATAAATATTAAATTTGTAATTATAAATATAAAAAACACTAATGTCTTTTTGTAAAATTTTATTTAAAATATGATTAAAAATATAGACTTATATATATATAAAAATATTGAAGGGGTCTATTTGTAAATGTATAATATGAAACTTGTAATTTTAAATTTTAATCTTTGAAACCTTCGATGACTTATTTGTAAAATTTATTGATAAAATAAATAAAATTTGGACATATTTATAGAGAAAAATATTAAAGGTGGTTTATTTTTAAATGAAAAAAATATTAAAAATTAATTTTAAAATTACAAGTTTCATATTGTACATTTACAAATAGACACCTTCAATATTTTTTTTATAAATAAGTCTATATTTTTAATCATATTTTAAATGAAATTTTACAAAAAAGACATTAGTGTTTTTTATATTTATAATTACAAATTTAATATTTATAAATTACAAATTTAACTTCGGGGTGTTATTTGCAAAAATTAAAATTTTGGGGACTCTTCTGTAAATTTAAATATTTCGGGGTGTTGTTTGCAAAAATCCGCCCCCGCGTGCCGGAGAAGGAGGCGGAGGCCGGGGCGCCGGCGAGCCGGCGGAGGGAGCGGAGGCGGACGCCGAGGCCGTTCCGCCCCCGCGTGCCGGGGACGGAGGCCTAGGCCGGCGCGCCGGCACGCGGGCGCGGAAGGCCAAGGCCGAGAGCGTTCCGCCCCCGCGTGCGGGCGCGCCGGCCTCGGCCTCCGTCCCCGGCACGCGGGGGCGGAACGGCCTCGGCCTCGGCCTCCGCGTGCGGGCGCGCCGGTCTCGGCCTCCGTCCCCGGCACGCGGGGGCGGAACGGCCTCGGCCGTGGCCGTCCGCGCCCGCGTTTCGGCGCGCCGGCGCCCCGGCCTCCGGCTCCGCTCCCGCCCGCCCGGCCTCCGGCTCCTCTCCCGCCGCCTGCCGCCGCCTGCCGCCGCCTCCGCTCCGCCTCCGGCCGGCCGGCCTCCTCATCCGCTCCCGCCCGCGCGACGGGGTGTTATTTGCAAAAATCCGAATTTTGGGGACTTTTCTGTAAATCAGAATAATTTCGGGGGTTTATTTGCAAAAATTCGAATTTCGAGGACTTTTTTGTAAATCGGAGTTCTTTCGGGTGTTATTTAAAAATCCGAAATCCGGGGGTTAAATATAAAAAAAAAAGTTTTTAGGGGTGTATGTGTAAAAATAATGGGATAAAATCGGAATTTTTGGGTAAAATTTTGATTAAATAACAATCAGGGGCGTAGATAAATATTGACAAATTTTACGGGTGGGGTAATTACGGAAATTAGGGTTAGCGGTAATTACTCCAAATTACAGGGGTCACCGGTAATTACACTTTTTTTTACAATAAACTACCTATTTTATTATTTAATCGTGAGTTTTTCGTAAAGCTTAAATCTTAAATTAATGATTAAACATAACGACCTTTGGCTGCCTATAATATTATATTTTTTTTGACAAATCAATGGTTGAGATAGTAAAAATATAAATAGAATTACTAGGGCGAAACTAGATGGACCGACTGGTCCAAAATCCACCGAATAATAGCAACTATTGAAAAGTATTTCAGGGGTTTATATGAAAATTTTCCAATTTTTAATTTGTTTAGTGCTGTGAGCATCACGAAAAAAGCGCGACAGGCTGGTTCAAAACTTGGGGCCCACCAAACAATGCGAAATCCCGCTATCGTGGGAAACCATATTCTTTTTATTTATTTATTTTTTATTTAATTGTTTGACCAGGTTGGAATTTTAAAATAATTATACAATAACCCACGAAAAGTTACGAAAATAGCTAATTTAATTGGACAAGTTCAGTGGAAATTTTCACGCTCCGCGACAAACCAACGCACATGATTAATAAATTGCAAAGTACATCAAATTTACACTCTAATTTCTTCCGCGCGAGGAAACGTTACAAATATACCCTCAAACTAAGAAATTTGAAGTCTGCCCGTACACCCGCCGCGGATTTCTCCCCGCAAACGGATTCGGATCTATGTCCAAAGTCCGCCAACTCGCTTCTTCCTTATCCGCAACCGATTCATCCTATTCAATACCGAACTCTATTAAAGCACTCCATTAAATCCTTCTACTTCGTCTCCAACCTCATCCATCACCACCAACCAAACCCTAATTCTGGAAACAAAACCCTAGCTCTCCTTCTTTCTGAAGAATGAGCAAGAGGACGACAACGGGAGCAGCGGCGGGCAGCAGAATGAGCCGGCTGATGCGGGCACCGCTACGGGCGCTGAGCCGGGCGCGGGACTTCTACGTGAGCAGCATGACCGGCTGCGCCGGGAGAGTCCACTACGGCGCCATGGGCATGGGCTGCCCGGCGGCCATCCCGCCCCGGAGCTTCTCCTTCAACCAGAATCGGCTAAGCTGCGACGACGAAGCAGATCTCCGGGAGCTCATCCGCGCCGAGTCGATAAGCCGCGCCAATACCCGGGTCCGCCGGAGCCAGAGCGTGGCCGTCGGGAGGATCGACGAGGACTCGGAGTGCGAATTCAAAGACAACGACGTTAGGGTTGGCGCAAACTTGATCTTCCCCCGCAGCACAAGCTGCGCCGCCGGGCAGGGGAGGAGAATCGGCGTTGTGGCTTGATGAAGGGTACGCTATTATTTTTAGATTTTGTTCGCGTTTTTCTGCAAATAAGATGGGTTGACTTTTTCAAGCCGGCAGAGTTTGACTTCTGAGAATCGCAGGTTCACAACTCAACTCGCAACTTCTTTGTTTGACATGTCGGTGGAGACGACAAAGTCATAATTTATGAAAATTTCTTCGAAATTGTAGATATTTTATGATTTTTAATGTGTTGATTGCCCCATCTCAGTAGATGAGATTTGTAGATAATTTAATTTAATATTCAGTGATGGATCTTATTTCTATTTTTCAAAATTTATGACATGGCACTGCAGAATTGCTTCTCTGCATTAAATTTGCCGTACATATGGCAAGAGACGGCATTGCTTCCGTGAGTTTGTTCAACCGAATTAATGCTAGCATTGTCTGGGCGAGCATAATGCCAGTATAATTCTTTAGGATAAAAAATTAGAGTTTTTAGCTATTATTTATAAAAAATTATACATTTTATCACTATTAACAAAAAAAATTTTATCTTATATTATCAATTTACAAAAAAATTATTTTGATTAAAATATTTAAAAAATATTTTATTTTTATTAATTAAATTATATAAAAAATAAAATTATTCTTATTTGATTTTATATTGAATAACTAGTTTATAATTATCGGACAATCTTAATAAAATTAAATTTTAAATTTTCTATTTCATAAAATTAAATAACCAATCTTTTGTAAAAAATATAATAAAATAAAGTATTTTTTATATTAATTTAATAATTATTTAAAGTAACATAAAATGCGAATAATTTAGTCTTTTTAAATTACTTTTATTTATTAAAATTGAATTAAAATAATATTTTTTAAAAAATATTTTTATTGATGTAATTTTTGTAAATTTTACTAAAAAACGAGTGATTTTTTGCTAATAATAATAATATATGTAATTTTTTTTCAAATTCACAATAAGATAAATTGGTTTGTACTTAAAAATTTTTTAAAATAACAATTTGACATATAACCTCTAATAATTTCCACAATTATATAGTTGCTCAAAAAAATAATTTCGACAATTATATTCACTGGTCGCGAGTGATTTGATAGTTGATTTGGATAGAGAGAAAAATTCAGAGGGATGATTTCAAAAGAACCCCCGTTAACTTTTCTATTTCCACATGTGAGCCGATAAAATTTAGGTAACGGTACATTGCCCCGTCCTTTTAGATTATGTGGGCTTGTAACTCGGTTGAAATTGACTTCTAACCAGGGTTTTAACCACGGTCAAGTTGGACACAGTTGACTTTTTTGTCTTTTGGATAGGATAAACTAATTTGTTATAATATTTAGATCAAAACATGAATTCTTAATATTTTTATTTTCTAAATATTGCAGATTTCTTTCACCATATCCATCGCTTACATCTAGTTTTATAGTTTAATTGTTCTTAATTTCCTCTAGTTATTAACTTTTTTTTAATATGTTTTAGTGAATTTCTTTGGTTTCTTTCTAATTTAAAAAGTATTAAGTACCAATTACATTTGATAAGGATGAGCAAATTTGATAAATCATATTATTTTTATAACTTTTAGAACTAAAATTAAATTTTAATTCTTAAAAATTCTACAACTAAAAAAAATAATGATTTTGGTGAGAATCATATTTTTCTTTTTTGATCGTAAAGCGGTTCTAAAATAATTTATCAAATAATTAAATTTTGAAATTATATTTTACATTATATTAATTTAAAATTTTAATATAAATTATAAATATGGCATCCATTAGCTTCACGATTTCGATGAGATTAAAAAGAGATTAAAAATCATAAATATAAAATTAAGTTTTATTAGATGTATAATTTATACATTAGTACAACTATATATGGATAATATATTGATTTTTTACAAAGTATAAAATGACAATCGAAACCAATTTTACAATTCTACAAAAATAGAGAACCAAAATTATACTAATTTATTTTAAAAATTATTTTTTATACAATTTTCAATTGGTATACCAATTTTTTTGGTTTTTTAGCTTTTTATCTTCAACCCCTCAAAATATACTTAATTTACTAAAATTTTCATGTGATTTTAATATCTACTTACATTTTCCTTTTTTCGAAATTAATTACCTAAAACCCTTTAATTATTATTTAATAAAAATTTTGATCAAAAGTTTCATTTATACCCTTTACATTTTTATAATTTAATTCCTCAATTTTATTATTTATTTTTTATATTAATTTATTTTATTTTATTTTCTTCTTTCTGTCTCTTCGGGAGCCAGGTGGCGCAAGGGTTGGCCGGTGCGGGTGCTTGACGGTGTGGCCCGCGTAGGAGCGGGTAGTGAGGGGCGTGCAAGTGTAGGCATGGGCCCGCAGGTGAGGCCGCAAGCACACGTGCGAGAACCAAGGTTGATGAGAGTGTAAGTGCGGGCCCGAGGGCAGCGAAGGTGTAGGCATGAGATTGGTGAGAGTGTAAGCTCAACGAATGCCTACGTCCGGGCCAGTCGCACTGCCTCTCCCGCCCCAGCCCTAGCCCCGTCGTCCCGCGCAACATGACTTGCACCTGTACTAGTCAACTCTTATGTGGCTTGTTCCCGAGGTAAAACAAAAAAAAAGAAAAATTAAAAAAATTAACATAAAAAATAAAAAATAAAAAATAACATTTTAAAAGTTAAATTATAAAAGTATAAAAAACATTAGTGAAATTTATGGTCAAAATTTAATTAAATAATGATTATGAGTTATAAGAAATTAATTTTGAAAGAAAAGAGCGTAGGTAAATATTAAAATAAATTTTTTTTAATAAATTAAATATATCTCGGAAGTTATAGGTTAAAAGATTTTTTTTTCACCCTCACCAGATGTGCTAAATCATGCTCAAAGGTTTGCTTTTGTGTTTCTCTGTGCTGGTCCTGCTTATATTTTATTATATCCGAAAAATATAATTAAAAGAAAATATGAAATCTGACAATTCAAACAACCATAATTTTATAACAACAAAAATACTCCCTCAAAAAGAAAAACAAAATAAATACAGAAAATTCTTTAGCTACAGAAGAGTTGCACGAAAGGGGTAAAAAAACTCTAGGAGTCGAGGTGTTTATTCTATTGGATGCTAATTGATCCTGCTTGAAACTGTACACTTGCAAGAAATCCCAAAATTTTTCAGCCCGTTCCAGGGAAGAGAACAGAGATAGAGAGCAAGCAAGAAGACTTCATCAAACTTGTACCCGTTACACCTGTGTTTTTAATCCCAATCTCTGCAAACAGAAAACTCAGATGCTTCTCAAGGCCTTCCGGTTTGCAGGGAGCAATAATAATATGGTGATGAATGGCGCTCGGCAACTGACCCAACAGATCATTCTCGATCCATTTGTACATTTCTTTGCGAAAGGTATTGACGATGTTGGAAAGGTTGATGATATCCTTCCTCGTGTTCAATTCCTCCTCATTAGAAAACTGGAAATCCATTTCCAAAAACGTTTGCGAGATTCTCTACATCAGATTCTAATTGTCGTTGCAGATCTTCAAACATATTTTGCTTCGTTTGCCTTTCTTTTCGAGTCATCTCATCTGTGACGAGCTCTTCGCCGAACATGTACAGGCAAATGGATACGTGTATGAAAGAACGCACCTCGCATTGGAAAGCCGCTTCAGAACAGAGAAAACCCAACCTAGCCTCTGAGATTTCTACCTTTACCTTCATAGCTTTCTTCAGTTTGATTTCCTGCTTGAGAGAATCAGTATGTCTGTATGAGCTTTGTATCTGTGATAATAATGAACATATCGGTCAAGGTCAAGCTTTGCACGATCTCGCTACTTGTCCTGTTCTGATGCATTCCGTCCACAACTAGATGTTGAAATAAGTATAATCAACCTTATAAAACAAGGATAAAATGAATTATAATGTGCTTTTAATTCTATAAATAATTTGTTTCTAAGTGTGTCTCTCTTTATGTTCATTGGGAATTATTTTGCTTCCTATATGTATTCTTTTTTGGCAAACTTTTGTTCAAATATCATATAATGACTTTTGTTTAGGTAAAAATAGAGTTCTAATTTTAAAATTGAAATAGTGGAAAATATGTCTGGAATTTTTATATGCACAATCAAAAATTCAAATGACCATCTATTTTGCATTCTTCTATCTCTGCTGCTAATGTAATGGAGTTTTTTTAATAAGAAAAAGGGAGATTATAGAAGAAAAGAAAGTTATAAATAGTTATATTATACCTTCTCATATACACATAATCATTTGTCAAATAATTACTCATAACTATTTCTTAAGTACTAAGTACTATCATTACACTAATTATATATTTTATATATAATTAATTTAATTAAAAAATTTTGAAACCAAATTTGATTTTTCTTTTATTTTCACTCCACCTTCCAAATCAAATTAAAAAACTTATCCTAATTCATAAAGTATAAGTTTGTTTTGTACTTAAACTAATCTAATGTGGGATTAAAAAATTTAATATGTAACCTACTTACAATACATGAGATTATTCAGAAAAAAAAAACAATTATACATTATGGTATTTTTATAAATATTGGAAAACCTCTGCATATACAGCAAATAATGCATAAGACTAACATCGGACCAAATTCCTGGCCTGGGCCGAGGGACCCGGTTAGAAAGGCCTCGTCATCATCGGACGACTGCAACACAGAAGAAATATCCCGTTCCCGAATTCCAACAATTCTAGGGTATTTGGAGCCTCGGAGGAATTCTCCGGTTGTCGATGGCGATCACGAACTTCGTGGTGACGGTGGCGGCGGTGACAGCAGCGGTGCTCCTCTTCCGCAGTGATGTCAAACAATCTGCCGCCATCTTCCGCCGCAATGCCCGTCAGATCCGCCAGTGGCTCGAGGACGAGTCCGCCGTTGCCGCCAAGTAAGTTCTTCTATTTTGTCTTTCGTGGTGACGCCTTCGTCTGTGAATTTGGGCCAACTTAGGAATTAGGATTAGGCTTTATGCGAAGGTCTTCGTGGTTTTTCAGTTTGGTTTGTGTTCGATTGATTTGATATGTTGTTATTTCTTTTTGAGCAACTTGATATGTTGCTATTTCGTCAACTTCACGTGTTGGCGATTTTTCTTGAGCATATAAAAGTCCTTATCTTTTTTGCCTTTTCTGATGCTAATGAAGACGATAGAGATCTTTTTTTGGTTCAATTTTAGTTTTTGAAAATTAGATGTGTGAAGATTTGAAGTAAAATTTCTCAATCAAAGTCAAGCAATTGGGTACACATTTCTGTGCTGGTTGCTTGTGAAGCAGGTTTTTTTTAATGTTTTAATGGAATGCATCTATTATGCTAGTAGAAAGATATTGTTATGTATTCTCATTATTTTGAGTTTATTAAATATAGTTCCATGGAATTATACAATTGTCCGAGCATCCGCTACTGCGTGATCTACTCCACAGGACCACAGAGATGATGAGCTGAATAACGAAGTGGTTCAAAAAAAGATTAAGAAAATGCCCCCAAAAGAAACCTGGTCTTTATGTCGCACTCTCTGATGCAATCTTTGCATGGTCGGGGAGATCTTTGTCACAGTTAGGGATAATGTTTCTGCCTTTCTGGTGCCACACTTGGGGACAACTAGTATGTAATTTTCCATGTGCAGGTGTATAGGCCATCTTTGACTGCATATTTTTACTGAAGTTGGTTTTTCGATATCATCATCATCAACTAGGATTTGCAGCAGCTATCATAGGAAACTGGCAAAAGTTGGGCCGGCCCTAGACCAGACTCCCTTTCAGAAATGTCAGTATTGACGTTTTGGATGCATTTGATTCTCAAAGGCCATGAATTTGTTCTGATCAAATATGACAGGAATGGGAAATCAGCTTGCATGCTCTGCCCTACTTCTAACCATAATTAACAAACCAGAGATCCTTGGCAAATCTACTCATTCCAACCATTGTGTGGATTTCCCCTTTGCACTTGAACCCTAGCGTTGGGCCCTTCGAGAGAGAATTCTGGATAGGAAGCATATATTGTTGCAATGGGTGAATTCAAGCTTAGTTTCGTAATTAATTAATTATTTAATTTTTTAATGGAGTACTTGGAAATGAGCTGTGATCATCTCAGTTTCCAAGCCTTGTTTACCAATAATATGATTATTTAACAGAAAAAAACTCTCAATTGAGGTGTCTCTCCAAAATTGTCACCTATGAGTTTGCCATGAATAAAACACTCGCGAGTTCCATGGCCTTCAAGTGTCCTTTAATGGTTATGTGCAATAAATTGTTGAACGGCTATACTCATCATTTTTCTGTAGGGTGACTTGGCATTAGTAAGTGCTCCAATATCATCAATTTCTAGATGAAAAATTCTACAGGGGGATATATTCTATCATATGGCTGCTAGGAAAGTCCTAATTGTGGTTCTTTGTTGGAACTATACTTGGTCAAATAATAGATAGTGTCATCTCATGAAGCTGTATATGTTTGTTAGTGTGTACCTCACTAGTTATTTGCAATTGGTATTGGGTCATCATTTGCTAATATACATTTCAATCTGTTTTTTAGTGTGATAGCATAGATCTTGTTGTAGTCATTTTTTTTTTTTGACCAACTGGGATTTACTATTAAAATCTTACTTTAAGCAAGATTCGAACCTATGACCTCTCATATACGAGTTTGAATCTGACAGGATCTTGACACTTAAGCCTGCTTCTCCTGATCAATTCCAATCCACTAACTCTTTTCTGAGTATGACAATATTGTCACAACTTAAGCTAATGTCTGAACCATTGTTTATTTGAATTGAATGTGCATAATCAATGATGTTCCTTTTTATCAAACATGAGTTACTACTTTGCTTCTTGCAAAGATGTTGGACGGAGTTCTTGATGGCTGATAATTGCATATTCTGTTAAATAAGTATTTCATGGACAACTAATTGGCAACCAGCTTGCATTTTGTTTATCAATATCGACAAGATCATGAGCAGATTTTTCTTTTGTTAGATGCAGGTAATTTTGAGTTATAAAAGAATCTTTTTATGTTAGTTTCATGTGATCAAAGTCATTATTTCATTAGCTCTATTTTATTCTTGAAGACTGAAAATTAGGTTTTGAATAGAGTAAGTTGGCTTATGTGCCGAAAGAGTTCATAACGGCATTAGAATTTATTTCATTTGTCATTAGCTTCATTTTGTTTGTATTTCTTCTCTGTGTTTCATTCTGTTAATGAAATCTAAACTTGATGCATTATGTGCTCTGGTTACCCTCAGTCTATGAAGCTTACTAGTACATTTTATACGGCAGTCCTTGAGCTTTCAGATTTATATCAGCTACTTGCATTTTTCTACTGATTCCAGGTCTTCAGAGCGACCCAAGCCGAAGGAGTTGGAATCTCAGGCACCAAAAACCGATGCTTCCAAGGAACAGCAGTAGATTTATTTTTTTTTGCAGGGTTGAAGAATGATTTTTTTAGGGGCATGCAACTGCTGGGGAAATAAAAGCGCCTGCTCATGTTGAAAGTTTGTAGAAACTCAAGAGCAGCATGCTAATGGCCATTTTTATTTTTTTGTGAAAGAAGCCTAGTAAATCTGATTAAGTTGTTTGTTGTTGTTTTTTGGTTAAGCGAGTGGTGTTTTAAAACTTGTTTAATCAGAAAAAGTTGCAACGGAAAGGATTTAGATGAATAGGCATTAATTGTGTCTTGAAACATCTTACTTCTGTCAGCAAGGTGGATTTCATTTTTTTGCAACTTTATAAAATGAATCTTTCCCAAGGTTGTAAGAATATGCAATTTAGGTTGAAATGGCATTAACTAAGCGGCCAAGTAATAATCGAACTTTTCTACTAATAGCAAATAGTGACATAATTAAAGATTTGCAATTTGGTTGTCCATTTAGTTTGTTATGAACTTTCCAGAAGTACCAGTGGAACAGATAGTAAGATGATCCGAACATTCGCTGATGATTGGGGGGAACAAACTAATTTCAAGTCTTCAAAGAAATTGTCATAACCTAGATTGAACTTCAAACTTGGAAAGTTAGATTATTTCCATTGTTGGAATTCCGAACTTCTAAAATTGAAATTTTGTAGATGACTTGTCAACAGATGACAAAAAGACTTCCATTCCCGGGATTTGAACCCGGGTCGTCTGGGTGAAAGCCAGGTATGCTAATCGGACAACGACAATGGACTGACAAGTGACTTTTGGCTTAAAACAGTATATACCGGGGAACATGAGTGGCGCGTGGTGTGTGGAGAGAGAGCGAGAGCTTACACTGTGAATGGAAAAAGAGGCCTCCATTTCTGCCGCTGGTTATCTGCTGTATCATTCACAATTTTGCTACTTTCCAGCTGCGCCATTTCGCGAGTTTGACACCAATGTAGCTGCACCTCCTTACGAGCAGAAACAGTACTAGGAGTTGGCGTAGGAGAGGTCGGAGGTTTCAATTCTTCATATCTGCCACAAAACAACGAAGTCAATCAAATGAAATTGAAAGTGAGGAAGTGCTCCAGAAGAAGATGGCGTCACTTACACGGTGTAAGGGGACAGAGGTTTTTGCTTTTGAGAAGGAATTGTTGCCTGCTCCTTTGGAGGAGCGAACTGGTCGGATTTCCAGGTGTAGTGCTGGCGGTAGGAGTGGGAGATGTTGGTGGCTTTAAATCATCGTACTTGCAAACATAAAACTTCTTCATCTATTCTTGAAATCGTTGCGTGCGCATAAAAAATGCTCTTGTTCGCAATATCTTACGCAGTGTATGGAGATAGAGATACTGGCGTCAGCTTTGAAGCTTCCACTTGACTAGGTTCCTTCTTGGGTTTGAAAATCAGTGTTTGCAGGAATGGGATCAGGTTGGAGTCCAGGAGGTAGTTCCTGACAAGCAAAAGGTTCATACGTGATAATATGATACAGAAAAATGATAGATGGAGGGGAAATACAAACAAATAATAATAATTAATTTACCATCACAACTGGTTAGGAGGATGGATATATGAAAATCACCGAAGTCAACAAAGAACTGTCAAGGGCTGGATAATGGAGGAATTTCATGTGAAGTAACAACCCTTTTTGAAGGCATTTTGGCAAGAAGCTCTTCCATGGGAGGCAAAAGGCGCTTTGTTTCAGCAATTACTTCCACTACTTTGCAGTAAGAAGGCCTTCTATTTTGTCATGCATGCCAAGAGTTCTGCCACCTGCATAGCAAAATCAAACACTTCCATGCTCTGAAACAATCAGAGCAATTGCACTTCCAAGCGACACCATTTGGTGATGCCTCGACTTCCCATCTTCACCCTTGCAATGGCATCCGCCACTGTGAATGACGGTCTTGGTGGCCATTCTGAAAGAACAAAGTTTCTTATCTATCCCAGTAAAGTTACTTTTCTTGTGATGACTCATTGTGATATTCATGGGTCTCAGGCACGCCACCTATCTATATCCAGATATAGTCTTGAATGCTGTCACAAATACATCATTTGGTATTTCACTGGACTATGCAGCCTATGTTATAACATCATCTCACATATAACCAAAACTTTTTAATCTAAATCCATGAAGAAAGAGTACCTCTTTTAAATGTGTAAGAGTTTGGGGAGATTCAATCGTCTTTTCAATTACATCCAAACCTTAACCAGTGAAGGTTAAAGTCAGCTTGTTAGGGTCAACAGCCAGATTCGGACTCGCTCCAACCCAACGTCTAGGCAAGGGACGGAAATGGAAAAGAGTACTGGTGCACTGTACACGCTTCTAGGCTCCCTTCTTCGGGGTGGAATCCCCCGGATCATCTGACAAGGAGAAAAAAGAAAAGATGGAAAAGGATATAGAGGTGCACCCTTCCCACAATCAGGTTTGATTTTTGTGCGCAGGTTATACGAAGAGTTCTTTTCTCAAGAGAGCCCAGAGGAGGCAAGAGACCGGGAAGAGCGGGAGAAAGCCAAGCCGGTGTGTATGCCCGTTTGGGGAGGTGGTAATTGAGGTTGATGCCGTTAGTAAGGGCGAGTTTCTTAGATTCGTTATCACGCCTCCCTTGTTCGTACGCAGGTCTCGCTAGTTGTATGGAACGAGTGAATTTCTTCTTGCCATGCGATTTTCCCGCAAAGAAATGATTTTTAGAGAGCGCTGGCATCGAATGGAATGTGTTAAACATAGCCAGAATCTTGATTCAAGTAGTTCCCCCATTCTCTTGACATAGGAAGAGTCCGGAATTCATAAAACAGAAGCAATAGGAAAGACAGCATTCGAGTCTGTCTCCACTGCTTCACCTGCCCCTTCAACCGAGAATCCAGCAAGCCAGAAGGAGATTGGATACAGCAGCAACAGTAGCTCCCCAGATTCGGGGCGTCACGCATTAGAGGAGTTTGCGTGAAGCAGATCTTCAGTCAAGTCCAATCCAAAGACTAGCTATAGACTCGCCAGTAGCGCATCGGGATAGAGAAAGGTAGCCCGGGTCTTCTACGTTGAGGCCAGCGCGGGAGAAGGGAAGTGCTTCCCCAACGCGCACACCGAAAGACCTTGTTCCAGCGGAAAGAGAAGCAAGAGGCTAATACGATAACTACGTTTTCACTCTATCTTTCTACCAAGCCAACCGGTGTAGGCAAGGATAGGTCCCCCATTCGTCACCTTTACACCGACCGTTATTCATGAAGTTAAAGTAGTTCAAGGATGAGGCTCTTAGGCAAGCACGGAACTTCAAGTCAGCAGGTGAATGGCAAAGATCAGAGGGAGTTTAGTTCCGAACCTCGTAGGCCGGGAATGCCATCAAGAACCCTTTTCCTCTCGGTGTCAATTCACTCTTTTGTTTCAGAAGCTGTGATGGCTCTTGCTGAATCATCCGAGAGTTCAATAGATGAGGAGCCGGATAACATTCTTTTTTAGTCAATACCAAAAGCGTAAATCAGTTAGGAGCTTGAGTGAACACCAGGGAATTTCCTTATGAATTACTAGAGGGTTGGTTTCTTGGGCATCCCAAGCCTGCCGGAGATGGAATGAAGCCTGCCTTCTCAAGCAGGTTTGGCTGCTGGCCTCCAACCCCAGTTCCATATGGACCGACTTGATCAAAGCGTTATATATCAAATCTCAATGACAGCTAGATTGCTAAAGAGTTGCTCCTGTGAACTCCCCGTTGAGTCAGTTTGATGTGCTTTCGGGAAATAAATATTCTCCACAAAGAAGAAAGAAATGATCATTCTTTTAGTGCGCATATAGCTTCTGAGTCCATTACCGATCCCGTCAAGCAAGGGATGACGTACCAGTTCGATTCCCACGTTCGATTGACGCTCCTTCTTTCGATTGTAGCTCGGTAGCTCGTTCTTCCGAGTTAGCACGTATACTAGTGGGACCGATTTCACTTATATATGAGAATGGTGGGATCAAATCCTATATGTTTTTAAACTAACTGAGCTAACCCTTCACTTTTCTCCCCCTATCCTTTGTCTGCTGGAACTGCAAATAAGTTTTCTTAAGGTGTCACTCTGGATCTCAAATAGGTATAAGAAAGCGCAGGGGAGTCAGAAGAAACTCCCACTGCAACAGGTTCGGCAGGAAACTCTCCAATACCTTCTAAAAAAACATACCCCGATCTCTCTCTTTATCATTTATCATAGGAGTTCTTTCCTCCCAAGAAAGGGGACTGTGGCAGGATTTCAAAGAGGAAAGAATCCAGAAAATGAATGCATGGAAAGCTAAGACTGGTATAAATAATACTGCGTACAAGGGGGAATTCCCCATTGTAACTGATACTCCTACGAAGAAGGCTCCCACGGGATAGACTGGAAGAGAGAAAGACTATTCACCACTGGATTCTGATTGATTTGCTTCTTCTTTTCCTCGAAAATTGTTGATGAAAAATTACCGCTCTCATTTATTTCGCTTTTTGTCTTTGCTTTGCGGTATATTCTTCAGCTTATCTTATCTGCGAACACGAATCAGAGAAAATTCCTTCTACTTTATGATAAAAAGGGAATTGCTGTAGCGCAGCTACCGTTCGTGGCAGGGAGTTGAAAGGCTTAGCAGCAGCCATTAGCCATTCTCCTTCCTAAAGCATCACTTCAGCGGTAATTTTCCCCGACCTTATACTCGGTACTATGAGATAGAGGAAGGAAAAGTTATGAATAATAAGTAATTCGACTTTCCTACAATATCCTACTTTCTTTCCTTTTCCCTGGCGAATCGGGAATAAGCTTTCTTCTTACTAATTGGATTTACTAGATGATCTTATTTGCTATCGAACTGATAGTTTGAATGTAGATGGAGCGGTAAGCAGATTACTACGCTCATTCACAAGAACGAAAGGAAGAAGTTGTTGGCGACCAAGACGATTTGTGATTTGCCGGGTTTGAGAGTGTGATTGCATTTTTCCCACGGGATTCAGGGCTCGTTCGCGCCGGGAAAGAATGGAATTGTTCGCATCGGTTCCATAAGAAGGGAGGTACCGGTATGAACAATTTATCTTGACTTTCAACTACAAAATGACGTACTAAGGTTGATAACGTATACTGTTGTAGCTCGGGAGGGAATAGATTTTCAGGAGAGAATACGGACTTTGCTCTATGCCTAACACATGCCTGAGAAAGTGAAAACAATGGATTTTGAGGTTGACGGAATGAAGGTACCATTCCAAATCTAATATTATAAAAAAGTAGAAAGATGAGGCAGGGAAAGAAGGTACAAGGTGTGCCTCTGGTGCTTGTTTTGAGTGTGTCCAGATGGTCCACAAGGTTGCCCAGTGTCCTGTACGGGCTCGGCGCATCCGTAAAGCAAGGAAGTAAGCTAACTGAGCCTCTCTTCTGCCCGAGCAACGAAAGAAATGAGATACCGATTTGCCCCTGTAGTAGACCAACCGCCAACAGCTAATGAAGCCGTTACGTCGACCTCTAAATCCATTCCAAGCACTGCTCCGGCGTGGGACCTATGCGAGATTCTCATTTCCCTCGCGTAAACAGAGTCCCTCGCATCAAATAAATGAGATCCCAACTCCGTTACGCAACAGGAAATTCGTCTTTACCAGACCGAGAAAGAAATGGAAAGGAGTGTGAACGTGATTGAAAGCAAATCAGGTATGGAACCTCTTCTTTCTACTTGGGAGCTTTGTAGCAGAAGTTGCAGAGTATGGTTCGTCGTCAATGCCCTCGCTCACGTCATGAGGCCGATCCCCCGCTACTACTATACTAAGTTATTCCCGGGTGGGAACACGAGGTGAAGGGTTGGTGCCAGCCATGCATCGTCATTGATAACAGCCTTAGTTCCGAGTCGGTATAAGGAGTTTAGGGTTCGGGTACTCCCCCGCTAGAAAGGACTGGACTTGTTAGAACGGGATAAGAGCTTTTATACCCCTGCATAGAAAAATCAAACAATTTTGTTGACAAATCACAAATACCATCATTTGACACTTCACTAGACTATGCAGCCTATTTTCTAATATCACCAAGGTTCGCAGTTTCGGTCGATTTATCGTTTCGGTTTAGTGTTTTCCTGTAGCGTTGAAGGTGGCTGCTCCAGCAGGCGATTGCGGGCAAGCTTGGGAGCGCGCGACGAGGGCGGCGGGCTCGGGCCGGCGGCAGGCCTAGCGGGGCGGGCACAGGGCTCTCGGGGCGGCCGCAGGGAGCGCAGGGCGCCGGCGGCGAGCGCAGGGCTCCGGCGGCGAGCTCAGCGAGCGTGGGGCGAGCTCAGAGAGCGCAGGGAGCGCAGGGCGAACTCAGTGCGCTGGCGGCGAGCTCAGGCGCGCGGCGACACATGCCTCCTCGACATCGACCACTTCATCAAGGCCCTCTCCGGCGTCAAGGCAAAAGGCACGCACCCCGACCTCGTCAGCTCCCTTATTTCCCGCTAAGTGTCGAAGTGGCTCCCGGAGCTCTCCGGCAACGAGCCCGGCAACATCTCCACCCGGATGGAGACCTCGCCGGAGAGCTCCGTCGCTTCGTGGATAAGGAAAAGGTTCTTCA
Source organism: Trichopus zeylanicus subsp. travancoricus (assembly GCA_005019695.1). NCBI lineage: Eukaryota > Viridiplantae > Streptophyta > Magnoliopsida > Dioscoreales > Dioscoreaceae > Trichopus > Trichopus zeylanicus. The sequence goes on along the minus strand of RXID01014621.1, from coordinate 1,033,647 downwards.
TAGAGAGGCTGGTGGACATCCTCCCGCCGGAAAAGGAAGCACTGCAATGCGGCTTCCTGCTCAGGCTCCTCCGATCGGCAAGCATGGTCAGTGCCAGAAAGGCATGCGTCGACTCTCTCGAAAGGAGAGTGGCGGCACGGCTCGATGAAGCCATGCTCAAGGAGCTAATGATACCGGTGTTTAGCCACACCTGCGGCACTCTGCTTGACGTCGGCCTTGTGCTCCGTTTGGTTCAAAAGTTTGCAGGCCTGGATGAGGCAGCGAGGAGCGGCGCTGCCATGGCGAAGGTGGCGAGGTTGGTGGACGGATACCTCGCCGAGGCGACGGTGGACGCCGGGCTCACTGTGGCGGGGTTCGAGGATCTGGGGCGCGCATTGCCGAGCCATGCTCGTGCCATTGACGATGGGCTTTACCGTGCCATTGACACGTACATGAAAGTGAGTCTTTTCTTCTTCCTCACAAGTAATATCTTTGGATTTGCGTGTCTGTGCTTGCTGGTCATCGACCATGCATGGCGGTCACGCGAGCTTGGCGATCGCTGGAGTCTATATATTACTTGAGAAAATTCAACTTCACATGGACAAGACCATATCTATGAAAATGGCTGTGAATCCCATGCATTGCGCCTCTAACATCTATGTTCGGTCTAGCAGGCCCGTGGGCTAATTAAAACTAGACATCTAGGACCATTACGGAGATTACCTCGGCACCAAACAAAACTGGATTAGGGATTGATTAACCCTCATCCAAACTCGCTTTTCAAGAAAAAATGTTCGAAATCTAACCCAAATATAACTTTATTCGTTTCCCAAAATATCCTGTTAACAAAAGAGCTCTGCGGAGAAAACATCGTGTTTATGTTTAAAACTTTGGTTAAAGTTAATATACTCTATATCACTCAGCTCTCAAAATTCCACATTCAGATGTTTCAAATTCAACTGAAGATGATTATGATGATTAGTTATATTATCTTAGAATTTATAAATTATGTATGTGTGAAATATATTTTAATAAAAAGTTAAATGTACTTATGTTAATTTTTAAATTTTAATCATATTCATATTTTTTCTTGTATGTTTTTTTAATATACTTATATATATTAAAAGTAGACTATATCAGTGACTAGGTATTAAAATTAATTTTAATTAGCTTAAATAATATTTAATATTATGATAAAATTAAGCATAAATTCAATCCTAATTTTTCAAATTTTTTTAAATATTTTATCGTATTTTTAATTTAAAGTCAAAGTACAGTCAAAATATAGTCAAACTCTAGTCAACGCTCAATTAATAATTTAAAAAATTCTTTCGGCCGAAACCGAAACCGAAACGGCCGAAACGTATTGGTTTCGCTGAGTCCCGAAACCGAAACCGATACCAAAACAGCAAACCTTCAATATCACCCTGCATATGACAAAACCGTTTAATCTAAATCCATGAAAAAAGAGTACTTTCTTATATCACCCTGCGTATAAACAAAACATTTTAATCTAAAAAAAATGTAATTTCTCATTTAAAATAGTAAAACATATGACCCTCATGAGCCAAAGCAAAGAAACAAGCATTTTGATAGCTCCATCGATTACATTTGTTTCTTCGTATCTATAACTATTTATACCCCTCGAATTTACTCTTTTTCGAACTCAAGGCTGTGATGTCAACTATTTATACCCCTCCAATTTGTTTCTAGAAAGGAAAATTGTCAATCCAAATTTCTAATTTTTACTTTTCTTTCTATCTATGGCAACAATCCAGGCATCTATTTGTTGTATACAAGTTGCACTACAAATTTTCTATGGCTTAGAGTTGATGTGGAGGTTAGATGTAAAACTCCGACCTATTATTTTACTGAGCGAATGAAGATCAAGAAAAATCTTTAGAATTTTGGAATTCCTTAATACCTGAAGACTTGAGACTTGGGCACCAAGCAGTGTATCTTCATCCGGAAGGACCATATTATGTGCTTCCTTGTAAGCATCATAGGCCGCTCCATGCCACCTGGCCACTATCTGAGAATTGAAAAAAAATGAATACTAATTTAAATTAAATGCAACATATTTAATGTGACTATCTTCATCTTTTTGCTATTTAAAGTTGCTCAGTGGCACGAATTACATTTTTATATTCCATAATGTTGAAGTTCAGTTCAATAGAAAATGTCATTAACAGATATGCAACATAAGTATTTTTATCAAAAGTTGAAAAGCATGTTTCTTGCATATTAGTATGCACAAACGTACACACACAAAAAAGAAATAAATAGCAATATTTTCCATGCATGCAATTGAGATTGAGCCATCACTCCTTTCTGGGTTCTTTTAAGATAATAAAGAAAATAATGTTAGACTACCAACTTAACTGTGAGGATTGAACAAAGGACATTTGGCACATGAATTCATTGTTGTTTCTACACAGATTTAAAACAAAAAAAAACTTTCAGCTTTGGTTTACCTGCATCAATAAGGTTTTTGGTATATCTATAGTCAATGCAACATGGTCCTGTTATGTCAAAAACCTCCATTTCACTGGCTACTATGCAGCGTATGACATACGGAGGCATTTCCTATTGCTGGTCTGATCTCACCTTGGCTCTCCAGGTCACATTGAACAATTTCAAACTTCTCTACAGCTGGTCTAAAAACAAAAAAGATATCTGTTATTAAAACATGACTCAACCTGGTGGGAAAACATAGTTCCATGCATAGCTTTATGCAGGAAAAAACTCTCTCCAGTGTACTGCTTGCCTTACGTTTATCTCCAGTAATTCCATCAAGCTCCATTTGTTAGACACTCTGGAAAGGAAAGCAACTTCTGAGAGAACTAAGGAGCCTATCACTGGAAATGGAATTGTGCTGCCATCATCTTGGTTTGGTACATAAGAATGCTAACCTGGAGAAGTGTTTCTGCTCTCTGAGCACTCCTCACGCCTGCACATTCTCGAAACCCAAGTTTCAAAAGCTCCCTGATGAAAATCAGAAGACTTTGTTTTCTTTCCTGAACAAATTATCATTGAAGAAGATAAGCAAATTTTGGAGACAAAAGCAGCAGTTTTTAAGCTTACAGTACGCGAACCTACTCTACCAGTAGCACCAGCAACAATACAAGATCTTCCTCTTTTATGCTTTTTCCTGTAGTTTGATTGGATTCAACTGATCCTGTAGAACGAAATAGAACATAGGTATCACTAATTATCAAAATTAGGCACTTTTTATACTTTAATTTGATGTAATCAGCTTCTTATAAAAAGGAGGAATAATTATAATTAGCTTTAATTACCTACAACCCCGTAATTTTCTAAATTACCCATATCCCCCATTTTCGAAAATATTTACCCACACCCCTCTGTTATTTAATCAAAAATTTTCTAAAAAATTTCGATTTTACCCCTTCGCCTCCGCTCCTGTCGTCGGCTCCGGCGTCACCGTCCACTCGCCGCCACTCTCGCCGCCGTCGAATTTCGGGGACTTTTCTGTAAATCGGAATAATTTCGGAGTGTTATTTGTAAAAATCCGAATTTCGGGGATTTTTCTGTAAATGAGAGTAATTTCGGAGTGTTATTTGGGAAAAACTGAATTTCAGGACGTTAAATATAAAAAATAAGTTTTTAGGGATTTAATTGTAAAATAACTGAGGGTAAAATCGGAATTTTTGGAAAAAATTTTGATTAAATAACAATCAGGGATGAGGGTAAATATTTTCGAAAATGGGAGGGTGTGAATAATTTCGGAAATTACGAGGAATTTATAAGTAATTAAAACTAATTATAGGAACTTATAGATAATTATCTTTTAAAAAAAATATTGAAGTTAAATGCCATTACCTTTCGATAATTATGCCTATGGAAGCCTTTGTATAGAAACATTAATGAATGATCACTCAGGTAGCAGTAATTGCTTTTTGGTAGTTCGAATTCTGTCTTATATAAAGCTTTGAAATACCTATCAACACATTCTTCTGCTTCGTAAATAATAAACTATATATATCACAACATATCAATAAACTATATATATCACAACATATCCAAGACAGTAAGAAAAGAAAAGGACAAATTTCTTTGATGAAAGCATTGTATCTAAAGGGAAATTATAGATTTCCAAACATAAATTAACATTCTCAAATCAAACAACAGAGAACTAAAAGTGAGATTTCAAGAAATAACAGCAAGCGAAACAACAAAACTACCGAAAATTACCAAAGGATGAATTTTGAGATAAGTTTGGATTGAAATACCAATAGCTCGGATCCTGAAATCAATTGAAACTGGATTTCTGGGGTGTGAGCGCCTCTTGCTGCTGGCCGGAATTGCAAGGGTTTGACTGGAAAAGAAGGCCGATTTCACCATCGAATTCCTTCTCGATGGACAATCACGAAGAGATCGAGGTGCTAGGATTGACTGCGAATTCAATGATAGGAGCTTCATTTTTTATTTTTGGGAGCTTCATTTTTTATTTTCCATAATTTAGATTTATGTATAGATAAACATATTCAGGTCTATTTATTATTATATATAAATATTAAATTTATAATTTTAAATTTTAAGTTTTAAAATATTTGATATTTTTTTAATAAAATTTTATTTAAAAATAATAAATTTTGGACTTATTTATAAATAGAAATATTCAAGTGGTTTATTATAAATGTATAAATATTAAACTTGTAATTTAAAATTTTAAGTTTTAAAACTTTTAATGTCTCTTTTGTAAAATTTTATTTAAAAATAATAAAAATTAGACTTATTTATGAATAAAAATAGTCAAGATATGTGTTTGTAAATGTACAAATATTAAACTTGTAATTTGTAAATGTACAAATATAAAACTTCTAATTTAAAATTTTAAGATTTAAAACCTTCAATATCTTTTTATAAAATTTTATTTTAAAAAAAAATTAAACTTATTTATAAATGAAAATATTCAAAGGTCTATTTGTAAATGTACAAATATTAAACTTATAATTTGAAATTTTAAGTTTTAAAACCTTCAATATTTTTTTGCAAAAGTATATTTTAAAAATGATAAAGTTTGGACTTATTTATAAATAAAAATATTCCAGAAGTCTATTTATAAATGTACAAATATTAAATTTGTAATTTAAAATTTTAAGTTTTAAAACCTTCAATATTGTGAAATTTTATTTTTAAAAAATTTGGACTTATTTATAAATAAAAATATTTGAAGGGTCTATTTATAAATATACAAATATTAAACTTGTAATTTAAAATTTTAAGTTTTAAAACCTTCACTATCGTAAAATTTTGATTAAAAAAAGATAAAATTTGGACTTATTTAGAAATAAAAATATTTGAGGGGTCTATTTATAAATGTATGAATATTAAACTTATAATTAAAATTTTTATGGAGAGCTTATTTGTAAATAATTTTAAACATTTGAGGTCCTTTTTGTAAACTTTTATTTAAAAATATTAAAATTTTGACTTGTCTATAAATAAAAATATTTAATGGACCTACTTGTAAATATATAAATATATAAATTATGATTTAAATTTTAATTGAGGATTTATTTGTAAATATTTAAGAGAAAGAGTAGACAGTGAGAAGTTAATAATAACTTTAAGAAATTTTTGTGTAAAATTATAAATGATAAAAGTGAAATTTTTGAAACAAATTTGATTAAATAATAATCTAGAGTTGTAGGTAATAAATTTCAAAAAGAGGAGAGTGTAGGTAAATACTGAAATTACAGGAGATTTTTAGTAAATAAGATAAATATTGGTGGTTGTAGGTGAAAAACCCTAATTTTAATTAGTAAATCGAATTAAAATAAAATATTTTTAAAATTTTAATCGAGTTAATTTTTTATAAATTTATAATATAAAATAAGTAGTTTTTTACTACTAATAATAAAATAAATAATTTTTTGTAAATTTAAAATAAGACAAATGATTATTTGTTAAAAGCTTTAACATTTACCGTCCAGATCTGTTTAGAACATGATGAACGGCTCAGATGAAAACGGGTTAGCAGCCACTGGCTTCATTGTGAGCCGTCGATTACGGTATGATGACGAACGGTCCAGATTTATTTCAGGCTTTTTCTGGATTCTTCCGACCTTTTTCGTTATTCTTTATTTTACTTGTGGTCCATATTCCCGGATTTTCGCTTTGAAAATTGGTTTGCAGACCATTAAATCGACTGTCCAATCGACCGACATCCCAAAATGGTATACCACGTAAGCAGAAAGGGTATTTTAGAAAATTTGTGTTTACTTGATTGGTTTGGTTTTTCTGAATTTGGAAAGGAGATTGATCCCGAGGTTGATTGATTTGTAGATAAATTAGGTATATTTTTTGTGTACCCGCTTTCGAAAGAAAAGAATCGCCTGCTGCAGCAATAGTGACGGAAAGTTTGCAAATAACCGCCTAAGTATGATCTAGTTAAATAAAACCCCTTGAAATCCGATTATTTAGAAAATGGTTTGTTCCTTATTTTTTAACACTGTGGTGTGTTCCATTTTCATTTTATTTTATTAGAAGGTTTGTTTTGGCAAAACCATCAATGCGGAATTCAAATATCGATCTTACCACAGTAAGGGTTCAATCTCAAGAGTTTTCCAAGAAAATAATTTTTTTTCATTTTGATTTAGCGGTTTACAAATTGACATTCTATTTATATTATTGATATTACTAAAATTAAGTCATATTTTACGGAGATTTTATAACTTTTCAGTTGATTTTTATATTCTATCTAACAATCGTTCAATCCATTTGATGGGATTTTCAAGTTGCTTTCATTGATTAGTCTTTAAAAACTTTCAAACATTCTTGTCATTCGTTAGCAAATCAAAGTCAGATATCTATGGTTCTAATCATCATGTTGCTATCTAAATAATCTGGACCCTTTGCTACTGTTTGAAAATTCAGAAACAGGAATATATAAATAAAGTAATTCAAGGGTTCTTTTTGCAACTATACTCATTTTCATTGCCTCCAAGGGTTATCTGAACAAACCCTATAGAACTACATTGAAAGCCGCTTTGCCATACATGGCTCCAAGGTCAATGAGGACCCACCACCCACCATCATCCCATGTATTGACCCTGTCCGAATGCCCCGCTGCCAACAACTCTTTCTTGCTCTGGCAACTGAAACTGAAGAAGGATGGATTGTGTGGGATCACTTTCCCTTCTTTACCAAAATTTTCATCATTCATAATTCTTTTCAGATTGCTCTTACAGTGTTTTCTGTTGATCACAGATTGAAATCCGCGGATGATTGATTTGCGCCGTGTTTTCTGCCTCTTGCAGTTTTGGAGGTCTTCGTATTGATGCTTGATCGATGAACTGACCGCAGAATATTGAAATAGGTTTAAGATTTTATGGGAGTTCAATTTTAGTTTAATTTGATAATGATTTGTGCTTGTTGCAATTGAATTTCTGTTTTTGAAATATTGGCAATTATCATTGGGATTGTTGGGATTTGTTGATTTGGTTTTTTTTTTTTTTGGCCATAATTAAACAAGCATGTGTGGGTAATTCAATTTCAAGACTATTCATGTTACTAAGGAATTTTGCCAAACACTGAATTTGATGTGCAAATCGAGTGGGGTAAACTGCAGAGTGTGGTAACCGGTGAAATCCTTAATTTCTGGTGTTCTAGATTTTTCTGTAGTATAAGAACAAAACACGTTAACTAGACTTTTGGGTTATAAAACGATTAGACTTGAAAATAGTGAGTTTTGCTTCAGACATTCACTAGGGCACAGTGCCAAACGGACACTGAATTCATCTTATGTCCATTAAACTGCATGTGCTATTGAGAATTCATGCCTTTTACTCCATTTATCACTGTAAACTCTACATACTTGGGGGAAAGGTTAGCGAATATTTTAATATGGTATCTTTTAGATCATAATACACGGATGACTACATTTTGTTATAGTTTCAAAACCAGCACCTTTCCAATTTTTGTGTAAAATCTTAATCCATGTTATTCTCTGAAAGGCTTTCATATTCAATATTTGATATTGATTTCTAAATCTGTTCCGCGCATGCCTGTGTGTTTGCAGCTAGATTTGTGTTCACTGTGCTCAAATGCACTTTCTATTATTCTTTAATTGCTAGTTGCTAAATTGTTTCTCCATAAGTGCAGGTGATATTTTTCATTTCCATTTGCAAATAACTTATTAATCATGGGCTGGCTGAAGAAGATTTTGAAAAGTTCCAACCTTAGGGTCCATGAGGGACAACACCATGGAAAATATGGTGAAGATAACGTTTGGAATGAACCAACTCATTCATCGGTAATCATTTATCACTGGAGTTTTTTTTTCTTTTCCTGTATGATTTATGTCATGTTTCTGAGACATGCTTTCAATCTTCTTTTATCCTTCACCTTAATTTCAGTGTAATACAGTTTGTTTTGTCATTCTATCCTTGTAGACTCATCTGAGTGAGAGAGAGAGAGAGAGAGAGAGAGAGAGAGAGAGAGAGAGAGAGAGAAGCTGAAAAATTCATGTGATAACCTAGCGATTGATCAAGTCAGATGCACTCTATTGGAAATCATGGATTGCTGTTTATGTCTTTAACAATCATTTTTAAGTAAGGAGTTTGCAGATCAGAAACATGCATGAATAGAGTGCTTGGTGCTAGATAGCTAATCACTTCTGGGACTATAGAAGGTTTATTATGTGTTATCTGTATGGTTCGCTAGAAAGTCATGTGCCCTATGAAGTCAAAATTTCTGATTAATTCCCATCTTCATGATTTATGCAACACTTCATTTACATATTGAACTCAGAAGAATTTATCCATTGTTGCTAAGTTCATCTTCTAATCTTGCTTCACCTTGGAATATTTCATCTTTTTGAGTATAGAGCTACAAAGATATGGTAAACTATTGTCTCTCCTATGATAGGTGTACTATCAAAGAATAATATTTACCCTTGAAACTGATTAAGGTTCTTGAACTTGTTTTCATGCTTCTTGCTATTTTTCTTTTGGATATCTAATTTATGCATATCTGGCTTTTGTATTACTTGCTTACTATTCTATTTTGCCTAATTTTCATTGAACCATTATATTTCAATTGTAAATGCAGGATGCTGCCTCTGATCATGAAAATGAAGATATAGATCGTGCAATTGCGTTGTCTTTATCAGAAGGAGAACAGAAAAAGGCAAAGGCAATTGGTTAGTATTAATCCTATCATCTGGTAATTTTGTGATTCATTCTTTGAATTATGTTTACGGAGCACTAACTATGCCATTTCCTTTATTTCTGAAAGAGATGAGTAGCATTCAATCAAATTGGTATAAATAATTTTAATAGGAAGTATTATTTGGTTATTTGGACAAATTATTGGGTTTCTTTTTTTTTTAGATTGTTTATCCCTTTCTTTCCGTTGATGTATTTAGGATTTAATTTTGTCCAACTGTCTCCTTTTTCAATGATAAGGAACATTTATTAAAAACCATTCATTGAGGTTGATCTATTTGATGCCATTTCTGTTTCACCTGATTGAAATATCCTTTAATCCAGAGAGTGGTCCATCAGTGGAGGAAGATGAACAGCTCGCAAGAGCATTACAAGAAAGTTTGAATGTTGAATCTCCTCCCCGTGATCATGGCCACATTTATCAGCCATTCCCATTTTTCTATCCATCAGGGTACAGGTATTTGTTACTAAATTCATTTCAGCCTTTTATCGGTTAACCTGTTAGGTGTTCACTAACTTCAATCCAGAACTGTTTATAAAAAGATTGACTTTCATAAGGAATTATGAAAAACTGATTCAATCTTCACCCGTTTTATTTTCTAGTTGATTCTTAAATTCAACTAGGCTTGCATGCAAGTCATGAAAGACTAACATTCGAAAATAGTTAAAATCGGCAGCAATTTTACAGCATGCAAGTAGAGTGCAGTCAACCTTGAGAAGTTCCCACTTGTTTACTATATATTAGAAACTAGGGTTTTCTTTGCCTATATGTAATGATGGAATCATGTCCTAATTGCTCAAGTGACCAAGTCCTGTTCTGTTTGGCAAATACATCTTGAACTGAAACTAAATTGTAGTTTTATCAGAAAAAATGATTTTTCTTTAAATGCATTTTGATTGAGAGATGAATATCAGATAATGGCTTATAATTCTTGCATGTTATCATGGTACTGCAAAAATCAACATTGGAAATAATACCCTTTGGCTATTCTTCTTTACTATTATTGCATGAGCTATCGTAGTTTACCTTTCTGGGCTCATTTCTGGTTTTATTGACCATATACTTGATATATACTATTGTAGGATATGCGCAGGATGCAAAAGTGAGATCGGTCATGGGCGATACCTCAGTTGTATGGGTGCAGTTTGGCACCCAGAATGTTTTCGCTGCCACGCTTGCAATCGTCCAATATCAGATTATGAGGTAGGCAGTTTTAAGACAATGGCCATTATTACCAACAAACACATCCGATTATTAAGCTAACAATTTGTTTCCACAGTTCTCTATGCATGACAATCAACCATACCACAAATCTTGTTATAGGGAACAGTATCACCCCAAATGTGATGTTTGCAAGCTGTATGTAAGTAACTAATACAGATTCTCTTTGATCTTTGTCAAATGAGAACAATCGTTAGTTTTTTGTAGTTTCATTCTCCTTGCATTTAGACAGGATTCATCAATTGTTTCTTTGTAGTCAGCCATCATGTTATTTTCTTGCAGATACCAACAAATATGATGGGCCTCATCGAATATAGGGCTCATCCCTTCTGGTTACAGAAGTATTGTCCGTCACATGAGCATGATGGTACTCCAAGGTGTTGCAGTTGTGAAAGAATGGAGGTTGGCGTGCATTCTTATACCACGATTATTCTAATCATATCACGAGCATGATTATTCTTCCTCATAAAAGTTACCTGTTACAATCAAAGTGTCATCATTTTAAATCTTTTGTATTTTTGCAGTATATTTGGCAAGGAATTCTTGTCTGGATGCTTTCTAATTTCATGTTTTGTTGAACTCCAGCCAAGAGAGACTAAATATATCACACTAGATGATGGGCGAAAGCTATGCCTTGAGTGTCTGGATTCGGCAATAATGGATACGAATGAGTGCCAACCTCTTTACCTTTCCATTCAAGAGTTCTATGAAGGTTTGAACATGGAAGTGGGGCAGAAGATCCCATTGCTTCTAGTAGAGAGACAAGCACTTAATGAAGCCATGGAAGGAGAGAAGAATGTGAGCGAATTCTGTAAAACATTTAAATTCTACTTAATGAAGAGTGACATAATCAAGTTAAACCCTGACAACTTCTTGCATTCTTTCTTTTTTTGTCTGGCAAATAGGGGCATCACCATCTCCCGGAAACAAGGGGACTCTGTTTGGCAGAAGAACAAATTGTCAGCACTGTAAGATTCCTCAACATCATTGCTCTTCAAGATTGCTCTTTAATGCCCTAGGAAGTACATCCCATTGTGAGATAATCTATTGATCAATCAGTGAAACACCTTGGAATCAGATATCGAGGAGACCGAGGATTGGACCTGGCAACATGATCTTTGATTTGATAACAGAACCATATAGACTTATCAGGCGGTGTGATGTGACAGCTATTCTTATTTTATATGGACTCCCGAGGTATTATTCATCATGTTTGTTTGTGTAAATTACCAAATGTAAGGCAAAGCATTCCCTCATGCTTGGTGCCAATGAGTTTGTTCTTCCAAAAACAAAAAAATGTTACTATGCCTTCACCATATCAAATCTGAATTATAAGTAATATCATGATATCTCAAGTTTGATATGAACAAATCATTCTTGTTTTTCACAGCCTCAGGTTTTGTATCAAGATAGTAGTAACATAAAGTTCTGTTCATTGAATGATGTAGGGAGATTTTCTACATGCCATGACCACGACATCATTTGGTTGATCAGAAAAATAAACAGTAACATTAGTTGGGGACATAATTATTAGCATATCTTGACTGACAAGCTAAGTTCATATTTTTTTTTGGCCTACAGGTTGCTTACAGGGTCAATTTTAGCGCATGAGATGATGCATGCTTGGCTGCGGCTTAAAGGTATTTATCTAATCCGAGTTCTTCCACATTATAATCCATCATCTTTTGGTTCTGAGTGCAATAAATCAAATTAAACAGTACTCTTGCTTCCACCATAGTTCACCTTTTAACCCATCTGCTGCACTTTTTGTTAATTTTTTTCGGAAATCTCTTATTGGTATTCTGTTCATTATATTGCTAACAATATGTTAAGAAAAAAAAAAGACATACCAAAGAAAAGAAACAAAATCACACCACAAATGTTTCAACCTATCCTTTTCCATAATTCACCTTGTCTCTGTTTCACTTTTTACCTCTTTAGTATTATATTTTTCCAATGCTCAACAGCCTTAAATACATTGTTGGTCTCCAATTTACAATGATACCAACCACAGGGTTCCGAGGCCTTAATCAAGAAGTTGAAGAAGGCATCTGCCAGGTACTGGCTCATATGTGGCTCGATTCGGAGATCATGTCAGGATCAGGTAGTAATGCAGCATCTAGTTCGTCATCATCTTCCTCATCCATACCATCAAAGAAAGGTATAAGATCTCAGTTTGAGAGGAAACTCGGGGAGTTCTTTAAGCATCAGATTGAGTCAGATGCTTCATATGCATATGGCGAGGGATTCAGAGCTGGCAATCGGGCAGTCAACCGCTATGGCCTCAGGCGTACACTTGACCATATTAGGATCACTGGAAGCTTTCCATGATGATCTCAGTATCACGTTGGGTTAAAAAATTTATTGAGCACCAATCACCAAGAAACTATTAGTTATAATCATACCTTTACAAATGGGCTTCAGAGCAAGTGTTAGAAACTAAGGAATAGTATGTAATGTAGTACTTTGCGCAGCAGATGATAGATGAATAAAAGTGTTCTGCACTCCTTCCCAATTTAGACATTATATGGAGCATTTGTGTTCTTCGGAAGCTTCTTCACATTGCTATTTTTTTTGGTAATATCTTCTTGTTATTGTGTTGTTGTTATCATGGTTGTCATCTTAATCATCATCATCATCATTATTATTATTATTATTTTGTGGGATTGACTAATAATACATCTACCTCAGGCCCTCAGCACATCTGGAGAGACAAGTAATACATTTCTACTGTATGACAAAATTACAATGTTTCAGAAACTATGCTCATGGGGATCCACTTCGTTCTTCTGTGCTGTATCTAATGTCTCCAGCTGCTGTATGGAGCAACCCAACAAATCTCTTCAGTTTTTGGATAATCATGAACCGGCTTGACTCGTCCATCCCACGTCCCAATCCTTTCTCTTCAGCCTGCATCAAAGCACTTTCCATGAATTTTTACTTTGCAAACAGCAGAACACTTATTCACATGGTGTTTTTGCTTCTATCCTTTGTGAATAAAGGAAGCTAAATGATTACAGATTGTAATAAGCTCTTTTTGCCACTTAGTCCTGACAATAATACATAACAGAATAACTGTGGCAACACTGAACCGACCAACATTCCCAACCAGAGGCCCTTCATGATACAAAGGAAGAACTTGGCAAATCTTTTGATCTGTATTTCTTTTTCTCCATGCAATTAAGAACTCATTTTATTCACTTACTAGTGCATTCAGCTTAAGCTTTGAAGCCAAGTACAGCTCCTATGAGCAAGCCAAATAGGTATTAGTACCCAAAATTATAAATGGCAAGGTTTGTCAACCTGCTCCTACTGCTCCTCCTGAAGTATATATCCAATGAAGCATTTTCTTGATGACACATTGCTATTCAGTATTTATTTATTCATTTATTGATTGATTTTAGTTGCAGAATGTAGCTTAGGTTACCAGAGAGAACAGGTTGAATGCTATGTATTAGCACAGTTACAGCTAGTAGATAACCAAGCCTTGATGCTTCTTTGATAGCTTCAGAATTATCAGTGAAAAACTTGGGGAGATGCTTTCTTGCAAAGAGCATTGCAACCAGGACAACTAGGCCAAGAAAAGCTGATGTTGAAACTGACACGACCACAGAAAATTTTGCTGCTTTTGCATTGCCTGCTCCAAATTCATTAGAATCTCTCGCGCCGAAAATATAAATCAAACAGATTCAGTACTCATGCTTGTTCTTCTTGAGCATGAAAACAATGCAGAGAACCAGTAACAAATGTTACCTTACTGCCACTGTGAAGCCCAGAACCATCACCAATGTCAAAGTTGGTAGTTCATGCTATCATATTTTTAAAAAGCGAATAAATTAGATGAAATTGCCGCTAAGTTCGTATCTTTCTCCTATTGAAATACCAAGTATCGCCATGCCATAATACCATATAGAAATGGCACCAACAGCAACATCTGGATTTTTCAAGCAACCTACTAGTATGATCACTGCTGTATAATACCATAGCTCTAAGCTGTTACCAATGTAATTCAAAGTCAGAAGAAAATCGTTAAGAATTTTCAGTAATTACCTTTTCACATTCAAAATTAAGTTCAACCAGATCGCTATTGCAGATGCAAGCGAAAGTTTCAGAAATGAAGGCAGTGATTTGAGTGGCAGAATAAAGAAGGCAGTCCATGCCTCTGGGAAGAAACCGGACAGCAAGTACATCATCTGAGCTAAGTTTGTAAGCCACCACGAGAAATTGTCCGTCCACTGCTGCCCCGACCACACTGCACCCGTGCTTTGTCACACAAACCCAATTCAGTAGGACATGCATTCCTATGACTATGCCGGAAATCAGCGCCATAACCAAGACCTTGCTCTGGGCCTGGAAGAACTTCTGCAGAGGAAAATTCATTGCGTAGCCAAAAAGCTGAGAGATCGCCCATGTGGCATACTTGCCTGAAATCTCTGAAATGTCTTTGGATTGGTGGAGGAGCTTCAAGATTTGGGATGTGAATAAGTAGAAGTGAGTTAAAAATTAATGCTGTGACTCCAGTGATGACACATGCACTTTGCATGCAGATTCATAGCATGTTAAGCTGGCGAGCTCCAATTGCTTGGCCGCAGAGCGTCACGAAGACACTTCTGATACACCGAACTGGAAAAATCGGATCAACAAATTGAAAACGAATCGAAACCCAGTTTAAAGATCAAACTGTTGGCCTCGGCAACCGATTGAAACAACCGAGGTTGAGGCACTGAGGTCACCAACCGAGATTGCAACCCCAAGGTACTTTTATATCACGATAGCTCGGCGGCTTAAATACTGTTCATCCGGAAAATATTCACCTGATCAGAAATTAACAAATAAGGATCTTCAAAAATTAATTTTAAAAAATTTAGAATTCACGACAATTTGTTAAAAAGAGTCTGATCAAGTTAGGACTAGAATCACGGAGTCTAGATACTCTATTTACAAAGATCAGAATTAATGTTTAATTATTTTTTTATTATATTTATGGAAATTTGACTGATTTAAGTATCGAAATGATGGCTGTTAGAGAGTTGACAATTGAGGGGCGGCCTAGTGATCCATGTGAAATTTTTTTTAAACTCTTCATAGTTATACAGCAAACTGAATCATTGTTCAATTCGATATAATACAATTACTTTCATACAAATTATACAAAGCATAAACTTTATGGACTTTTTTGACGAACATAATATTTGCAAGCAATTAATGTAATTCTCACCAGAAAGCATTTCAATTTTTTAAATAATTTTTCTGAAATTTCAAGTCATCTTTTTAGAGCACTGAAGCTGGATTAGTTGGGGTTCCGAACAAGAATTCAGAAATAAAAACCTCGATCGCGAACGTTGCAGAAGTTTGAATCTAAGATTAAGCTTGCTTGAGCACCATTATTATAGTTTCTCTGGTATTTTCCGCTTTCCTTTCTCCGTCTTTGAACTCACATCTCCATTATGAGTGGATCTCAACATTGACGCAGATCTATTTATGACCAGTTGTGAAGCCAAGTGGTTAATATGGGAAAAAGAAAAATAGTTTATATCATCTAACCTGAAAACTAAATAAAGGGAATCCATAAGAAAGAAAAACGATTCTCCTCCTTGCAGAATTTAGAGGGGACAAGATATGGGAGATACCCTCAGACATTGTCAGAAATACAGTAATATAAAAACAAGAGAAAATTATTAGAAAATTCTTTAAAATGTTTGAACTTCTTGATCAGCTCCTCCTATTCTCAAAATTCTTTATCAACTCCTGAAAATTTTTGAAATCCAAAATTAACCCTTAAAATAGTTAATTTTATAAATAAAAGTGTATATTTATTATTATGTATAAATTTTATATCTTATATATTAACACTTTATCTCATATATAAATATTTATATATAAAATAAAATATTTATATTCAGGTAAAATATAAATTAAATTATTTATAAATAATGATAAACTCACTCTTTTATTTAAAAAGTTAATTATTTTAGGAGTCGATTTTGAATTTCATAAAATATTAGGGCTAATAAAAAAATTTGAGAATATGAGGAGTTCATAAAACTCAATAAGAGTCTATAAATATACTATAATATATAGGGCTTATGTGTGATGTAGTATTGAGGTTGAACTAGGGAGAAATAGAGAGAGAGGAATAGAGAGAATAGAGAGGAGAAAGAGAGAGAGTGTTGGCTTTCGTGTATAGATCTTTCTAGTACTTCTCGGTGGTCTCTCGTGGTGGTTTCTTGTGGTGTTCTCTTGGAGATTCTCTCTGAAGGTGGAGGCGTTGCTGAAGCTTGGTGAAATAGTTTAGTTGAGTAAGAAAGAGTAAAGTCTTTCTTGTAGACTCATGTAAAAGTCTTTATCTTTTGATAGTAGATCTTTTGCTGTCTTATCTTGTTATTTTCTTTTATCTTATATTATTTTTCGTTTCTTGTATTGTTTGAGAACAAGATGATTCGTGAAACTTCCGCTGCAAATCCCAACAGGAAAAATCAAGCTTTTCTTGAATGATATCATATTACTTGTATATTTTGACATCTGCCTCCAGCACTGATGGACAGATTACATAAATGCAAAGCTGGAAGTTGATACAATTTGTTCTCCAGTTGTTGTGTAGACCAAAACTAAAGCCAAGTAAACTTTTCAGGCAGATCATCATGGACCCGATTGTGGCTCAATTCGGCCTCCCCATGTCCGAACCCGCTCTTCAGCTTTCATGGCCTGTAACATATCATTTTCAATAAATTTGTAACGTACTGCACAGTTTTAATTCACAAATAGTTGGCTTGAGTTACAATATCTGAAAAATCAGATCATAGTTATCAAAATGTTTTAATGTTCATGTCCTCATTTCATCAACAATAAGGGAAGGTAATCCACACTGGATTGTAATTACCTCTTTTTGCCATTTAGTTCTGAATGTAATACATAACAGAATAACTGTCTGCAACAGCGAACCCATCAGCATTCCCGACCAAATGCCCTGAATGATCAAAATGATATAACTCATTAAATCTCTATGATCAGTAATAATTTTTCTTCGTGCAAGTATTTTCTCGTTTTATTTACTTACAAGTGCGTTGAGCTTGAGCTTGAAGCCAAGTACAGCTCCTATGGGCAACCCAAATAGGTAATAGCACCCGACATTTATAAATGCAACCAAGGATTGCCAGCCTGCTCCGACCGCTACTCCTGGAAATTAACCAAATGAGGCATTTCCTGGATAATTTGTCGCTATTCAGTACAAAAAAAAAGTTTGTTTTTTAGTAGCCCAATGCTGCTTAGCTTTACCAGAGAGAACAGGTTGAATGCTATTTATCAGCATGGTTGCAGCTAGTAGATAACCAAGCCTAGACGTTTCTCTGATAACTTCAGGTATATCGGTGAAGAACTTTGGTAGATGCTGTCTCGTGAGCACCACTACAACCATGAAAATTATCCCAAGAAAAGCTGATGTGGAAACTGACACAACCACAGAAAATTTTGCTGCTTTTGCATGCCCTGCTCCAAGCTCATTGGATACTCTTACGCTGCAAGGACAAATCAAACAGATTCAGACACTGATGCTTCATGAGTACAAACACATGGAACCAGCAACAATTGTTTACCTTACAGCCGCTGTGAAGCCCAAAGTGATCATCAATGTCCAAAGTTGGTAGTTCATGCTGTCAGATTTCAAAAATCAATGAATTAGATGAAATTGCTTTCAAGTTATGTATATTGTTCATACCGAAATCTAAAGTTCTGCGCATCATACCATATAGAAATGGCACTAACAGCTACTTCTGGATTCTTCAAGTAACCTACTAAAATGATCACTGCTGTATAATACCATAGCTCCAAGCTGTTGTCAATGATATCAAAGTCAGAAAGAAAAAGAAAAAAAAATTCTCCGCGTACAAATTCCTACTTTTCTGATTCAAAAATTCAATACTAACCACAGCATTATAGCAGATGCAAGAGAGAGTTTCACAAATGCAGACAGGGACTTGAATGCCATCATAGATAAGCCAGTCCATGCCTGTGGGAAGAAACCAGCCACCAAGTACACCATCTGAGCCAAGTTTATGAGCCACCATGATACGTTCCCGATCACCGCTGCCCCGATAAGACCATACCCAAGCTTGGTCACAAACACCCAGTTCAATAGAACATGTATTGCTAGAACTACTCCAGCAATCGCCGTCATCACCCAAACCTTGCTCTGAGCTTGAAAAAACTTCTGCAGAGGAAAATTCATGGCATAGCCAAAAAGCTGAGGGACCACCCAGGCAGCGTACTTTCCTGCAACCTCTGAAATGTTTTTGGATTGGTGGAGAAGCTTCAAGATTGGTGATGCGAATAAGTAGAAGGGTGTGAGAACTAAGGCTGTGACTCCAGTGATGACCCATGACCTTTGCATGTAGATTCCTAACATGTTCAGCTGCCCGGCTCCAACCGCTTGGCCGCAAAGTGTCTCCAACGCACTTCCCATGCCTAGCTATAGGAGAGTGGTGGA
This sequence comes from Trichopus zeylanicus subsp. travancoricus, assembly GCA_005019695.1. NCBI lineage: Eukaryota > Viridiplantae > Streptophyta > Magnoliopsida > Dioscoreales > Dioscoreaceae > Trichopus > Trichopus zeylanicus. The sequence continues at coordinate 1,014,770 of RXID01014621.1, read as the reverse complement.
TGATTCTTAAAGATTGTTTAGAGTTGAAGAATTTTAGAGTACCTACGCTACTAACAAACAATTTCAAGATTTTCGCTCCAGAAATTTACTAATTCAGAACAACGTTGACATCAAAAAGATTCCGAACGATCTTTGTGCGACTAGTTTACATACTGTTAAGTAATTTGTAGCGAGCCGAATCATTGTGCAACTAGTTTCAGAAGTGGAAGAAGATGACAAAGGGAGTAGTTTCGACTTTCAAGCTTATCCTGATAACTCAAATCATTTATAGATAAGCTCTTTCAAGTAGCTGATGGAATATTTGGAAATAAGCATTTCAATGGTTCCACTAGTATTTTTGCGATCTAAATGTAGCTTTTGATAATAAGCTCCTATTAACGCAAGACTAGACAAGGATTCCAACTGGAACTCTATATCATGAACTCGCACACTGTACAGATTCAAACTCAAAATTAGGCTTTCAAGAGGCTTCCCCTCGTATATAGCTCTCTCTAACTTGAACTCCTATACCGTGTTAGTCTCTTTTCCTCTCTCCCATCTCAATGGATGGATCTCAACGTTCACGAAGAACTAAACAACTAAAGATGTCAAGAAACGACATTTAAGTTTGAAACTAAACAATGGGAATCCAATAATCTGATTCCTGTCTTCCACATTTCACCGGGACTATGGTCTGGTCTGCAACTGGATTCTTGCAAAAAAGGGAAAAGAAATTGTAGTGAGTTGGTAAAGTTAAGTTTTGAATTTCATGCCCGTTTCTTAAACTCTTCTAGTGATATACTTTCCGCAAACACCTAACACTCTTCACTTGATCCTAACTAATCAAGAAGAATTATCATATTTGAGCAACACTGGCATTCGTCCTACATATTTAAGAATATAGTTTTTTTTCATACAAAAAACAAAGAATTAGAACATAAGAATCCAACAAAATGAACTGAAACACAAACACAAAAACCACAAAATAACTTTTACATGAAGAAATCTTGATTCTTAATCCATAGAAAACCATCCAAACACAATATGGGATGAAACTAGAAACTCTGTAAAATAACACCACTTACAAGAATCCCATAAGCAAAACCTTCAATGACATTCTGAACAACAGAAACAGCAGCGAGCTCAACTTCACCGATATGACCGACAAAGGCCACTGTCACAAACCCAATGGAGAACTGGAGAACTGCGGTGAGGATCGCCGGCCCGGCGATGTGCCAGGTCATCTTGGACTCATCCCAGTACTTGGCTGCCAGTTTCTGGATCGCCATTGCCTTCTTCTTCAAGTTATCTCTTCCAACAAGCGCTCCCGCTACATATACAGAGGCAGTGACCTCAGCAGCTCACCAAGCTTGAAGGCTTGCTCTCCAATGGCTGCCCGGTCAAGGGACATGTCCTTGTCCTTGGTCCTTCAGCTTGGAATGAGGGCCATGCTGGAGAGGATTGATATATTTGTTGTTTTGTTCTCTTCTAGGGTTAGTTGCCATCGCCAGCGCTTGAACCGGGGAAGCCTCAAAGTTGGTGAGGTTGAGCTGGCAATCGAGGTGGGAAAAATGGACATGCGAGTTTTGCAAATAGCCCCTTACATTGGTGGTATTTCCCAATGAGTACCCGCATCATATTTTTTGTTTTAAAACAGGAAAACGCTTTCCAACGAGCACGCGGTTAACGATGCATAATCGATGGAAGTCGACTGCGAGGGGTTTTGCAAAGAAAATAGAAGATTGGAATATCGATAATTGGGGTTCTATGCAAATATCAAACCTTAGGAGGGTGTTTCGCGAAAGTCTCTGGAGCGATGGTGCATATTCTGGTTGTTGTGGAGTTTGACTTGGATCAGTTTTGAGAATTTGTTGTTTTCGGATGAGTTATTGTAGGCACAAGAAAATGGTTGTCTTTTTGACTTTGAAAATGGAAGGTCGCCTACTCTTCCTCGACATCCCGCGACTTGTGATGACAAAGCAACGAACCTCTGCTTACTTATATTAGTGTGAGGTCTGAAGGGAAGAAAATACAGTCATAGGAGAAAAGAAAAAAACTACACAAAAACAATAGAGAATGATTTGAGAGTGGTTCGAGGTGGTTGTGGATTCATGTGCTATCTCATTATATATTTCATCTAACCAGGGAAAAAAAAAGAATTTTGCAGTATATACCCCTAAAAAAATACTTTGCCATTCTAGTCAGATTTTAATTGAAGGCACTAGACCTTGATATTTTTCCATTGAAGAAGGAAGAGCAGAATTTGATGCAGAAGATAAAATTTTCAGGGAATTGTTTCTTCCCATTTTGAGCAATTACTAATTGTAAATGAGTTTTGGAAAGTGAACCAACTAGAAATGCCAAGTTCATAAGTTGCACTAAAAGTTTTAAGTCTTTATAGGTTTCAACCATACCACTGATGATATCAAGAACACAGCATCTTTGTTTCCATCTTGGCATTCAGTTCCGAATGCAACAGGAGAATGAGCTGAAGGCCTACCTACAAATGGGCTCAACCTAGCACATGGAGCCAACATTTGCCTGAGGGCCAGCCCACTGAATGGCCCAATCTTTGCATGCATCAGAGATGGAGACCAATAATTTTTACTAAAGATCACCTCTGTTTTTTTATATTTTTGTTTTGGCACCAAAGAAGAAACTTTATTTATTAATTAATCAGCAACCATTAGATCAAGCAGTAGAATTTGGTTATCAGTCAACCATAACATTTAAAATAGAACTCTCAAGAAAAGCCAATGGAGAAGGTTCTGATTTCCGAATAGGGATGGGTCTGGCTCGCAAGCAAGTTGCTCAAAATAAGCAAGAGGGCCACCAACTCAGCGAGTCAAACCCTAGGACCCCATTCGCAAGACTTTGTGTCTCTTGTGGTCATTGTCTCTCTTGTTTCTTAAATATCCTAGTCTACTGTCCACGCTGTCATGCGTTCCAATTTCCATTACTTATTATTAAAGACTTTTTGTTTTTTCCAAGTGAAATTTGATCGAGTTTATCTCACCGATTCTGGTGGATTGATCGCTTTTGTTGACCATCATAAACATGAATCAGACGATGATTAATAGTCGATAATTTTGTAATTGACAACTAATATATTACCTTGGACTACGATATACATCACGTTGGATCTCTTATCGAGCTTTGGACCCACTCGGTCCGTATTTATCAAGGATGAGAACAACCCAAATTTGTACAAGTCATTGATGAGGTGTTGACAGAATATTAAATGGCGAGAATGACCAGTAGCACGACCAATCTCTTTCCTCTTAATTTCCTCGCCGACACTCACTCGTATCCAAAGGGCACCCCGATACTTACTTCACTACCTTCGATTAAAAAAAAAAAAAGATGATTTTTATTTCCTCGCTAAGTAAGCTGCTTCAGTTCAGCTCGGGCTGAGTTGGAGCTCAAAACTCAGCTTATTTTGAAAATAAATCAAGCTTGAAATTGGACTCACCCGCTCATATTTCAATTCGAATTTAATTCTATATATATAATTTATTTTTTATTTTATGAACACCCCCCCCTACTATTGACTTCGTTGTATTAAAAGACAACACAGAAATCAAGTCTATCAAAATACTCTTCGGTCAACATTCAAAAATGCCTTCGTTTGGAATGATGTCCCTAAATTTGTATCGTACAATGATCATAGCGGTAAATATGTAATTTTCGCGCACGTAAAAAATATTTTTACTCGAAATAGCAGGCGAGACGATAATGGAAAAGAGACTTGGGAGCAAGTGATTTTTAATTAATTTTTCAAATAACTGAATATATTAGAGCAAAGTGCTTTAAGCATTGAGATCTAAGCTTGCCAACCAACAAAGGCACCAAAAAAAAAGCCCTTTCCTTTTTCTTTTTTTTTTTTAAAAAAAAGAGCACCAAGAATCTCCCCCTTCAGCCATGCAAGCCACCAACTTTTAATCAAAATCATTATTCTTTTAATCTCATACTAAATTCTCCTATCTACACTTGCTCCATCGTATCCGAATATCTACACGTGTACACGCAACGCCGACTCCGGATCAGGAATCCTCGATATTGAACGGCGCCTGCAGCAGATCGTACGGCGCCCAGAGAGCGTCGAGCGGGCACGGCCTGCCGCCGTCGAGCCTAGCCCACGGCTTCCCCTTCCCACTCCAATGGAGCAAGCTTACGGGTCCCGGATGAAGATCCCGGCACAGCCCCCTGAAATTGTCGCCGCCGAGCCCGTGCTGGTTCCACCGGTGCTCCACCGCCGCGATCCGTCCGGCGAACACCAGCAGGAACGGCGGCAGCGATCCCAGCTCGTAGATCCGGACCCTCTTCTGCAGCTCCATCCAGTATTCGATCCGATCGGTGTACTCGCCGGCGCGCCACCGCTCCAGGTCCATCACCATCACGCCGGTGTTGAAGTAGCACGCCTTGCGTTCAGCGAAGATGCGGGACAATGTGGGATTCGACCAGAATGCAGAGGTGAAATAGGCGGTGAAGTTCGCGTTGCAGTACTCGGGGGCCGCGAGGGCGGCGCCGGCCGCGAGTGGAGTGGCGGCGAGGCGGGCGATGTCGTCGACGAGGATGAGGTCGGAGTCGAGGTAGACGACGCGGCGAGCGCAGACGGGAAGGATGCCGGCGAGGTAGGAGCGGGCGTAGTTGAGGGGCCGATCGAGGGCGGCGCGGATCGAGGCGGAGATCTTGCCGGCGACAAGGCGGTCGTCGAAAGGATAGATCTTGTAGGCCAGCATGGGAAACGCGTTTCCCAGGGTAGCGTTAAGGTGGGCTATTCGCGACGAGGCGACGAAGTGGAACTGGATGGACTGCGGGCAGGAGGAGTGCTGCAGGACGGAGTGGATCGCCGCCATCGAACCGCGGAGGTACGCCACGTCGAGAGTCATCGCCACGTGGACGATAGCGTCTGGGTGGCAGACGGCGTCCGGCGACGCTGGCAGTGGCGCCGGGCAGCCCGGAGAGTTGTAGAACTGGGGCGCTTCGCGGAAACGCGGTTCGGCAACGGCGAGGGAAACAAGGAGGAGAAGTAGAAGGAGGAAGTGGAGGAAGGCCATCGTCGGTCGGAAACGAGTTACGGGGATGGAATTTGGTGACGATTTATATAAAGGAAGTGGGATATTTTAAAATTGGTGGGAAGTCGGATTCGGAAGTTTTCGACGGGAAGATGGACGGCGGGGATTTGATCTGGAAGTTGAGGTTCCCGTGTCGGGGGAAAGCTGCAACCCAGCGCGGTGGCTTTGGGGATTTGACGTGATTGCCACCGGATGAGTAGGGAAATTACACGAATGCCAAATGGAGGCGGAGTTTGTTAGTAGCGGAAGTGTGTACTGACCCGTACTCGTGAGGGGGTAGATTGGTCAATGAAACGTGCCACGTTGCTCGACGCGATTCCGCGTATTGCTTTTCGCGGGCCCTGTACTTTATGGACCCCGCAAAGTTGACGAATGAGAAAGCGGGACATCTCATCCGGCCCTTGCGAAGAAATCAAATCGATTCAATTGTTTTGCTTAAAAATGTTTCAAATTGACTTGCTACTTATGCACATAGGCATGTTGATTATGCTTAAGCAGTGGTAAATAATAGCAAGGGAAAAAAAAAAAAAATCAAGTTATTATTGTTATTTGTGTAAACCATTGGTAATCATAGAAATCTTTAGACAATTCGCTTAAGACATTTTTGAAGATTTAAAAATTATCATCTGACCTGGTCTAACCGTTTTGAATAAATCATCACTTTAGCTCTTTAAGCTAGTTTCTGGAGCACATGGAACTAAAAAAAAAAAAAAAAAAAAGCTAAAAATGAGGCATAAAATATGGAGGAGCGCATTGCTCATGGAGGCACATGGAAGACCCATGTGGTCGAGAACTAGATGTTTATTGTCGGCAAAAATTTCATGAATGGGTGGTTGAGGTGCTAATAGTTGTCTTTCTCTAGAACTAGAGGCAAGAGGAGTGTGATGCACATGCAGAAAAAAAAGAAAACTATATACGTTCTCGGAATTTTAAGCAAGTTTTTTCTTAAAAAATTGAATTTTATTTTGACAGAGATAAAAATAAATAAATAAATAAATAAAGAATACCCACAGTTGGAGATATTTCAGGGGTATAGTATACTCTAGCAAAAACAAATATCAAATCAAAGTTTAACATATCCAAAAATAATCATGGAGATGAAACATCTAACATCCCATGAGACCCGCCAGCTTAAATTCATCAGAAAGAAAAGCTTAACCCTTCTTCACCACTTCTGTCTAGTGTCTCATTTAGGGTTTGGTTAGATAAAAGTGGGTAGTTAATCCATACTTTTCTGCCATTAAGAACACGAACGTTAACAAAGTGGAAAATGGTTAGGGCATCCCTTTCAGCATGTGATCTCTTTTTCTAGGGTTTGGCGTGCTTTGCTTCACTCGTGCGAAATCTCTGCAGCTATTTAAGCAACTTTGCTTCCTTTCTTGGGGGTGTGCGAGGTTTATTAGAAAGACAAGTTAGAGATGCATTGATATTATGTCTGCCAGCGAATTGAAGAAAGAGTTGGGTCTTTCGAGGGCAATCTTTTGAATTCAAAGTAGCGGTGGCTGCATGCAGCGGGCCTACACAATTGAGACATATTTTCCACGAGAAGTTTCCAGATGAAACTCAACTGAACATATTTGTAAAAAGGCAATCAACCACACAAACCACATTAAAAACGCAATTAAGAAGAGGATTACTGGTGCTAATTTTATACTCAAACAACTCAGATCCCCTGTCCTTTTTGTCCATGGGTTCGCATGACCACCTAGTGACAAAAACCAACTAAATGGCTCATAAGTGATGACACAAGGCAGACACCATAAAGAGCAAGCAGAATGCAAAATAAGTTTACCTGGTTTTCAAACTCGTTGCATAAGATTCTTGGCCTGCAAGGGGTCAATCCTGGCAACTATCAGGTCACGTGGAATAGGATAAACAATAGATCAGTTCCAGCATTTAATATGGAATCAATGAAATAGTAGCAGAAAGAGAACATGTTAAAGGGTCTGAATGGGAGAACCATGAGATGTGTAGGGACATACCTTATCTTCTGCCCACACAGCTCCATTGCTATTACTCCAAACTTTTCCCTCTACACCAATGCCCCCAGTCCACCTGGCTTTCATGCCCTGTTGCTTGGGGACACAATTATGGTAGTTTACCAGATCAAGATAAGAGTTCAAGACAAGACCCATGTAGTTGCCTGTGAAACATTGTGCTATCATTCTAAGAGAGAAGATTGATGATCTATTATGGGAAATGAAACATGATTAAAGCAAGCATATCAGGGTAGCCAAAGCACATGGGAGAACAATTGCATGACAAGATATTTCAGTATAAACTTCTTTGTGTAATATGGTAATTGAGTTGCAGGTTTCAAAAAAGGTAAGAATACTTCACACAATAAAATCAATTTCTCCCTAGCACTTTATCTATCCGATAATGAGCTTATGAATTTCAATGGTATTTTATGTGCAAATTAAACATAAAAAACAAGTATGAAAACTGAATCACAGAGCTGAAAGATTGCAAGGAATAGGTGGCATAGAAAATCTAGCATCTTATAATTGCAATGGGGAAAATTCATCAAAGAAAAATGGAAACAATTTTGTTTAGTGCTGCAAGGATTTGGTATAATTATACATAATTTTTCCTTAACCCTAACCTTCCTATGGACGTTTCTGTAACCCTCTTGTCGAATCCGAGCATAATGCCTAGAAGAAAAAAAGAACAAAGAGGAGGAGGCTTGAAGAGTCCCGTCAGGATCATGACTTCAAAAAGAAGAAAATAAGAATTAAACTAAATGCTAAAAGAGTTATAAACTATAATTTGAAAGACTTGTGCTAAACTAAACATAAGCATTGAAATCAAAAATGAAAAATCTAAAAAACAAAAGCATAAATAATAAGGAGAAAAGGTTAACTTTGAATAGAGATGTAGAAAAATGGGATTTAGAAAAGAAAAAAACAACAAACAAAGAAGTAAAACTAAATAGTAAACAAATTTTAACTAAAATTTAAATACTCAAATAAAACGTTAAAAAAAAATACAATAAAAATTAAATACTTAAATTAAATGTCAACAAAATAGAATTAAAACTTTGTGGCACAATGTTGAATGTTAAAAGATGAAAAGAAAGAAAATGAATAAAAAGAAAGAACGAAGAAAAAATAGAAGAAAATACAAGAAGAAAGCATGAAAGAGGAAAACAAAAGAATGAGGGAGAACGAAAAGAAGGAAGGTTAAAATGGCCCAATGGCTCAGAGTTGGAAAGCAGGCAGTGTGGTGTTGGAATTCACAGCAGAAGGTTCACGAATCACTTTATTCTCAAACAACACAAGAACGGGAAGTAATACAAGATAAAAGAAATAACAAGATAAGACAACGGGAGATTCATTATTAATAGATAAAGGTTTTTACAAGAGTTTACAAGAAGGACTTCATTCTTTCTTACTCAACTAAATTCTTTCTCTAAGCCTCGGCGACGCCTTCACCTTCAGAGAGAATCTCCAAGAGAGTACCACGAGAAACCATCACGAGAGACCACCGAGAAGCACTAGAAAGACCCACACACGAGAGCCGACACTCTCTCTCTTTCTCTTCTCTCTATTCTCTCTATTCCTCTCTCTCTATTTCTTTCTAGTTCAACCTCAATACTACGTCACACTTAACCCCTATATATTATAGTATATTTATACTCTTATTGGGTCTAAATTTTACTCTAATTATAACTCCTAATAATACAAATCAATCATAAATCTAAATCCAACTTTAGATTCCTACTTTAACTCAAACTTTAATTCGAGTTCGAGACACCTAAAACTCAACAATCTTCACCTTGGCTTGAACTCGAGCGTGCCACCATCACGAATCTTCAGCCGTCATCTCTCATCCAGCCCCAGCCCCTGGGCTACTAGCTTATTTAGCTAATTTCAAGACGCGAACTTGAACCAATCTCGAATTTGTTCTTCATGCCTACAGTCTTGTACTTTTAGAAGCTTTTCGGATGCTCTGTGTCTGTTGTTGTAATAAAAGTAATTCGAGAAGAACGTTTATCTCCCATCAAATTATTCCGAGTATCATGCTTCCTTATCACTACTGTAGCCATTGAAACTCCACCTGCAATGGTATTACCTATTAATCGATAAACATTACCGCACTTCTCACCTTTCATCAGGATTTTAATACCACGTGTCACCTTTATGATTCCATCTCTTGCTAAATAATTACAGCCTTTTGAGTCCAGTACACCAAGTGAAATTAGATTCCTTCGCATCTCGAGGATATGCCTCACCCCAGTAAGAGTACGAATCGCTCCATCAAACATCTGGATTTTGACTGTTCCCACACTGGCGATCTCACAGGCTGAATTATCGCCCAACCAAACAGTACTTTTTTTCTTATTCTTCTCATAAGAAGTAAACTAATCCTTTCTGGAGCAAATATGATAAAAACTAACGGAATCTAAAATCCACTTATCAGAAGTGCCAATTTCTGCGGATACTGCAAGAGCGTCTCCATCCGCACTATTCTCAGAAGTATCATCTGCTATTGTCGTCGTCATATTGAAAGACTCTATCTTCCCACGTTCAGGACAATACCATCTAATGTGGTCATACTTCTTACATGAATATCATTGAACTTTCGCCTTTAATTTTGATTTGGACCGTTGCTTGTCTTCTCCACATTCTCTTAATCTTCCTCTTTCGTGGGTCACCAATCCTTCACCAAACTCCATATTAATGTTGTAGTTTCTCCTTCTCTCATTAGAAAGAAGACTAGTTGTTACATCTTCCATCTTGAGAGTTTCTTTACCATAAAGAATTGTGGTCACAATATAATCGTACGAAGTAGAAAGAGACATTAAAAGAATCAGTGACTTATCGTCATCTTCAAACTTCACATCAACTTTCAACAAATCATTGATAATCTTATTGAAAACATTTAGGTGATATAATATAATTGTACTTTCGCTCATACGTAATCCGTACAACTGTTGTTTCAGATAGAACTTGTTCGTGAGGCTTTTTAACATATACAACTTCTCGAGTTTTATCCAGATGTCCATCGTCGTCTCTTCGTCAATGACATTGTATAAAACCTCATCAGTCAGGCTTAGAATAATTAAATTCAATGCCTTTTGATCTATCTCCTCACAGTCTTCATTGTTTATCTTGATCGGTTTCTTTTCTTTTCCCTTTAACGTCTTTTGCAGACCTTGAAAAGTAAGAACCGCCTTCATCTTCTTTTGTTATAAGGCAAAATTTATCTTGCCGTCAAACTTCTCCACCTCGAGTAAGAATTTTGCCATCTTGGTTGTTTGCTCCTAAGCTCTGATGCCAATTGTTGGGATTCGCAGCGGAAGGTTCACGAATCACCTTATTCTCAAACAACACAAGAACGAGAAGTAATATAAGATAAAAGAAAATAACAAGATAAGACAACAGGAGATCCACTATTAATAGATAAAGGCTTTTACAAGAGTTTACAAGAAGGATTTCACTCTTTCTTACTCAATTAAACTCTTTCTCTAAATTTCGGCGACACCTCCATCTTCAGAGAGAATCTCCAAGAGAGTACCACAAGGAACCATCACGAGAGACCACTGAGAAGCACTAGAAAGACCCATACACGAGGGCCGATACTCTCTCTCTCTTCTCTCTATTCTCTGTATTTCTCTTTAGTTCAACCTCAATACTACGCCACACTTAAGCCCTATATATTATAGTATATTTATAGACTCTTATTAGGTTTGAGTTTTACTCTAATTATAACTCCTAATAATACAAATCAATCATAAATCTAATTCCTACTTTAACTCAAACTCTAATTTGAGTTCGAGACACCTAAAACTCAATAGTATGGATGGCATAGGCGGACATGGTTTGAAAGGAAAGTAGTGCAGAGCAATGAAACAATTTAATAGAACTCTGGACAACCACATGGAGTCTTGATAGCTCTAGAAAGTAGCTAAACAAAGCAACTGAGGTAGGTAAAAGTCTTCAATAAGATTCTATGGTGCATGGTAGCATGTAAAAAAATGCATATAATCTCAAACATTCAATACAAGTAAAAACTTTCAATACCAGTTACATTCTCCACAAGATCTTCCAAATTAATCAACAGGTTAAGCCACATAGTACAACACCTACATCCCTTTCATCTTGCAAGCAAAAAAATTTAAGGTAGGAAAATTGGTAGACCACTTCTACAACTAGACAACTATGACTATAAATCAAAGTGTTAAAATTAACATAAAAAGTTGTGAATTCCATATCAATAAAGGCACAAATGACTAACAAGCATATAATGAACAACCAAAAGCAGCAAGATATTCACATATCTCTCTTAGCATTGAGAACATTCCTTCCATGAGCATGTGAGAAGAAAAGAATAGAGATTTAGACCTGATCTTCCAAAATTTATTCCAACTTTGCAACTAAGCAATCTATTCAGATAATCTACATGCAACAGAACCCCTTCAGTTTGTAAACTAGCAATTTGTAGGCCACAATGACAACTGGCATCTCTCTCAGGATAGAGAAAAAACTTTCATGAATATACCTTCAAGTGATAATATGTATTCATTAGAACAAAAGGCAATAGAATCATATTCACACAATGATGACAAAAGCCACATATATTCTTGATTCCCAAGTTTGTAAATGGCCTCAGTATTCCAAATCAAGCACAGAACCTACAGAATCATCAACTCACAGCATAATATCTATAAAAGCATGAGTAAACGCTTTTTTCCAGAAGCAGTTTATCTAAATGAAGCTAATAGCATGAACTTTTTCTTTCACAAGTATCAAAATATAGCTCTGATACGGAAAGCGTATAGCTTCGTAGCAAGTATTGCATTACATGATGAACACCTTCCGAGTAATAATTTGACCAGTAGAATTAGAAGCAACCTATGAAACTGCAGATTTCCAGAATCTAGGAAACCTAGACATTGTACAAATTGCAAATTTAACATTGACATTCTGTAAAGCTTGTACCAGGCATTTAAATTTTGGCACTTACAATCAGTGCAGGACGGGGAAGAGTTTTAGATTTCGATGAGTCAGCATGGAAACTTGAAGAATAGCAATAAGTAGTATTTGGAATCTAAAATCCAAGTGCTAATAAATAATACATTGCTATAAGTCATGCATGGTTATTTGGGCAACCCAAGAAGCTTAGTCCACAAATCCCTGACATATTGGGAACTCACTTACAATACAAAGATGAGAGCATTCTATATATCTCCAGACATGGCATCACAATAATAAAGTAACAAGCTAATTTGCTCAATTCAGCATTCGTGATTGGGGCTTCATGACACAAAAGAATTGTAACAGATCAAGACGCTATAAAACTATCATCATTCCTGTCATCCAACAATCTACGATAAAAGAACTAGCTTTACAGACAATGAATGCCAACTTACATTTTAATAGGAATTAAAGGCCTAAGACAGTGTCATGGAATCAATTTCATGAATATCTGTTCATAGCTCAGAACAGAAGCATACAGCAAATTTAACAAAAATATATTGTGCTAAGATTGACTAAAAAAAATGCATAAGTATGTACCTAAATAATAGCTGAATAGTGAGAGAAGGATTCCATCATGCCAATCCCTTCCAACCTTGAAGGACAGTAATATCATGTATGCAACTAGCAAGAAAAGTGAAGGAAAAAGTTGCAGGTAATCAATCAAGTCAGATGCATTATATGACACCCGAAGCATTTGAACCTTCTTCTAGTGAAGCGCTGTGTTCAAACAAAAGTAATGAATTTCAAAAACTAAATGATTAACCGAATGAGTATATCAAGTTGTAACTATATGAACTGGTTTAACATTCCAAAACAAAATGACGCACAACCTCTCCACCACAGTAGCATAAGCTTATCTTCTAGACATCTGACGCATCAACCTAACATATCAATGCCTCTTTTATATTCATATATTTTCCATTGCTTGCTATAAATTTTTCACTGTGTCTTCAAGTCCATACATTTAGCACCAAAATTTTTAGACCATCCACAATAGCTCCTGGCCTGAAGAATGTAAATGTCACACATACTACAGCATATTCAATAATAAACCGATACCCCGAATTACAATAGAGAGACTTGCAATGCTGAACAGACACATTTTTTTACCAGCATCTGATGGAAATATGATCAATTTCAAGTGACATTTATTTGGCACACAATAATAATCTACCACCTCTCTAGAAGTAAACAAGTGTCCAAACAACAAGTGCACCAACAAGAAGAAGCAGTGCCTTCAGGTAGAAGTCTGCCTGTTGTCCCTGAGATGCACGTGGTGGGAACCCATAGGCATGCCCTCCATGAAACGAATTGTAACCATAATGGAAACCAGCAGCAGGCCCATAGGTGGTAGCATCAGGAAACCCATGCACCTGAAAGCTCAGCATAGGGAAAAGACCACTAATGGCAGCAGAGAATGTGTAGTTCCCGAACCTGCCAGCACCCAGCGGTGCCCCGCCCATGAACCATGGGTTTGAGTGCGCAAACTGGTTTGGATCAGGTGTTGGAGCAGTCACAGGCCTCTGCCCAGCTGGCCGGTGGGGAATGTCAACACCGGGGACTGATTTCGACCGTGGATCAGTAGGTGTCTTTCCTCGCCCATAAAGAGGGACCAACTTGTCCTCTTCAACGAGGGCCTTGCAAACTGGACACTCCTGGGAGCGGGCATGGACATGGAGCCATCTGTAAAGACAAGGCCAGCAGAACAGATGACCGCAGAGAGTGACGATTGGGTCTTGTGCCAGTTCGAAGCAAATGTTGCATTCAAAGCTGCCAGGCTCGTTGTTGCTACTGCTTCCAGATGAATACGAGCTCTGCGGCTCTCTATTTGTCGATTCTCCAAATCCACTGGCCATCTAAGAACCTGCTACCAATATCCTGTAAATCAAACAGAACACATCAGCATTAAAAACATCTCAGCTAGCCACTATCGCATTGAAACCAAAAAACATTAAAATAAAACCAAAAATCCACTAGCCGCTAACGCATACACAAATTCAATGGCAACAAACACAACTTGGAATCTTAATCAGAGTAAACAAACAAACACTTAGAGGACTATAACAAAATCTTGTAAACGCAAATTTCTCCAGAAGTTTGCTCTCACCGATATCAATAAGTCCGACCAAGAACAGCTCTACTACCCCCAGTAGAAGAAAAAAAAAGGTAATTTAGAGCCAAAAATCGATAATTCCAACCAAGAAATTTTCTACAATCCCCGATAAGCAAAAAACCAGATAATTTCTGCAAATACAACCAAAACCACGATTGCAGCAGAAGACCCCACGAAAATAAATCAAAACAAAATGACCACGATTTGGGGAATAAAAACGAGATCTAGGGTTCCTAATCACCACACAAACACACATGCAAACAAATCCCTCTTTACATCCAAGAAAAAGCCCTAATCAGGAGGAAAAATATCAGAGAAAATGGAGAGAAATCTTTTACCTGGATTGAAAAGAAAACAAAATCAGATCGAAGCGAAGGAGATTTCGAAGATCGGGTACGCAGCCTCCCCTCTCGCTGGGTTTAATAGGTCGATACGAAACGCGTCTGCAAAGAAGGTTGTGGACTTTTATGATTACCTGTTATTCCGACTCGTGTATCATGGATTGTCTCATTGGGATCTTTCCATCTGGATGGTAATTGACGGCTGGGATTGCAATAGGAGTGAGAAGGATGAGAGAGAAGCGTTTGTACATCAAATTGATTGGACCGAACCGTTGGATTTGCTCTCCTGAACGGTCGGAACTCCGGTACGAGTCCAATAGAATACAGGATTAATTTAATGTCGAATTTTTGGTATTTTTGTTATATTTTGATGTTCAAAATATTGGTATATTTATCTCTGATGTTAAAGTTTTATGAAGGCAAATAGTTCATGAAAAATTTTTAAAATTATTATTATCTACAGTAAATAAACATTCATATAGTCACATCCATATTCATCTATAATCAACTTAAACAATAAATTATTATTCATAACTAATTCTCATTCAAATAAAATAATCATCCAAATAAATTTTCATTTAAATAAATTCTTATTTAGATAAAATACTCATCCAGACAAATCCTCATTTAAATAAATTTTTATCCAAATAAATTATCATCCAAATAGATCCTTATCCAAATAAATATTCATCTAAACAAATTCTCATCTAAATAAATCATTATCCAAACAAAATTTTATTCAAATAAATACTCATCCAAATAAAATCTTATTCAAACAAATCCTCATCTAAAACAAATATTTATCTAAATAAATTCTTATCCAAACAAATCCTCATCTAAAACAAATATTTATCTAAATAAATTCTTATCCAAACAAATCCTTATCCAAATAAATACTTATCTAAATAAATTTTTATCTAAACAAATTCTCATCTAAATAAATCATTATCTAAATAAATTATCATCCAAAATAAAACAGAAATAAATCACATCCACAACTATTTATCGATATTCAAAATTTGGAAAAAAAATTATTATCCACATCCATAATTTAAAATTTTAAATAGATATGATCCAGTCCACTCATAGGCTATAAAAATTTTAAAAGTCTTACAAAAAAAAGAGAAGAGAGATTATATCCTAAAAACAGAAATCAAAGAGGAGAATTTCACAAACTGAAAGAAAAAACGAATAAATTCTGGGGTTTAGAGATGAGAAAACCAAGGAATGAGAAGTAAAAAATAATAACCTCTTATCTTATTTTTTCAGTTTTTTTTTTCTTCTTCCTCTCTGCTTTTCTCTTGTCTCTATTTTCGTGAGTTCTTCGTTATCGCTATAGCTCCGGTCTTCCAAATTCATCTGGCTGAATGATGTTGACCTACAATCCAAACTACAGTGAACTGTACTTGTAGAACCTCTGACTCGTACCTTACTGCAAGCCACCGCCAGACTTGCTATGATCCCACTTTACATTACCATTGTTGCCTTTGCCAGACCTACTTCATGGCCTTTCTTCATCAGATAAGGTAAGACAACCCACCATGTGCGCTTCGTTTGCACTACAGCCCATCTAGCCTTTGCCTCTAATGAGCTCTGCCCAACCTCCAACCATGTCTTATCCTGTCCGGTCTCCGTCCGTACCGCATCCTGTCCTACCTCTACGTCCACAACCCACCTGCTTCCCACGCTAACTGCTTGCCCTAAACTTGCTTTTGCCATATAACACCTGGTTTGCTCTACCTCTCCACATTGATGCTCACCCATGAATAGGATCCCGCACTAGTTGCACCTCTTGCACGACTCCTTCGCATGCCCCATGCTCTTGTCTCGTTAGCTAGAGCTCTCCACCGCTATTTATCACCAATCGAGGCTGGATCCATCCACCAAGTTGAAGGTGCAAGGAATGGTGAAAGTTAAAGTAGAAGAAGGGGAAAGGAGACACGAGAGGTGAGTGAAGAAAAAAAAAAGCTTCTAGATAAAAAAAAGGAAAAAAAATCAACGATTAAGAAAAAGCGACAGAGAGAGGTTGAGATTGCAAAATAATAATAATAATAATAATAATCAAAGAAGTGCAGAAAGGAGACATTGAGGAGAATTAGATAATATTCAGAGAGAGAAAGAACTAGTTCGCCCCATGCTTGCAACCTTGCTCGTTTCTACCGCATTCATGTCTACACAACTATCATTTTCATGCGCACAGCTACCCGTAGCCATCCTTACACATCGACGGATTCCATCACCATCTCGATCACTTGCAACCTTATATATCCATGGATCATTGGACAAGGCTAGCATTCAAGCCCTCCAAAACCAAACCAGTTTCAGTCCTGTCAAACATAGGCTAGTCTTCGGATATGTCAAAATCAGGCCAATCTTTGGACTCGCCAAAACTATATGCCAGTTTTCGGAATCATCGCAACCATAGGCCAATCTTCAAGTCCGTCGTAACCATAATCAACCTTTTGGTCCACCGAATTAAGGCAAGCTTAAACTCGATTAGTCAGTCAGTCACAATACCTTATTGTAATAAAATCAACTGACAATACGCTTGAAGTCGTCAGCCATACTTCAAAAAAAAGTCGACCAAAAAGTATTGACAATGCTTCAAATGAAACTAAATTAAAGTAGGTTCGAACTCACTTAGTTAATCAGCCACAACATCTTGCTCAAACAAAGTCAACCAATAATAAAATCAAAGCCATTGGTTACACTTCAAATCTAGTCAACCCCAAAAACTGTTGACTATTCATCTTTCAAATTAAGTTAAACCCAAAAGTATTGGTAACGCTTCAAATCAAATCAAAGTAAGATAGTCTTGAACTTACATAATCAGTCAGCCACAATATCTTACTCAAAAAAATGAGTCGACAACATGCTCAAAAGTTATTAGCCACACTTCAAAGGTATATTCAATCTCATACATTAGTGATGCTATCAAATCAAAGAAATTAATTACGAACACACTCAAAGTTATTGACCACACTCAAAGCTATACTCAATCTCATATATTGGTAACGCTATCAAATCAAAGAAGTTAATTTCCAATACACTCAAAACTGTCGACTACACTTCAAATCTATACCCAACCTCATACGTTGATAAAGTTATCAAATCTAAGAAGTAATATCGCCAATAAACTCAGAGCTGTCAGTCACACTTCAAATCTATATCCAACCTCATACGTTGGTAATGCTACTAAATCAAAAAAATTAATTACCAACACATTCAAAATCGTTGGTCACATTTCAAAATTAGTTAATCCCAAAAGTCATTAATAATACACCTTTCAAGTTAAACCAACTCAAAATAATTGACAATGCTCCAAATTTAATTGCAAATACACCTAAAAGACCGTCGATTATCAAATCAAATCGAATTAATATAAGCTTAAACTCACTAATTCAATCAGTCAGATGGCTTATTCAAACAAAATTATCGTTTACATCTTATTGGCTATTATAGTATTTCAAACAAAAAAGTTATTACTTATGTCTTATTGACTATAAAAATACTTCAAACAAAGAAATCATCGTTTATGCTTTATTGGCTATACAAATATTTCAAATCAGTAAATTATCACTTACACCTTATTGGTTATGTAAGCACTTCAAACTAAAAAATTATCGCCTATGACTCATGAACCATGGAAACTCTTCAAAAAACCAAAAAAATTATCGTGTATTACTTATTGGCTATGAAAATATTTCAAATCATGAAATTACCGCCAAAAGCTTGAAACTATTGGAAATACTTTAGGTTAATCCTTACAAGCCACTGACAACGCTATGTAATGAAATTATCGCCAAAACTCAAAATTATTGAAAATACTTCAAACTACTCTTATCGTCTGCCACGTCTCGTTGAACAATACTATTAAATTAAATCATCAACATCCGCCAACAATCAAGTCAAAATCTACCCAAGCCAAACTCTCCATAGTTCAGCATGCGAGAGCAGAGCAGTAGCAGCAAACTCGAGCTTTTCACATTTTCTTCCTTATTTCATATTATTTATGCATTCAAACCTATTAAATATATCGCGAGAGTATACCCTTATTTAAGTTATATGTCTTTTTTCAAATTAATTAAATAATATTTTCTTTTTTATATTTCTATCTTTATTAGTTGACTTTTTGATTTAGGAGGTTTATGACGATTGTCGGGGTAGGTAATAACAACATTTTATGCTTGTTGGAAGTCATATTCCTAAAACACTTGATTACATATTCAAACCATCATATTTTTTATCTATTGCTTTGAAATCATTTCTCTGGATCTTCGCTATTCTAAATGATCAATTTTGATTTCACATTGGCTATACAAAATGCTTCACTTTCTAAAAGGAGAATCCATCAGAATCTAATCTTCATCCCAAATCTATCATCGATAAAATTTGGAAGCCATACAGAAAGATCTAAAAAGAGTAAATTTGATGCCCAACTTGTAGCTAATACCATAGGTGAATTTTAATAAGTATTGATAATGAGCCTGCCACTATGTATATTAAGTGATTGTACTTGCCATAATGTAGTTACCCCTTGTACATTAGGCTACTTGATGGTTAGAATGTTCTCGTGATTAATAAAGTGAGGAAGGTAGAATGGCAAGAGTTCATATTAAAATTGTTCCCCCTGTATTTTAGCTTGAATTATGTTCTATTTTACACATCCAACAACAGCATAGCTTTCCTTTTTCAAGGACCAAAATTGATAGTAATAGATCAATTACTTTCAACAGGACACGGTGAAAACAAAATATGGTGTGAACACCATTGAATAACTGCATGCTGACCAAGGAACTAAGAATTGATATGAAGTATATGATAGCAATCATCGCCTCCTCTATTATATGGTAGTAGCTTCTAGATGGGTTCACCATCTCCAATGTCAACGTCGAAAACTATCACATAGAAATTCACCATGTTTAGAAGGACATAGTCGATATTTTGAAAAGACAAATTGGGAAAAAAAAAAAAAGGTGAACAAACCGAAATCATATCAAACACCATCAAGAACTAGATTCTGTGTCATTTCCAGATCTATCAACAACTTCACCAATCTAGCAGGGGAACAGAACATTGAAGGGTTGGAGAAGAAAACTAAACAAGAGAATGAATTCAACAATATGGAAAATAAAGAAATTTTAAAGATAAGACAGGTTGAATACACATCAATAGAAGAGTTTAAATTTCATTCTTCCAGTCAAGTATATGGCATGCATTCTAAAATGCAACAAATAATAAAATGACCATATTTGGAATTGATTCCCTAAAAAACTATTAATAGAAGATCTTCGATCTAGTGTTCCAAGCAAAGCATGGCCATGCCGCCCACCACTGCTTTCGTCTAGTCTTCACTGTAACGAATGTGGTTCCTAATTAACTCTCACTATTTCATGATGTTGGAACACCCTCAATTAACAAACAGATCACTACATTATGCATCATAATGAATTCAATGTGAATCAATATGATCAATGATCACGTATTTGGTTAAAATCGAAAGGTAAACAATAGTATCAATCACCATTGGTTCAAAAAATAAAGGTAATTCCTAAAATGGAAACACTGGTTATTGTCAATACCCAAATCAGAGTTTTGTACCTATTCTAATGAAATCTACAAGGGCTCACGGGGTGACACTGTCCAGTGAATGGCAACTATGATTCAGAACAACAACCACTGGGAATGTTAATTGTGTCGTGTTCTTGAAGAGAGAGGTGAAAAGTAGGAAAATATGCACTATTGATTTTCTTTACGTTGCTGGAACAAATTTCCCATAAATGTAACCTAGATTTTTTTCTGAAATCACATCAACCTTCTTTGTATTTTTTTTTTGTCATAATATATCTGAAATTCTGTTATTTTAAAGTTTTGTATCAAATTTGAGTTGCAATATTTTTTGTGTATGATCTCTAAATGCCTGTAGACCTTTGGTTCCAGTTGCCCAGTAAAACTATGTTGTATATACGTAATAGCTGGTTACTTCACGTTTAATATAGCACTTTTGAGCATCCAACGCCAAAACTATTGTCTGTCTAGGTCGTTAATTTTTTGGTTGTTCACATTGAACTATAATGATGATGATGATGATGTGGGAAAGTCAAATAATAATGATCTAAGAAAGTCAAAACATGTGAGAAACTCAAATAAAGTCAAATCATGTGAGAAAGTCAAATGACGAAGACAACAACAATGATATTTAACAGGCAGAAGATTGGAGGTCTTTTAGCATGAAGATGTGTGTCTATTGTGGCATTATCAGGAGTAAATTGCCATAATAAAAATCCTAAATCCAAACTAGAAACTACCTTGTCCCATTTGTGTTCCTTAGAATTCCATGTGTAGGCAACTCCATTATCACCTTCTCTAATAACTTTTGTTTGCCCATCACTTGTTCCTGAAACAAATAGGATTTATAAATTAAACATTATAATGAAAACCCATTGTACCAATTATCACATGAATAATTAGTAATTATTCAACACAACAGAAAAGGGAACCTAATATCCTAGAGATACATAAAAAGGTTAAGTGCTCAGACATAACAAATTGAAGAATTTTGCAATGAAAACTTAATAAGTGGTCCTTAAAATACCAAAGGCTTTTAGAGAATCAAAAACAAGAAAGACTTATCAAACCCCCATAGTTGAGGTGTTAAAGGACCACAACTAATTGTTACTAAACTATGATTTCCTTCCACTATAAGATACCGCATCACAAATTATGATTTTATTAGACATTCAAAGATTGATCGAGCAAATCCCTCCTAGCTCTACTCTATCGATAATGAATCAATTATCAGATTCTCCCGAACCTTCTCACCTGAACTCTTCTTCCAAAAGCCCAGGAGATAAAGTTTTCATGCTAGTTTCGTTTCAAAAGTAAAAGCACTAAGGTACACTAAAGTACCTTCCATAATTTTACAATTAAACTTTTAAAAAAATTAATTTTTCACTCTTCACTCTTTTTCTAAAATAATTATAAATAAAACCTTTGAATATATTTATTTATAAAAAATTCAAATATTAAATTTTTTCAAATAAAAATGATCTTAAATATTGTAAATATTTTATAAATAAATCATATATAAGAAATATTTGTACATTTATAATTAAGCCCCTTGAATAATTTTATTTATAAATAAGTGCAAATATTAATATTTTTCAAATAAAAATTTATAAAAAGACCTTAAATATTTTTAATATTTTATGAATAAATCCTATATAAAAAATTAAATTATAAATTTAATATTTGTACAGTTACAAATAAGCCTCTTAAATATTTTTATTTATAAATAAGTGCAAATTTTATTAGTTTTTCAAATAAAATTTTACAAAAAAGAATTGAAGGTATTAAAACATAAAATTCTAAAATCCAAGTTCAATATTGGTATATTTATAAATAAACCCCCCAAATATTTTTATTTATAAATAAGTCCAAATTTTATCAATTCTTAATAAAATTTCATAATATTGATGTTTTCAAAAATTAAAATTTTAAATTACAAGTTTAATATTGGGATATTTACCTATACTCCCCTGAGATTTTTCTTATTTACCAAAAACCCTAGGAGATTTCGATAATTACCTACACTCGCTTTTTTTCAAATTTATTTTCAACAACTCCCTGATTGTTATTTATTCAAATTTTTTTTCAAAAATTTTACTTTTACCCTCAGTGATTTTACAATTAAATTCCTAAAAAATTTAACTTTTCACTCTCCACTCTTTCTCCAAAATATTTACAAATAAACCCTTTGAATATTTTTATTTATAAAAAAGTCCAAAAGTTAATATTTTTCAAATAAAATTTATAAAAATAACATTGAATATTTTAACTATTTTATAAATAAATTCTATATAAGAAATATTTGTACATTTACAATTAAGCCCCTTGAATATTTTTATTTATAAATAAGTCTAAATATTAATATTTTTCAAATAAAAATTTATAAAAAGGACCTTAAATATTTTAAATATTTTATAAATAAACCCTATATAACAAATTAAATTATAAATTTAATATTTGTACGTCTACAAATAAGCTCCTTGAATATTTTTATTTATAAATAAGTCCAAAATTTATTAATTTTTAAATAAAATTTTACAAAAAAGAGTTGTAGGTATTAAAACTTAAAATTTCAAAATTCAAGTTTAATATTTGTATATTTACAAATAAACCCCTCAAATATTTTTGTTTATAAATAAGTCTAACTTTTATCAATTTTTCAAATAAAATTTCATAATATTGATGTTTTCAAAAATCAAAATTTTAAATTACAA
Source organism: Trichopus zeylanicus subsp. travancoricus (assembly GCA_005019695.1). NCBI lineage: Eukaryota > Viridiplantae > Streptophyta > Magnoliopsida > Dioscoreales > Dioscoreaceae > Trichopus > Trichopus zeylanicus. The sequence goes on along the minus strand of RXID01014621.1, from coordinate 991,994 downwards.
GTTTAATATTTGTACATTTACAAATAAACCTCTTAAATATTTTTATTTATAAATAAGTCCAAATTTCATCATTTTTAAAATAAAATTTTTTAAAAAAGACATTAAAGGTTTTAAAACTTAGAATTTCAAATTATAAATTTAATATTTGTATATTTACAAATAGACCCCTCGAATATTTTTATTTATAAATAAGTCTAAATTTATTATTTTTTAAATAAAATTTTACAAAAAATACATGAAGATTTTAAAATATCCTAATTTTAAATTATAAATTTAATATTTGTACAATTACAAATAAACCTGTCAAATTTTTTTTGTAAATAAAAATTTTACAAAATATGGACTTCCCCTCCTCCTTCAAGTCAACACCCAACGCATACTCTTTCTCCTCCTCCTTCTCCATCTTTACGGCCAGCGTTATCACCTACCACTGAAGCTCCATCGAGAAGTCGGGGATCGCGCGCCGCTGCAGCCTCCTAGTCGTCCGCATCGCTCGCGGCAAGTTCGAGCTGAAAAAGCCCCATGTCAATAGCGGCACCATCGGGCATCGTCACCGCCACGCTTACCATAGCCCTTACCTTCATGGGAAACAACGCCCCCTAGAAGTACGATGAGATCAATCCCGCACTGGAGAAGCGGGCTCGCGGCATCACCATCAATACTGCCACCGTCGAATACGAGACGAAGTCTCGCCATTATGCCCATGTCGATTGTCTTGGCCACGCCTACTATGTGAAGAACACGATCACCAGCGCGGCTTAGATGGAAGACGCCATTCTCGTCGTCTCCGGCACCGACAGGCCAATGCTGCAAACCAAGAAGCATATTTTTCTTGCGAAGCAGGTCGGGATGCCGAACATGGTCGTCTTCCTCAACAACTAGGACTAGGTCAAATATTTTTTGCAAAATTTTATTTAAAAATAATAAATTTGGACTTATTTATAAATAAAAATATTTGAGGGGTTTATTTGTAAATATGTAAATATTAAACTTTTAATTTGAAATTCTAAGTTTTAAAAGCTTCATTGTCTTTTCTATAAAAATTTTATTTTACAAATAATGAAATTTAGACTTATTTATAAATAAAAATATTCAAGAGTTATATTTATAAATGTATAAATATTAAATTTGTAATTTAAAATTTTAAGTTTTAAAACTTTGAATGTCTTTTTTTTACAATTTTATTTTAAAAATAAGACAATTTAGACTTATTTATAAATAAAAATATTCAATGGGTCTATTTATAAATGTACAAATATTAAAATTATAATTTAAAATTTTAAGTTTTAAAACTTTGAATGTCTTTTTCATAAAATTTTATTTTAAAAATGATGAAATTTAGACTTTTTTATAAATAAAAATATTCAAGAGGTCTATTTGTAAATGCATAAATATTAAACATGTACTTTGAAATTTTAAATTTTAAAACCTTCAATATATTTTTTTGTAAAAAATTATTTTAAAAATACTAAAATTTTGGATTTATTTATAAATAAAAATATTCAATGGGTTTATTTGTTAATATACAAATATTAAACTTGTAATTTAAAATTTTAATTTTTGAAAACATCAATATTGTGAAATTTTATTTAAAAAATGATAAAATTTGGACTTATTTATAAATAAAAATATTTGAAGAGTTTATTTGTAAATATACAGATATTAAACTTGGATTTTAAAATTTTAAGTTTTAATACCTTCAACTCTTTTTTGTAAACTTTTATTTAAAAACTAATAAATTTTGGACTTATTTATAAATAAAAATATCCAAGAAGTTTATTTATAAATATAAAAATATCAAATTTATAATTTAATGTCTTATATAGGGTTTATTTGTAAAATATTTAAAATATTTAATGTCCTTGTTATAAATTTTTATTTAAAAAATTAATATTTGGACTTATTTATAAAAAAAAAATTCAGATGGATTATTTGTAAATATATAAATATTTCTCATGTAGGATTTATTTATAAAATATTTAAAATATTTAAGCTTCTTTTTATAAATTTTTATGTGAAAAAAATATTCACATTTGGATTTTTTTTATAAATAAAAATATTCAATGGAGTTATTTATAAATATTTTGGAGAAAGAGTGGAGAGTGAAAAGTTAAACTTTTAAGGGTTTAGCTGTAAAATTACAGAGAGTAAAAGTAAAATTTTTGAAAAAAAAATTTATTAAATAATAATCAGGGTGTTGTTGGTAATAAATTTGAAAAATAGAGAAGTGTGGATAATTATCGAAATCTCGGGAGATTTTTGGTAAATAAGGAAAATAGAGGGTGTATGTCAATATCCCTAAAAATAAATTTTATCTTAATCTCATAGGCACAAGTACAAAAAAATTGTTTAAAAAATACGGATGCAATTAAAAATTTAGAGAAGTACAAATGCTAATCCAATATTTTTTTTAAGGACATGTCTGCAAACACCCCTTAAAAAAAATAAATAAAGGATCGGATTCATTCGATGATAGAAGTTTTCTTCTTTGAAAATTATCTGAATTCTTCAGGGTCTGTAATTGTTCAAATCTCCAGGGGGTTATTTATAAGTCTGACAGCTTTTATATATATGTAAGAAAACCCCAAACAAAACACCCACAAAGCAATTTTACAATATCAATTGGTTTATGACTTTAAATTACAATTTTATCCAGATGAAATGCAAATTCAAATTGGTTATTTAACAACACACAGTCAATGTTTAACCCTGCGTGTCTATTCTACAAACTGAATCCCAAATCGAAAAGTATATGTCCATAAAAAGCATTGCCTCAATATACTCATTTCACAAACTCTTGCAGCGATGTACATTTCAACTATTTCTTAAAATTTATGAGGAAGACCAGAGTGAATTTTGTCTCAAAAGAATTTCTACATCACCCGACACCAATGACAGCCAGAAACATAATCGCAGCTGAAACTCTATGCGCTAGCAACATAAACTACAAACACAAGAGCAGAATTAATGCATTACACCAAGCTACCAAACAATGCATACAAACTACAGAGTACAGATCACAGGATCTTCGCTCCAGCAATTGCTAGTGTTTGCACCAGGCAATGGCAACAACTCAGGAGGAAAAAACTTCCAGCTGCTCCACCTCTCATGGTCCATAAGAACTCCAGTGTGCCTGATTTTTTTCTCACTGAATGGATCATTCTGGATGTTCACGCCAAATATGCCAGCCAATACCACATAGCACTTACTATCAGTGTGGCTGCGGTCAGCATGACCCCCGTCTGAAGAAGGTGGTTCTGCTTATCATCCAGCATTATGTTGATGTAGTCCTTATGCAGGTCTAGATTATCATCAATGAAAGAATTATTCACATTATGAAGATGATCATTAAGAATAATCTTACAGTTTTGAATCATTCTTGTGGCATATCAACAAAGATAGCATTAGCAGTAACTTGCTCAGATTACCTAACAGTCCAAAAGAGCAACAAAAGAGTGTACAAAAATGAGATTAGATGGCAACATACCATGGATAGCTTTTTCAAATTCCTGTCAATCTGTAGAAAACAAGCTTCCAAAAGCATTTCAAGCTCTCCTATGTCCAGATGGTTGCTTCCGCTTCAGGTGCTGTAAGTACAAGCTAAATGGCTGTCTTCACAGATCTTATTGAGCCCAGACAATAACGTGTCTCTAGTTTCAATGTTCTGAATCTCTTCAAAATTATTTTGGATATGATTTTAATCAGATGAAATCTCAATCACCTACATCTTTCATTAGAAGAAGAACGTGGAGAAATTTCAGAAAGATTTTGTTGCGCCAGTTTGCCTGTCAGATACATTTCAGCCATATCCTCATCATCATCAAGCAGGTGTTCAATTCATCCCTCACCGACAGAAGATAGCAGAATTGAACCATTTTTGTACTATCGAACAGCCCTTCTTTAATCTACCATCTATCCATATATTCTTTTTTTTTTCCTTTTGGACAATGCGCTTTCAATAGTCTAATAATACTTGATGGATAGAAAAGTGGATGTGACATTTCCAAGCATATAACTCAATTGAAAACCAAAATCTGAGTCCTTCGCTCTTCGTTTTCTGTAAATAAAGGACCAACAGCATCCTTTGAAAGCTCATGTCTTGCATGGAATGATTTCATTTCACTTTCTAGTATAAATGTTTTTTGCAATTGGAGTATGAATGCATGGCTGAATAAACTTCAGGGGTTTCATTTGAATCAAAACAGTGATAGATTTATTTAAGCATAACACAAAAATTCTAATATCGAAAGATACATCTCACCACAAATAGGCAATGGTGAATTTCATTCTGAATCACCTAGTTGGGATGGAGGATTAGAAGCGAAGAACCTAGAATGCACTGCCAATGCTAACTGCAAAACTGCAATACTCTTTGCTGACTAAGTAACTGACCTTCTGGACATGGGCAGTAATCGCAACCAATTGACTTCCAATTTGATGGGCACGTTCCAAATTCAAAGTGGTTATCTTAGAAGTCAGCTTATCCAAAGCTGGATGTGCTTCCTTCTCCAAAGTTGTAACCTAACCCCAATAAAACAAATAGCTGGCCTTAATTTCACAATTCACAATAAAATGATAGCTTTGGGTTGAATCTAGAAGCAACAAAAAAAAAAAAGTGACTAGAAATCTTAACTTAATCTTGAATAAAGTTAAATAAATGAGAAAAACAAACTCCATCGAACCTTGTTTTCCAAGCAACTGCAAGCAGCCTCCAGACATGTTTCAAGAGTGATGAACTCGAAAGGGAGAACCCTTGGCCCATTTGAGCCCACCAAACCAGATTTCTCCTTCCCCATACCTTTCACATCCCCATGTTCACCATCTCCAGAACCACGAAGAGGGCTCATAGCTCTCAACCGTGAAACCTCCATATCAAATTCCTCAGCCCAATCCCCATTGCCTCCATCCTTACCACATAACATAGGCCCCCACAAGTTTTAGATTGAAAAACAGAAATGACTGACAAAAATAAGCAAAATACAGACGCATTTGTAACTAGATAACAGCATTCACGTTGCTGCCCCAATTAACATTCGACCATTCTGAAAATCTTTAAATCACAAAGATATAAGGAAATTCAATATTCCCGTGGAAAAGGAGTAATTAATCAAGTTAGAGTAAAGAAATTACTTCCAAAGAAGAAGAACAACAACAATAATGGATATACGGAAAACCTGTTCTTTGACAAAATACAAATCTATATTGAAACCATTAATTTAGAAAAATTATGAAATCAAAATCTCACAATGGAAATTTTCTCGATAATCTCACTAGAAAAGTAACCTTCATGCCAGGAAATGCCGCAAACACTACAAAAAATGGAAAGAGAAATCAAAGAAAACATAGAATAGAGAGGAAACCGGTCGATCTGGGTGCGATGCCGAAGAAGAAAGCGCCACGGAAGCTTCCGCGAGAAGGGCTCGACGGTGGCTAAAGTTGAGAAGCAGCACTTCGTGAGAGGTGATGATGGCCTTGATATGCTCGAGATTGATGACGATAGCGCGCTCGCCGCCGAGCACAGTGGAGGGGTATGAGAGCAAGAGGTCAAGGATGCGGAGATCGCGCGCAGGCAAGCCAGTGCGGCACATGACGGTATGCTTACCGCCCTGGAGAACCTGGGCTGGCGCCGACGGCGAGCCTGGCGAGCCTGGCGCGCACGGCGAATCCGGCCTAACCCGGCCTCCTTGCGGGGCCGGGATGCTGCGGCGGTGCCGGAGGACGGGTCCGCCTGTTGTCCTCGGGCTTCCACTGCGGCCGCGGCGGCCCGGCGGCGCGGCGGCGGATCTCATTGGAGGTCGCGGGCGGCGTGTGGCGTTTCTGGCGGCGGGGTGGTGGCGGGGAAGGGAGTGGGAGTGAGGTGGGGAAGGGGAATGATGACATCAGCAGACGGTGTGATGGATGAAACGGACTATTCCGGCATTGCAGTGGAAAGCGAGGTGAATCTTTCGATCACGCTGAACTGGTTGACGGGGGCCGTGGTTGTTGCGAGTTTCAACCGCTTAATGCACCGCTGGATTGACCCCTTTTTTTTCAGTAAAAAGGGATTTTACATATTACCCGCTTCAGATTATCGTAATTATATATATGGACTTTGACATGCCCTCTAGCATTTTTTATATTTTTTTACGAAAAACCATAAAATTAATGTAGCTCTATTTTCAGGTCTCCCCGTTGACGTCGATGGAGAATAACATTCGAGAAGGAAGTTTTAAACCATTAATAAATATCCATATAAATTTTGAATTTTCGTATGAAATGATATGAAAATGGTGGGATTTTTTATTGAAGTCCTTGATAGCATTAATTGAGTAGAATATGAGAAATATCTTTTTTTTTGTTTTGAAAAAAATATATTTTATTTAGTATATTAACATTTAAGGTGGTTGCATAAAAATTCTAAAAAAATGAAGGAGAAAGCTTTTTTGAAAAAGAAAAAAAGGCGACCTGAGAAAAAGCGTGCCGCACTATCTTGATTTCTTCATTGATTTATTATTATTTATTAATTTAATTACTTTAGCTGCTATTTTCCCCATTTGACATGGTTGTATTGAGTGGTAGAAAAAGTGGCCGACAGGCGTGTCTCAAGCGCTTCTAAGGCACGTTTAATTTGAAATTAAGATTAGAATAAATATTTTTTAAATTATTTTTTTATATAAAAGTAATATTTTTTTATTTTATATTATTATTAAATTAAATTATTATTTAAAAATAAATAATTTTTAAATTTTAATATTATAATATTAATTTAATAAAAAAATATTAATTTATAAAATAATTTATTAGTCTTGACGTCGATACTGATTTTGATTCTGAACCAAATAGTAATTACAAAATCATTTGGATTGAAATAATTAATTAAAGAAACTAATTAATAGTTAAATTAGTCACGATGGTTAAAAATCATTTGGAACAATATCACGTGGACATGAGACTCACAATACATCGTCAATTCAAAGCTCCAGCGATTAAATGGTAGCTTTTCTCTCCGGTTTACCGGTTAACCCTACGTTTGATCTACATTTTGAAATTTTCAAATGATTCGGTGATTTAGATTTAAAAAAATTCGGTGCTCATAGTTTGATTTTAAGTAAGGATCAATTATCCTTAGAAGATACATAGTCAGCGGATAGCGAACAATGAACAGACGGCTTGCTTTGCACATAATAATTAGACAAAAACCAAAACTTTTGATACGAGGACTCATTTGGCGGGTTTCCTATTCTGCGTCCACTAATCTTGATTAGCTTAGGGTTTTATCATTAAAGAAACCATCAATAATTAGAAAAGCTTTTTTAGCCTAGTGCTCAGCACACTTTGGTTAATATTCCATCACCAAAACGTTTTTATCGCTCTCTTGATGCATGTAAAAATCCTGTTATAATGGCTGTTAAAGCATCCCCGGAAGCTCAGCAGTTCCAAAAATATGAGATTTACAACAGCCAAAACATATACTGAAACCCTTAATATTTCTGGCTGTATAATGACCTAGGTGGCTGAACATGTCTGTACAAAACAGTGCAAACAGCTCTGAAAAAATTTCTTGTATCTTGACGATATTAATCTAAAAAGAATCATTTGTTGAAGAATCTCATCTACTGCTTCCAGATGTTAAAGACTGATCACCGAATCCTAGATGAGCCGGTGCTAATTGCAACAGAGGCTTCAGAGCACTCCGAGCGAACTTTCTCGCAAAGAGGTAGCACATGTCTGTAGGCTGGCCATTGTACGAACATTTTTGCCCCTCCCGAATCCTCTTTAGAAATTCTTCTGTTATATCGGTGACCCCAAAAGTGGCAGGATGGGCCCCGCCTCTTGACCAGTCAACCCATGTTATGGTCCTGTTCGCCAGCAGATGAGGTGACTCAATGGTGAGCATAGTGGGGAAGTAGTGCTCATCAACGTAGCAAGCAGGCTCGCAGAATTCCTTGAACTTTGGGTAATACGTGGTGTCTTTGACAATACTGACTGCAAGTTTTCTGTTCACTTCAAACCATTGGGAGGCCTTGCGCCACTGTGAGATGTTCACTTCAGGTGCCATGCTGAGGTTGTACCGCCCTCTTCCATAAGGGCCAGGGTCGTCAAAAGCACCCAAATAGCTATATCTTGATCTCATTAAGTACTTGTAGATTATGCTGAAATTGTGCAGTGGTATGCAGGACTCGGACAAGAGGACAAACCATTCATTGGTGAGGTCCAACAGCGCATTTGCAAGAAGCCGCCTTTCCGCATCACACATGCTCATCTTCCCCCATTCAGAGACCTACAACACGAGGGTGACAGACATCATGGTCATGACATATGGAAAGTAAGTAGCACAGAAAAAAAAGTAGAAAAAACGCAAAGTAAAAGAACAAGGGCTGTTTTTATTATAGCATGGAGTTTCAGTTTATTATTGTTATTAAGACCTATGAAATGTATTGATGTTCCCCATTTTGGTTTTGGTTTTGGTTTAAGGGACCGAAAGCCATGTAAGCCAACGAAAGTGGTCCACAATGATTTATTTTAGCGAGTGCCAGAAATGACCAGTAAGCAGCAGTTTCCACAAAAACCCCAAATGGGCTCGTTGCATTTTAGTGTTGATCTAAACCAAAATGTTTTGGCTGAAATGACCCAACAAAGAATGAAGTCCCCATATGAAGGACTTGCTTTCTTTGCTCTTATGTCTAAAATCAGCACAAAGGTAGAGTAAGCAAGGGTAATGTGGTGTCCCAGAATGCTGAAATTGTGCCCAGAATGCTGAAATTGTGCCCAGAATGCTGAAATCCACCCACTCTGGAGTTCATAGCAAGCTTCCACTGTTTGCCTATAAATGCCTAGGACAAGACATCAGTTTAACAACTATGGCAACATCTTACTGGAGGTTCTACAAGGGTTTCAGAACACAACCAGTCCATAGCTGGAGAGAAAACAAGATTCTGTGACTGATGCAAATTCTTCATTCCTGAAACAGCGATTTCCTCCAGTTTCACAATCAATTCACGTGGTTCTGAGTTTTGTCTTCCAAAACATTTCGAATTTGCCATAAAAAATTTGTTTTGCACTTTTTCCACAACCAGGTGAATATAAAACCACTATTTTCCATATAATTTTCCATAAAGCTCTCTTAGACTTCAGAAAGTATAACTGAAACAATCCTTTCGCTGATTTCAAAAGTCATCCTTTTTAGTCACCAGTTCTAGAAAACCTATCTATATGTGTGCATTTCATAGTTTATGATACGCCAGAGCCATCAAACTCCTCAGAACAGCACTTGCAGGATTTGGTATTCCAAAGCGGAGGAAGATCAATGAAATAGTACAAGGCATTGCAAACTGCTTTCTTCTGGTAAATTAGCAAACTTAGCCCCATAACCTTGGTTATTGAACCAGCATGTCTCCAAAATTGGGTGAATTACATGCAAAATATTTTCAGTAAAAAAGTAAATTTCTCGCATATAACAGATGATCTTCAGGGAATTAATAGTTTTAAAAGGTTACAACTTCCCTAACATACTTAGGACTCTAAAAACTTTGATCAAATATCTCCACAAGCAAACAAACCTTCAGTGCAGGATCCAAGAAGTTATCCAGAAATAGGATGGCTTGCAAATTCATGTGGAAATTCATCTACTAGTTGTGGTTCACATCCCACCATCATTTTCAAGACAACAAAAATTTTCATCATGGAAATTCATCAACTAAATGGCACCAACAAAATGTTTGCCTCAAAAATTTAGACACGATGAAAAATCTATCATCAAAAATCATGACATAAATGGGCGTAGGCAGGTGAATGTCCCGAACAATCAGAAATAAAAAATGAGAAATAGGAATGAATACACTTACCCTACCGACAAGAAAAATCATCCACCTACAATATCCTATACGACACAATAAAAAGTATTGCAGTATACAATTAACAACAAGCTAATTGCAGAAAGATGAACTTAAATGGCACATGTTTCTGGATTAATTAGTTCCAATCAGAAAGTTACCTGACTGGGGATCTGTCTCCCATAGAACGCAGAAGAAGATGGAAACTTTGCCTCATAGTTTGGCAGCGAATGAACGTAGATCGAGTAAAACCCTTCATTCCCTTTCAAAAACTTCTCCCACAATGGCCACAACGGCAACGGTCCGATCGTCAAGAACATGAATGCAATCTTTGGAACTCTCTTAAACGGATACTTCTTCACCTGCGGCACAAGCGACGCCCGCCAGAACAGCTCCTCGTCGCTCATAGTGTGCACCAAGCTCGACGGCGGCCTGATCCACCGGTTGAGCGAGTTCATCTCTTCGATGCACGGCTGGAAACTCAACCGAGCTTGTGAAACAATGCTCTGAACGCCATAGACACGAGTCATGTACATGCTAATCAGAGAACACCCGACGCCCAGAGCAAGGAAAAAAGCGAGAGCTTTCAGCACCCTCATCGGAAATGCTCTCGGCTGTGCTCTCTGGGACGCGTCCTTCCCATCCTCCAGCGACAATACCCTCGCTTGCATCTTGATTAGAATACAAAAAAATCCTAAAATCAGCAAACTTCAACTCAAATAAGCCGTACGCTGGGATCTTTGCTTCGAACATTGCATCCACCGTAGGAAAGCCCATACCTTGAACTCAATTCGATAGTAAAGCACCAAAGTTTCCAAATCTCAACTCCGCCGCATCGTGAATCAAGGCCAGCTTCGATCTGGAAAGCCTAGATTGGATCTTCGGGTCGGATCCAATCGCTTCTGCTCATGAAAGGTGGGATTTTTGCTCGCCAGCAACTGGAAATTTTCGGAAAAAAAGTTGGAGAAATGAGATTATCAACTAGGGCTTGTGATTGTTGAAGGAGAACGTTGGAAAAATTGGAATTTGAGTAGAAAAATTAGGGAAAAGATCCGCGAGATCGCATCGACGGCGGGCCAGGTACCACGCTGGAAGCGGCAGCGGCACCGGAAATCCGAGATATCGGGTTTTGGATACGAGACATGAACCCGATTAGAAGATAAATAGTACAAATGTAGGCTGCCAATTTAGGTTGTGGATGCGGATCCCCATAGATCCGACCCGAATGGGACCCGTTAAGAAGGCGAGAAACAGGAGTTTTGATGGTCCGGCTGTCGAACCGAACCAACGGTGAGATGGTGGTCGTTAGGTTTTGACGGTGGATGATGAAGAATGGTATTTAAGAAAAATTTTTCAAAAATATACAAATATTACAATTTTTATAGGGGTGTATAAAAAATACAACTAGTTTACAACGGTGGATAGGAAAATTCTTTAATAAAGTACAAGGGATGATCTTGATCAATAAAAACATTTAAGAAAAAATTTTCGGTATATACCCCTGCAAAATCATGATATTTGCCTTATACCTTTTAAAATTTTTGTATATCCTTGAAAAGTTTTATTTTCTTCTCAAATATTCTTTTAAGATAGACATTTGAGAAAAAAAAAGAACTTTTTATAAAATATACAGAAAATTTGGAGGAGCATTTGAAAAAAAATATATCATTTTTTTGGGGATTACAACAAATTATAACTTTTATAAGGATACAAGAGAAATATCATGATTTTAAAGGGATATACAAGAAATTTAGATAAGGGATTTCGTTGAAATCTCATGCATATAGTGAGGGTGTTTCTGAAAATACCACATCACACTTGTAAAATAAAATAATAAACAAATAAACGAACAAGTTTATATATTTTTTGATTTTTTTAAGAAATAGATTGATTTGGTTGGTTGGTAACCTGCTTGCCATTTTGGCGGAGGCAGTTGAGGGTTTGTTTTCTCTTAGAGAAGTGGGAAGGAGATGGATGTTTGAGTTTTGCTTTTTCTTTTTTTGGTTTTAATTAATGATCCACAGTATTATTTTCATATTATTTCTGCACCATATTCATCACTGCTCACAAGTTTCTGCTTTGGATAGTCAAATCCGTTCTTAATAATCAACCAGGATTCTTTTATTTCTCTATTATAATCATGATCTAGTGTGCAATTTATCACAGGCTAATTAATTTGAAGGTCTTATTTTGTCAAGAGACTTCGGTTTCGAATGAGAGCTATCTTGAATGTGACAAAAGCTTCTCATTGCCACCATGATGTGATCGATTGTTCTTTGTCTAGTTTTAGAGCATAGAAATATAACTCATAAATAATCAATTTTTTTACCGGTTGAAGACTCAACAATTAGGTTGAATCATTAGATTTCATTTGATTTAAGATTAGGACCAGTCCATTTCAGAATTATTTTTTTTATAAAATTAATATTATTTATTTTACATTGTTATTAAATTAAAATATTTTAAAAATTAAATAGTTTTTAGAACTTTAAATTATTGAAACGTTAATTTTGATAAAAAGATATTAATTTACAAAAATGATTCACTATTTTTGATCCTGATTCTGATTCTGATTATAAACCAAACGGTGCTTTGTTGGTGCAGGTGAGGTTTAGAGTTTGAGCCTTTGCGGTGGAAAAATTACAAAAAAAGAAAATTTTGATTTGGGTCTAGGACTCATCTAATCAAAGGTAATCTAACCGTATTCTAGGCTTGTAGCGTACTCTAAAATTTTTAAATTTGGCATTGTTAACAAAACCGAAATTAAAATTTTTCATTAATTTTTAATTTTCTCAAAAACAAACTCTCAAGAATATAAATTTTCATAATTGTAATATTCGTGATTTTCAAATTCAAGACACTTCAAAATCTAAATTTTATTTTTGCCCCAAACAAAAATGTATCCTTGGATAATATCATAATGCATTCAATTATTTGTAACATCAACCATTATTTTATTTGATTATTTTTTTAGCATCATGTTTGATTACTTTGTTTTAAATGCTTTACACATTTATGTTAATAGTTGACAATTATCTTAGTTATCAAAACAATGTTTAGTCGTCACCCTAATGACTATTATAGTCCATTGGATTTGAATTAAGTAATTCATATCCAACCGATGGCAATGGATTTGGACCATATAATCAAAATTCAAAGATATGGATATGTCACTATTTACTCAATCTGATTTCTTATTTTCTTTGCATATATCTTTACAAAATTACTAAAAACCCTTCAACTTTTTTATAATTACTTATAATTCCTCATTTTTTTATTATTGATGTGAAAAAACCTTTTCGTATACTTTCGTCTAGAACCCTAGCATAATATTAGTTAAGACTAAATAAAAAAATAAAATAATAAAAATATACTTGATCTCAATTTTTATTCTACAAAATAGTTGTAAAAATTCATCCCGAATATCTTTAATTTGCAAAAACTCTTTACAAATAATTAAATTTGTAAAAGCTACATTTTTTTCAACCCCAACCATCAAATTCGGATTTACACAATTAAATACAATTTTTTGTTTCCTATGCGATTTAAACTTCCCAAAATTTAGATAACATTTTTACTTTGAGAAGATGGTTTCTTATCACATACTTTTTTTTTCAAAGCACACAATCGCCATAAAGGTATATACTATATTCATGGAATGAATTGTTTGTAACTATGAATTCTATGATAACTCATCAAGTTGTGTTCATATATTGCTAGAGAAATCACATTGTAGAACCAAAATATAAAACAAAAATATTGCTAAAATTCAGAGATCATTTTGTTAGAAGTTATCTTGATGATTTGACTATTAAAAGATATGCTACTCTGCTCCCAACAAAATTTGCTATGAACAGTGCACAACTCTTCTACAGATCTCATTAATAACCTATGCATCCAGAACTTCACTATTATATCGGTGAACAGAAAGGTACTTTCTTCAAGGACATTATCCACAAGAATATAGTCATCATAATAATCAACATGACTATCAACATGACTTTGATATAAATAATACAACAAAAAATGATTAAATCCTCTATAAATTGAGCATGTTAGACAAAATGAGAAGTCTAATGGATAATGAAAATCAACGCATGGAGATATATAAAAAAACATCATTTTCAATAGCTAGAAACTCGAGCAAATTCTCCCTATGAAGAACTAGTATCATATGTAGACGAGAAAGGTGAACATAACTAAGTAGAAGGTGGCTATCAAAATAACAATGATGAGGTCTTTTGGTTGATGAAAATTAACACATGAAATAAGTAAATAATATTATTGTTGGTGCCTAGAAACTCAAACAAATTCTTAATTTAAGATGTTGATGATGAGGTGAAAGGATGAGCAAAACATTATCTTTTACAGGATTTGGATGGGATTTTTTATTCTTATTTTAAGTTGTGCTATTTTTGGTGTAATCAATTTTTTATTTCTAGTTCTACAATATGTATTACTAATTTTTACTAAAGAAAAAATTTTGTACATAATAATATTATTTTTCTCTCATATGTCGCACTCCCAACCAATTGTAGGTTCTAACATCAATTATTAGTTTTGATACAAATTATTAGCTCTGATACAAGTTGTTAACTTTGATAACATTTTAAACTAGAATCATGTGAACCTCTTTCTTTGGTTCAAGGAGAAAACATCCAATCAATACTTTTGTACTTAAAAAATATAACGCTATACTAGTGTATATGATGTCCACGGAATGAATTATTTAGAATATGAATAATACAATATCCCATCAAATTGTGTTTGTATATGTCCCTTAAGTGGATAAATCACATTGAATAATAAAGACATAAAATAAGAATATTGCCAAAATTCAGAGACCACTTTGATGATTGAACTACCAAAATAGTAAAAGATCGCCTTGATGATTTGATCACTAAAAGATATATTATTGCGCTTGTGACAAAATCTACCATGAAGAGTGCAGAACTCCACAACAAATCTCATCAATAATTTGTGCATTTAGAGCTTCAACATCGTGTTTAAGGAAAAAAAACATTCTGAGAGTAATATTGGCTGCAAAAAATATTTGTTATAATAATTTACATGGCTACCAATATGGTATTGATGTGGATAATGCGACAAAAAATAATTAAAATTATTATAAATTATGCACGCTAGATGAAATGAGAGGTTTCATAGATAATGAAAATCAACTTCTAGAGATACATGAACATCATCATTCTCGCCAGCTATAAACTCAAGCAAATCCTCTTTATAAAGAACCGATCTATCATGCAGTCGAGAAAGGTGAATCCAACCAATTAGAAGGTGTGTATAAGAGTGTCAATAATAAGTGAAAGTATAAGTAAAACATCATCATTTTAGAACTAAACAAAATTTTTAATTGTCAACTTGAATTGTACTATTTCCGACGAAATCAAATTTTTGTCTCTAGTTTTATAATAGTTATTATCAATTTTTATTAGAAAAAAATTGCACAAAATGACAATTTTTTCTTTTAACTCTAATTATAATTATTTGTCAATCACCTAATGGGAATTCTGATTTGATTTACATATGCCAAATGATAGCTCTATGTCAGTTAAAACACCAAATACACTTTATAATTATTTATAATTGATAGGGAGAATCATTCTTTTTTAAAATAGAATCAATTTCTTTATTCATTTAGGCTTATTTGTTTTTATGAAATTTTAAAGCTTTTGGATTTCCAAAATTTGAGAACTATAAAAATATGATATTATTATTTAGAAATTTAAAATTTTGAAACTTTTAAATTTCTACAAATCTAGGATTTATTATTTTTTTAAATTAGTTAAATTTTAAAATTCAGCATTTAAGGTTATGTATTAGACTCTATAGTCAAACAAGATATAAAATTTATAGTTATATAATTTATAAGTCGAGCAGAATAAGCATTGAACTTCGAAATTTTGAATTTTTATATACTAGACTTTTTAAATTTAGAATTTTAAAATTACAAGACATAAAAATTCTTAGAATTTTAAACTTCCAAAAAACAAATAAGACAAAACTAACTATCTCTTCAATAATTGCATAGAATTACTTCTCTTATGCTTTTATATTTCCTCCTTTACCAATAACATTCAAAATTGGAAAAATCCAAATTTCTATTAATTTGACATAATTAAACTTTGATGACTTTGAAATAAACATCCACAAAATATTAGTAATGTATAAAATTATTATTTAGACAATAACATAAGCTTTTGTTGCATAAATACAATAAGAACATATAAAAATATATATAGTTGTTTAGAAAATTAGGGCTTAGATCAGGACATACTTGTCTTTTGTAAAATAGAGGAATCATTTAACATGAAAATTTTAGGGAATATTTTAGTATCACGTTAGAGATTAGAACATAAAAAACTGTTTAGTACAAATAAAACAAAGAAAATGGTTTTATGTAATTATTAATTATTTAAAACATAAGAGGTTGTATGCAATAAATTAATAATGGAATTGGTTTTGTGTGAAATCGCTATCAAGAAAAAAACTTCTAAAAAAACCTATAAATCTAAAAAGAAAAACCTAAGGGAGGTGATTCATTGCAATTATTAAAAACCTAGGTGGTTTCATGTAATAAATAAACAAACAAGGTGATTTTATGCAAAAAAATCTAAAAAATACGAAGGTAATTACATATAAAAAATGTCAAAATTACTGTAGTTGTTTTAAATTATATAACTCAGTTGTTACATAGCCATTAGTGCAAAATATTTACTATTGTCCAAATTTGTGTGGAGCCTTAGTTAATTTTTAATCCAAGATATAAGACCAAATTGCCCATGAAGCCATTTGGTTACAAAGCATATTATTTTAAAAAAACTCATTTATTATATATATAAATAGTATAGTGCACATATTGCGCTTGTGTTACATTATAATATATATTATTTTAGTACTTAAAAAAATTATATTTTTTGGTCATATTTGTGTCATATATATCAATAAAAGTTATTATAAAATATTATTATTTATCACAATAAAAAAATATTTTGATGTAAAAATAAAATAATTAATTAAAAATTGTGTTTTGTTTTTGTAAAATTTACTCTTTATAATTTTGATAGAGATAAATTGCGAAGTAACAATAATTAGCTTAAAGTCTATTCATTATGAAATTTAGATTTTTTAACTTGACTTCGAATATGAAATTGTTAAGTTACTGCTTTTCCAATTTATCTTCATTGAATCATTATCAATTCATGTATAATAAATCACAAAAAATAAATTTTTTTAGAAAAATAAGAATGTCATAACAATAATTCATGATTTTCTTTAATTTTAGTATGCATAACTCAAAAGAATAAAAAAATGCAATCAATAGAAATGAAAAATATCAAAGAAGACCATGAGGAGGAGGGGGATATTTGTGAGTGATAAGGTCGATGCAGTTGTCAAACTCTTTATCTTTATTGTTGGACCTCGCGCAAAAAAAAAATACGAAAAAAGTTGGTGAGAAGGAGGATCTTTGCAAGGGTTAGGGTCAATATGATTGCTAAATTCTTTATTTTTATCCTTAGACCTCAACACGTATATGAAATTCTTCTACTTCTACGATCATTACTTTCTCAAACCTAACAAGTTTTTCAAAAACTGTGAGTAGAAGGGGGACCTTTATGAATTATAAGGTCAATGTAACTGTTAAACTTTTCATCTTCATTATTGCAAATAAACCCCCGAAATTATTCCCATTTACAGAAAAATCCTCGAAATTTGGATTTTTGCAAATAACACCCCGTCGCGCTGGCGGGAGCGGAGGAGGAGGCCGGCAAGCTGGCCGCTGGAGCGGAGGCGGCGGCCGGCGGTGGGAGCGAGGCTGAGGCCGGGCGGGCGGGAGCGAAGGCGGAGGCTGGCGGCGGGAGCGAAGGCGGAGGCCGGGGCGCCGGCGGGCCGAAACGCGGGCGCGGACGGCCACGGCCGAGGCCGTTCCGCCCTCGCGTGCCGGGGACAGAGGCTGAGGCCGACGCGCCCACACTTGGGGGCGGAAGCGGAGGAAGACGGGCACGGACGGCCCCAGCACGCGGACGGCCAAGGCCGTCCGTCCCCGGCACGCGGGGGCGGAACCGCTTCGGTGTCCGCCTTCGCTTCCACCGCAGGCTCGCCGGCGCCCCGGCCTCCGCCTCCTTCCCCGGCGCGCGGAGGCGGATTTTCGCAAATAACACCCCGCAATTATTCAAATTTACAGAAAAGTCCCCGAAATTTTGATTTTTTGCAAATAACACCCTGAAATTATTCCGAATTACAAAAAAGTCCAGAACTTTCTTATATAACCCTCTTCTTCCTGAAGCCCTAAACGAATCTGCGCCGCCGCCATCACTGTGCTCTGCCGCTGCCGCCGTCGGTCCCTGCGCAGTTGCTGCCGTCGCTGCCCCGCCGGCTCAGATTATTTAAAATATTTAATCATATTTTAAATAAATTTTATAAAAAAGACATTAGTGTTTTTTATATTTATAATTACCAATTTAATATTTATAAATTAAAAAATAGACCCTCAAATTTTTTTTTTAAATTACTGTAAAATTTTTTTCAAACTAATTTTTACTAATTTTTACATTTAAAAATAGATCACCTTTAATATTTTTCTTTATAAATACGTCCAAATTTTATTTATTTTATAAATAAATTTTACAAATAAGTTATCGAAGGTTTCAAAGCTTAAAATTTAAAATTTCAAGTTTCATGTTGTACATTTACAAATAAACCCCTTCAATATTTTTATTTATAAATAAGCCTATATTTTTAATCATATTTTAATAAAATTTTTCAAAAAAGACATCAGTGTTTTTTATATTTATAATTGTAAATTTAATATTTATAAATTAAAAAATAGACTTTTAAATTTTTTTTAAAAATAACTCTAAATTTTTTTTTAAAACTTATTTTTACAAATACACCCCTCGCCGGAGACCGAGACCGAGGCCGGAGACCGGCACGCGGGACGGAGGCGGCACGCGGGACGGAGACCGAGGCCGGCGCGCCGGCACGCGGGTGCGGACGGCCACGGCGAGGCCGTTCCGCCTCCGAGTGCGGGCGCGCCGGCCTCGGCCTCCGTCCCCGGCACGCGGGGGCGGAACGGCCTCGGTCGTGGCCGTCCGCGCCCGCGTTTTGGCCCGCCGGCGCCCCGGCCTCCGCCTTCGCTCCAGCCGCCGGTCGCCGCCTCCGCTCCCACAGCCGGCCTGCCGGCCTCCTCCTCCGCTCCCGCCCGCGCTACGGGGTGTTATTTGCAAAAATCCGAATTTCGGGGATTTTCTATAAATTGGAATAATTTCGGGGGTTTATTTGCAAAAATTCGAATTTCGAGGACTTTTTTGTAAATCTGAGTTCTTTCGGGGTGTTATTTGAAAAAAATCCGAATTTCGGGGACTTGTCTGTAAATCGGAATTATTTCCGGGGGTTTATTTGCAAAAATTTGAATTCTGAGAACCATTTTGTAAATCTGAGTTACTTCGGGGTGTTATTTGCAAAAATCCGAAATCCGGAGATTTAAATATAAAAAATTAATTTTTTAGGGGTGTACGTGTAAAAATAACCGGGGGTAAAATCGAAATTTTTGGTTAAAATTTTGATTAAATAACAATTAGGGCTATGGTAATATGGGCGAATTTGAGAGGTGAGGGTAATTACGGTAATTATGGCGGGTTAACCGTAATTAAGGCTAATTACGGGGGGTCACCCGTAATTAGCCAATTACGGACCTGACAGTAATTTGCTCCGCGTACCATTTCGTTCTCCTGCAAACGAGAAAGGAGAAGCGAGAGGCATTCAAGAAATCAGATCCTTTCCTATGGCATCGTCCTCGGTGCTCAATAACATCTCGATCTCCGTCTCTGACTCCGACTCCGACTCCGACGAGCCGCTGAGCCGGATGCGCGTCCGGGTCCGGCGGAAGCGCCGAAATCCGCATATCCGGCCGCAGGACGAGCTCCTCCGGCGAGTTATTCGGCGGGCGGTAAGGTGGTGGCCTGGGCTTCTCTTCCTCCCGGCTGTCTTACTTCTCGCCTTTGAGGCCTCGAGGCTTTCGGCGAAGCCCTCAATTGAATCGAGATCAACGACGAAGGCCGTTGCGAAGGAGTCCGTGGGAAACCTCAACCGGCTCGATCCGTTCACTACGGTAGTTAATGGAGTCAGAAAGCGTATGATTTCGTTTCCTCTTATTTCAATTCTGTTTTTATTTGTTATAAATAAATGCCTGAAGTGCGCGCAATGGCAAGTAATTTTGAAAACCTAGGAAGTGAAGTGAAAAGTTCTCAACTTGAAGCCATTTTGGTCCTTCGATTACATTTGAAGTGAACTTCATGTGTTAAGGGTCCAATTTTAGGATTATTGGTATGCTTTAAATTGTGGAATAGGTGATGGTGGTAGAGTAGGACTCAAGTCGATGAAACGTTCGAGTTCCTTTTTAACATAGATAATGGGAATTTTGCCCATAAGTCTCCAAATTGTAGTGTAAATTCAGTATGTCTAGGTAATTTGTAGACTGCAGTGTCTTCCACAATCAAGGATAACGCTAGTATGGTTCTGCCAGTATGGAACCAACAAGAAAGCCATATGCAATTCTTGGTTTGGTACTACATTGTTGCATAGCTACGTGGGATTATGATGCTGATATAGCCAACTAATTCTTTTTATAGTAAAATCAAATATCGAGTTTAAATTGAATTTCAACTCTAATTAAAATTTGTTAGGTTTGGTACAGCTATAATTCAAAGATTATATGTTTTAGGATATTTATTTAAATCCAATAAATAATTATTTATTGGAAATATGAGATTAATTTTTATAATTTTGTTATTTATTATTTTGGCTAATTCAGTATTTATATTTGTCAAAATTATGGTTTATTTATAAGTCCAAATTAATAACAGTCATATCCCAATAAGTAATAAAATTTAGATTTTTTTATTTAAAATATGTTAAGTAGAATTAGCAGTGAAATTTAAGTTTTATTTTTAGTTTACACTAAATAGGATTCTAAGTTTATTAGAGGGTTATATATACAGTCTAAGGTTGTAATAGACGAAGGAGCTTTTTTATCAATAATGTTATTTTATTTTGGATTTATTTCCTTTTCATCCTCCTTATAGATTTAAATATTTATCGTGGTAAAAAAAGGTGATTTTCTTTTTGTCTCTCGTACCCTCTTTCGTTAGATCAAGTGACCTCAAAGCAAGATTGTACCTTAACTCAACTCTATCGATGGTATTTAATGACGATAACTCCATAAATGATGATTTAGGAGATTATCAAATTTAATATTTGATTAAATAAAGTTTTCTTATTTCTATCAATAGGAAGTATAAAGTTTTGAAATATATTGAAATTAAGAATCATGTTTATTAATTAATTGTCGAAATGACGCGTAGTCTAACGTCTTGGAGATCAATATGCGAAAGTACTCAGAAAAACTAAAATTTTAGTAAAGTGAATATTCCATACCTTTATGTTTACAATAATTTGTTTATTTGAATAGATAAAGTTGAAAATTCTTTAAACCTATGGAGATTTCTGAAAAGAAAAAAGTGAAAATTATTAAATACAAGATTGATAATTATGTTTTATCTTGATGGGAACAAATTCAAATTCAAAAAACACATGAAACCAAGTCAAAAATGTGCTCGTAGTAAAAAATGCTTAAACTATTCAATATAAAGTTTTCAAATGCGGATCAAAATCAAGTAAAACATATATTTTATGTAAGAACTTCCGAAATTGAAATCGATAAACATAACCATAAAATGTTAATTTCGCATCTTATTAACTTTTTTCTATTATTGAATTATCAAGTCTAAGGAGAAATTGTGGATCATGTGAAACATAAACAAACTATTGAAAAACTTATTGAGGATCCAAAATATTCTTTCTTTGTGAGTTAGAAGATTATACAAAGGTAGTTTTGAATGTTACAAAAAAATTTTAACAGATTATCAATGAGAATTTATATGAATCAGTTAACAATCTTAAAGGCTGTAAAAAAGAATTTTCTACTTTTGACAATATTGACTGTGTTATTCAAGATTATTTTTTAAAATCATCAAAAGTCAACTCCGTTAAACAAATGGAGAAAATTTTTGTAGGAGTTATTAATAAAAGATTCGAAATTTACAATGACATATTCAGATTATTTTAGTAATTATCAGTAAACTTGTAAAAAAATACTTTTATTACATAGCAATAAATTATAAGTTAGTGTGTAGAAAAATTTTATTTTAAATAAGGTCGAACGAAATTCTATAAAAGTTTAAGTGATTATGCTAAGAGAAAATAGGATATCAAAATACTAAATACGTTACTCGGAAAAAACTTATTGGTTTAGATCATTAAGTTTTATGCTGTAAAGTGTTTGAGGAGAATATAACTGTAATAACAAAATATTTAAATTTTGACTTGAGGACAAATCTTTTATAAGTTAAGGGATCTGATATAAAATAACTACATTCTTTTTATAATAAAATTAGACATCGAGTTTAAGTTGAATTACAACTTCAATTAAGATTCGTCAAAATTGATACAACTGTGATCCAAATGTCATATCTTTTAAAATATTCATCCAAATCCACCAAATAACTATCCGTTGAAAATCTGAGATTGATTCTTATAATTTTATTATTTATTATTTTAATTAATTTGATAACTATATTTGTCAAACTTAGGGTTTATTTATGAGTCCTAGTTAATAACAGTCTTAACCCAATAAGAAGTAGGATTTAAATCTTTTTATTTAAAATATATTAATAGAATTAGTAGTGCAGTCTAAGTTTTATTTTTAATGTATACCAATTAAAACTCTAAATTTATTAGAGAGATATATATATAATTTAAAGTTGTAAAAAAGAAAGAAATTTTTTTATCAATAATATTATTTTATTTTGTGTTTATTTCATTTTCATCTTCTTTATGTGTTCAAGAATTTATCGTAGTAAAAAGACGATGATTTTCTCCTTATTTTTTGTGCTTTTTCCTGTTACATCAGATGCCACCTTACAAGGCTTTTAGAGTTTTATTTTCATGATGTTATTTACAGAGTACATGGTCATTTTGTAGTTTGTTATTATATACGTAATACGTTATTTTTTATGACATAAATCATCAGAACAAGTTAAATATTACAAACTTTTAAATGCAAATATTACAATTAGTTTGAAGTATATACAACTTCACTAAAATAAAAATGACATGAAGTCTTATTGTTCAATTAAAACAACTATAGACTAATTCTTTACTTAAAGATTTATTATACATGATAATAACTATATCTTTGAAAGAAAAAAAGAAAAATGAATGAGACAAAAATATACTTGGTAGGGAGGAGACAATCAAACCGACCAATGCAACTCGGGGAATACATACTAACAGACCGTTCCTGACGAAACAACCATCCTAAGTTGGATGTACTCTCAAAACTTATAAGGGTTGTATCCATTTGCACTCTTCATAAGTGGTTATTAGTGTCTACTCGTCATGTTTAACACGTCATCTAATTCCATAAAGGAATTTTCTCACTAGTATTAGGTGACAATATGGTTTTAAATCGTATACTCTTATTAATCATAGCTAACCATAAATATACAAAAAAAAAATATAGCATAAAAAAATAACTACATAACGCTTAATAAGAGCTAAAAAGAGATAATCATAATATAAGATTTATCAATAAAAACAAAGTCAAATGCCTTCTAAACCAATTGAAATGAAAACCATTTAAGAAAATATAATTAATAGATATATATTTACAACTTAATCCCTCTCTCAATACATAATTATAAAGTAAATTCTCTAATAATAAATATGTAAATCATAATTCTAAATTGGGCAAATAGATCATCTATCTCATTTAGATACAACTCATCCTCCAAAAAACAAATAGATCAAATTATCTTCTCCAAAAAACAAATAGATCAAATTATCTTAGGATAATATATAGAGAAAATCCTAACATGTTTAACCACAAATTCATCCTATTAATGTTATACCATGATTTTGAAGTTAACAATTAAATTCTCAAGTAACTTTAATTACGACCTAAATCCTCCACAAATAATCAAATTGGATTAACTTTAACGTCAATATAACTGATAGTCCTCTAAATTCATTAAATTTATAATCAAATACTCCATTAATAAAGACCACCAAATCATTCTTTTATACCATAACCCCAAGCCTAAAAGATTATAATTTTAATATAATTTCCTAAAATTTCAAATTATTAAGCTCATAATGCATAACGACATATTTTACAAAGCCCCTATAAATCATAGAATTTCAAATTTACAATTCAACCAACATAACTAAATCTACCAATCCAAAACTCCAATTCACTAAAATCTTAGGAAACTCATGAAATACCCAATTTAAATCAAGTTCTCGAATAAACATAATCACATTATTCCATTTAAATCTCAAACAAATATGAAATTATATATCACCCAACATCAACCAATATGAATTGGATTAGAAAATGATTTAATAGTTTGAATTTTCATAAATATAAATTAGTCTCACATAACTTCCTCAACGAATTCACAATTCACCAATTAACTTCATTCCACCCAAACGAGAATCAAATCCAATCCAATCCAAATTGATGAGACCAAATCACAAATTCTGAACTTTATTTCCAATTTCAAATCTCAAGTTCCATCAAAATGAACCCAAACTCTAAATCCCAATTCATCCAATTGTCATCAACATATTAATATTCTAATCCCACCATATCATGATACAAATAAATATTCAAATTATTATGCTAACAAATCAAACCTTTGATCACATTAATCTGTTATGAAATCTTACGAAATTCCAATAAATTATTTTGAAGTTACCATCAAATTATTAAAAAGATCATTAGTTTTTTATTGTATTAATTCTGCAACTTATTTAATTCAGAGTCAAGAGATAAAAATAAATACTATGCAAATAGGGAGTTTGCATTTATCTCTATATGTTTATCGATAATCAAATTATCTCATTCTGCATATCCAACCGCAGTCATAATCATCAATATTGACATTGGGGTTTTCTTCTATAGCTACCGCCGCACAAATTTAAACCCTAACAAAATTAGATAATTGTATTTAAACATTAGAGATATTGGATTGGACCGTAAAATCTAAACCGACTAATTAGATTACAACCATTTAATAAAAATCATATCATAACAATATAGTTGAGCTGTCTGAGATATTTTTATACGGAGTACTTTTAAGGACATTGCACTATTATGTTAGTCTTTGGAACATGATGTGTTGAATTTCCTAGATGACATGGATACAGAAATGTAACACACTTATCATCTTGGAGATTAAATAGCTGGTTTTTGATTGAGGTCTAATATTGTTCTTTATAGGAGTTTTTAGCATTTGAAAGAGTATGAAGTAAATGATGCAAAATTATGCTAATTTGACTAGTTTGTCTATGGCTATTATTCTGTATTCTGTTGATTCATCAAGTGAGAACATTAAATAAGTGTCAACTTTTATTTCTTCACAATTTGAATAGAAGCATGCCAGCTTCTGTACTTTTGTTAGGAATAGAATCATCGTTTCGTTGAATTTTTACTATTTGCACGCTTTTTTGTTTATTACAGTTACTAATTGGCACTAATGTATGAAATGGGAAAGTGAATAAATGACTCAAAAATGTTGTTCATGTTCCAGCATTTCTATCGTGTTTTATCCTATCCATTTTATCAACAAAAATATGTCTTGCTAACTGCGATTGCTTCATAATGTGAGTTCCTATATCTGCTGTTTCTTGTTATGATGTTATCCTATCTTGCAAGTTCTTGTGTTATTGAAATGGCTTCATGTCATCATTCTATCTACTTTCTCTCATTCTGGGTATTGATATTGCAGTTTGAAATATGCACTTCTCTTATATCTCATCTTGTTCTCAAGTTCTATTTTTTCTGATGAAATCAACCTTCTCTTTATTTTACCAGCTTGCTTGATGACCCTTCAGCCTGAGGAAATTCAACATCTGGAGTTCCCAGATACAGCAGAACCTGAATTTTCTGTAAAGAAATTGATGTATAAATTTGATTTGGTTTCCCCTCTAGTCAATGACACAATGCTAGCTGAGGATTCTGACACTGCAAGATTTAATTTATTCACAGGAAAACAAACACTTCAGGAGAGAGAAGAGAGCTTCAAGGTATCCTATTTTTATACCAAGCTTACATGTTGAAGACTTGAAGTTGAGTTGAATTTGTTGTTTGTGCACTTTCTGATTTTCTGTTGCACTAGAATATGTTGCTACGTTATGAGTTACTAATGTGCTAAATCCTGTATCCCTTTCCACTTAATGATTAGTGTAGTTGTTATATGCAAATATGATTTTGTTTTCAGGTGAATGAAACTTCTGTGGTGCATTGCGGTTTCTACAGTGAAAAGGGAGGATTTACAGTGTCTGATGATGACAAAGAGTATATGCAAAGATGCAAAGCAGTTGTATCTACCTGTTCCTTTGGCGGTGGGGACGATCTGTATCAACCTGTTGGGATGACTGAAGCATCACTTGAAAAGGTTAATATGAAAAGTTTCTCACTTTTATTTATTATTATCTGGATGCAATCTGTCTCGTGGTTTAAGCATAGTTCTTTTATTGCAGGTTTGTTATGTTGCTTTCTGGGATGAAATAACTCGCTCAACTCAGAAAGTAGAAGGGAAAACAATTGGCAATAACCATATGATTGGAAAATGGCAAATTGTGGTTGTGAAGGATCTTCCTTTCTCTGATCAAAGGTTGAATGGGAAAATTCCAAAGGTAACAACATTCTATGATGAGAACAACACACAACTTTTTTTGGGATATATTTTTTTCACGTGATGTTTTTAAGTAGAGAAATCGCTACCATGAACTTCTATTCCAGTTTCAAGTTATGCTTGAAAAATGGGTTGCAAAGGTTTATTAGTTTATATACAGCTGAACCTGGAGTACATGCTTCTATTGTGACCAAATTCTTGGTCTTAGTGTCTATATTTTTTGTTTTCATAAATCTAGAAAAGCCCTTGAATCAGTGGAGAAAAATCCTTGATAGAATTATGCATGTCTGGCTACTTTGAATTGTCAAGGGAACTTGGTTTAATTTCATCTTTCAATATGTCATGCTTCGACAGTTAAGTTATGAGTCCAGAGAATTTAAATTGTTTTACTATATTATTCCAATAGTTACTTACAAAGTCTGTGAAAAATATTATTAATTATAAAATTCAATGATTAGAGATACTGTGTTGCTAGTAATAGGTATTTTTAACAACTGTTTTGCAACAATTTTTTTTCCTAGTCCAAACCTTCCCCTCTCAGTGCCCTGGTGTTTTGCCTGTCGCTTGCATTGAGTACAATAAAGATGAAACTTAGTGGCCAAGTAATTAGATTAGAGTGCTGAGGGCAACCTTTTTGGATGTTTGTTTCTACTGCATCAGATGTTAAGCCATCGTCTTTTCCCACAAGCAAGGTATTCTATCTGGGTTGACTCAAAGTCCCAGTTTCGAAGGGATCCACTAGGGGTGCTGGAAGTGCTTCTTTGGCGAACTAATTCTGTTCTTGCCATATCTGAACATGGAGCACGAAGTAGTCTTTATGATGAGGCAAAGGCTGTTGTTCACAAGAACAAAGCAACTCCTGAAGAGGTGCAAGTACAGATTAATCAATATCGGCTGGATGGAATGCCCGACAAGAAAAGGTTCGATGGAAAGAAAGGTATGCTTCTAGGATCTCTTCTATTTCTGGTAAAACTAACATCTTATGGTCATTTCAAAAAAAAAACTTCAGGCGGCAAGCCAAATTGATTGGATTGGATATGTCATAATCGAAATCCCATCCTTTAGGTGCCTGGTTTGTGTTTTTGGATCCAAATAGGCAAATATAATCCATTTTGAAATGGATCATAGGAACTCAAAATATGTTTCCTATTGGTACTTGTCTATGTCTTTCTTCTAGGTTGGGTATTAACTGATCTTAGACTAACTTCATGTCTTTCTTTGCCTTGAATATTTTGTAGATTGCATTGAATTGTTCCCATTTGTTTCGTTAAAAATCTGATCCATTAAATTAGAGGGCTAACATTTTCCATACTAGAGCCAAGTTAAAATGGAGCTGCATCTCTATCTGATCAAACTGGTTGCCTACTTTCCTGCACAGCTCTTGCTGAAGCCTCCATCATAGTGAGGGAGCACACACCATCAACAAATCTTTTCATGTGTCTTTGGTTCAATGAAGTTGTTAGGTTCACTTCCCGGGATCAGCTCAGCTTTCCGTATGTTCTAAGACGGCTAGAACTTCGGGGAGTCAATATGTTTCCCGTTTGTACTCGCAAAGATCTTGTAAATAGTATGGGACACAAACACAAGGTGAAACCTCTAGTAAAAACTACTGGTTGAGGATTTATGCCTTCTCCGTTTTTTATGCAGATTCCTTATTCAATTGTAGATGGTTTGCATGATAATTATTTGTCTAAATTCTGAAGAAATTCCTCGAGATATTTGTGGTACTGAATAGTTTGAATTTTCAGAGTTTTTTTGCATAAAACCCTGAAATTTCATGTTATTTCGTAGCTTTGGAAGGGTAAGTAGCCACTTCCTTGACATCGGGGCATTTGGGGTGTATTAACTTTGGAATAAATTTTTCCTAAAATGGCAAGTTTCATCAGAAAGCCATTAAATCGTTTGGGTTGTCTGCATGTAGTCAAAACATCTAATTAGTGGATCTACCTAGGTGTCCTGGGAAAAGCCTAGATGTTTTCTATTTAAAATAATAAAATTTTATTTCATATTATATTATTTTTAAAATATCTATTAGTAAAATTAGGCAGTTTTCTTTTTTTTATAAAAAAAAATAGACAGTCAGCTTAAAAATAATTTCGAAAAATTAGACGGCTAGACGAATGACATTTAGTCTATCAATTTTTAGGCGTTTAGATAGTTGAGTTTTGTCATGCTGTGTAGACACCTGCCTGCTTGGATGGGTGACCAAAGCGAGTTCTTGATTGTGAATCGGTCAGTTGGAGGAAACTCTCGGCCCACTTCCACAGTTCCACTCCCGCCAAATTGACTTTCAGAGGCACTTCCTCTGAAGTCGTTGTGGTTGTTGAAGCCGCAAGTCAACAAAAACACCGCTTCCCCACTTCATCATTCATCATCGATCCCATTGCAATTTTTTTTTGGATTTTATATAATTAATCCCAAAGTACCGCAATTAGAAATTAATTAATCGACCGAGAATTTTGACTCTTTGTCCAAATCTGATTTGGCAAGTTCGGTTGTCGCGTGGCAGTACGAAGGCCGATGTCACCTTTCAAAATTTTGCACTGGAGAATGCAACCAAAGCCTCATCCGTCAGTCACTCGGACGCGGACGCATTTCTGAATGTTTTCTTTAAACTCTCAATCCACTTTTTTTTTTTATTAAAAAAAAAGATTTTATTTATATATCTGAAAATCATGTCAATAAAATTACCAAAAAATACTCCTAAAATTTTTCTGAAATCAATCATTCGTATTTTTCAAATTAATTATCAGCTTTTAAAATTTTTTTAAATTTATCACTCTTTACAAATATTTTAATTATATATAAATATTTTACTTCACGTGTAAATACTTAAAGTATTTATATATAAGAACATAATATTGATAAATAATAATAAATTTACATTTTTATTTTAAAATTTATTGTTTAAGGGCTGATTTTAAATTTTAAAAACTTTTAAAGACTGATAAAAAATTTCATAAATACAAAGACCTGATTAAAAAATTTAAAATTTTTAGATAATTTTTTCTTAAACCTTTATAACTCAGAGAAGACACAAATACTCACAAAGCTTTAAATGGGCGCGGGAGAAGTCGCCGTGATTCCCGCCGACTTTGGTATTTCTTTATGCATTGAAGGTAATAAATGGAATGCCAGAAATATATTTGTGAAAACTGGTAATTTGGTAGGTAAAATATCGAAATTTGCACCATTGCGTGCGATTTCTGGATGCGCTATTCAGTTTTCCTTTTTATCGACTTTTGGCCCATAATTACTGAATTAATTAATATAAAGAAAACGGTCTGCTTTTTTGATGATCAAGATCAAAACTTGTTTCAAAGAAATACTTTTCATGATTAATCTCATGAAACCCTAACCATCATCCATTCAGGAACAAACACAAAGCTTAACGCACGTGAAAGTGAGAAATAGCAACAGCCATTGGAATGATGGGATGGCTCCCAATGGATCCAATCCAATGTGGTTAAAGCAACCAAAAGGCTTGCACTTTCGTTGTGGTTGACACAGACCACAATACTAGCAATATTTTAGGGCATCGATTGGTTCAGATTATGAATTAAGATTAACAAATTATTTCTATAAATTAATTTTTTTTTTATTAAAATTAATTCTATAATAATTTAAATTTTTATAATAGTTAATTTAATAATGAAATAAATAAATAAACAGATAAAGTTTGTAGCTTGCGGATCCTGTCGACTTTGTCAACTCCATGATTCATGTCTGGACAGACACTGGCTCGCAACATGTAGAGTTTAGAAAACTAAAGTCATCAGTGACAAGACTTTGGTTCCATTTCGGATATTTGTAATGCAGGTCAATTTGCTTTTACAACCCTATAAAGACTTTATTAGCTTCTGACGTGATCCAGTCGCTGAAAGATTTTAGTTTGTGAAAATGAACAAAAGAAATCGGCTTATCATAGTTTATTTTTTAGTCATTCATCCTTGTTCATCCAATTTTCTGAATTACTTTTAGAAGGTGGAAAAAGTTGGATAATCCCGAATTTCCTCCAACCAAATATGCCCTAACTATATATTATATTTAAACTTTAAGGGCCTGTTTGGTTTGGGGTCAGGGACCGGGTCAGCATTTTTTAGAATTTTTTTTTCTTGTGAAATTAATATTTATTATTTTATATTATTATTAAATTAAATTATTATAAAAAATTAAATAGTTTTTTGAGCTTTAAATTATTGAAGTCTTAATTTTGATAAAAAGATATTAGTTTACAAAAGTGGTTCACTAGTCTTGATCTTGACCTTGATCATGACTCCGTTCCAAACAGACCCTAAGAATATTTTTATTATTATTTACAAAATAGTGTTTGAGAGCTGACTTTGATACATGTCTTCGCTTAAGTGTGCACAAACACCCTTCGAGGTAATACGTACAAATATTAAAAAAAATTTTTACTCGATCAATTTCACCGTATATTTATTAGGTGGGGTGACCCCGTGTGTTCCTCGATTCGATTCCCAGTGGATTGGTGGTGCAAAAGGCCAAGAAGCTCCAATTTGCTTTAGGAAATTGGATTCTACGACAAACATTTAGTCCCGCATTAATAGAGGACAACTCGGGGCATCTTTGTTTTATTTTTAGACGACATTTTAAGGACCAAAACAAAGGGCTAAGACACAAACAGCTGAGCAAGCCACGGTGCCACGTCCCTTAGAAAGGCACGACATGCCCGCTGCCCGTCCTTAGCCCACACTTTCGTCCCTTTTGAGAATTTTTTTTTTGCTTTTATATTCATATTCTTATTATTTATTATTTCTCTCCCTCTTTTTTGAAGTCCTAACATTCCCTGGACAAAAACGCTTTTTGTCCTTTGCCTTGGACTGCTTTGCATTTCGTCTCATAATCCTTGTTTACTTCGCCAAAAATCTTCAATCGGAGATTTCGCTCTTCTTTAACATCTGTTGCACACTTTTTAACTTGGAAATTGTGAACGCGGTCATTTGCTGAATCCAAATCAAATTTTAGTTCAGCTGTTGTGCTTATATCTCTCTTTCTCCCGAGAGAGATTATCCTTTTGATTTCAATATCTCTTGTTAGCCAAAGAAAGAAGGTAAGGACCGTTTGGATTAATTTCAAACAATCCAAATTGAAAATCTAATTCCTCCAATTTTATTATTTAATTATAATAATAATGTTTGAAATTAAAAAATTGATATTTTCAATAATTTTAAATAGTTACATTTGAATTTCTCACCATTCACAATTCCGATTCAAAATTAAGCGGGGATTACACTTATTTGAATGGATTAATAGAAAATTTCTATATTTTTTTGTTTAACCATTAACATTATTTAAAAAAAATGACAAACTAAAATTTTCATTTAAATTCATATAGAAAATTTTTTCCTCTACTCATTAATTTTTTTTGTAAATATTAATACCTATATATTATCAATTTTTAATTTAAAATATATTTTATTGATTGAATAAATATTTAAAAATTTATTTTTTTAATGTGAATATTTTTTTAATATTTATATATATTTTTAACGACCAAAATATGTTTTATTAATTTATTTATAAAAAATGTATTTTTTTTAAATAAAATAAAAATTTTTTTTACTTATTTGAAAATAATTGATTTTTTATGTTCAATCCAAATATTAAAATTTATGAAATTAACGAAATTGATAATTTTTTAATTTTACTTCAAAATATATTTAAATATCAAAATTTATCAATTTAATTAATTCTTCTAATTCTTCGGAATTTAGCAAATTGATAATTTCTTTAATTTTAAATCAGAATTGTTTGGAACAGTCCCTCCTAAATTGGAATAGAATGTAAATAAAATGGCATTAAATAAATCTGCACCATTTATTAATTGTATTCCTCAAAAAGAATGAGAAAGTTAATGCCATGTTAGCAGATGTCATGGTCAACTGTCTTTGTGCATTTTTTAAGCTTTGGTGTGAATGTCTCAGCCTACATATAAATACTCCAACGAGCAAGTTTGAGATCTCCCCAAATGATTGCTTAGCTTTGTGGAGTGTATTGACCGGTGGTTCTTACTTCTCAGCACAGTGAAGTGAGCTGGATTCCCATTACAAGTAGGGTTTGGCCACCAACTTGTTTTGGGTGAGATCTCATAGTTCCTTCTCGCAATGTTGAGTAAAATGTCTCGCTTTCGCTTGCTAGCTGTAAGCTTCAGAAAAAGGATACTGGTTTTTCGTTATGGATGTTTCTTGCAAAGTGGTGAAGTGTTGGTTTTTCTTGCAGGTTTTAAGGAGAGAATTGGAAGGATTCTAGTGAAGGAGATGGGAGGTCAAATGGCTTCAATTGATGCAATGGATTCCCACAGAGTGGTTTCTTCAGCTAATTTGAGATCCACCAGGTGGGTGATCTCAATTTGATAAATTATTTGATGCTGTTTTTTTTTCCCCTTTTCTCTTTGTAGCATTATGTTCTTATTTTCTATACCATTATTTTCTTATTGTACAAAGTGTTTGTGTTTGTCATTGCAGTGGTGTCGACTATAGGGCAAAGAAATACAAGTTGGAAGCTTCATCTAGATCTTGCCATCATTTTGAGATGGTAAAACTCTAGATTTGTGCTGAACTTTTTTTCCTGCGTTTTGCGCTCTGTAACCTGAGTTTCTGACTCTGCTTATGGTTAGGATTTTTTATTTTTTAGTTGTGTTTTTGTTGTTTGGTTTCTTTGAGAGCCTTAGTTCTTATCATCATTTAATTGAAAATATCCAAGTTCTTTAACAAGATCTCTGGATCTTTCTGAAATTTGTTTTTGTTGTTAGGACATGGGAAATGGTTCTACTGACATCAAGAAGAAGCCATCAATTGACTTCCAAGTCCGCAGTTCCTTGAAGCAAGAGGTATACTATGGAGGAATTCATAGTTCTCTAATATAAGTCACATGTTTGTTGAAATGTTTAACCGAATGAAACTCAAAGCACTTGTCTGCTGTGTTGCAGATGAAACCTTTTGCTGCTAATGCTAGAGTTCCATAATAAATTACATTGGTCAGGAATGTTGTTGATTATATAAACAATTCCCTAATGTTGCTATGAGCATTTGGGTTTGAAACATGATAGAAATTCAAAGTTCAACTCTACATCTAAACTGGTTATTGCTAATAGTTTCTTGAATAATTTGTCTTTTGTTGCAGATTCTGCAACTTGAGAAACGGCTAAAAGATCAATTAGTGGAGCGCCATGCTCTAGAGAAAGCTTTGGGATATCGCCCCCCTGCCATGGATTCCTCGAATGAGGGCATGGCATCCAAGGTTCGCTTCTTTTGTTTTGTTTTTCAAGATGCTGGTTCTTGTGTTGTGGTCGTTGAGTACTAATTTGGGTTTCATATATCTCTTGTAACGATCATTGCTTGATTGCATTTTCACTTACCATTTGTTGATCACAAACACTGGAGCATAGGTTTCCCATTTTCTTGCTGTTTTGCTAAAGGGAAACCGCAGAGCGTAGCGGATACTCTTTCCTTACTCAAGGAAGTTATAACCCTTGTCTTTCCCCAAGGTGGAAGGAGCTTCCAGCTTGGGTTTGGTGTTCTCAGTCGGCGAAGCCTCGGACCTGGAATGATGAAAGATAAACCCTTGGGATACTTTTTCATTAATCCAGTCGGTCTTAATCTTAGGTTTTTATATACAGAGTCGCCCGGGGGTTTCACACCCCCGGACCCCCGCGTGTTCTCAATCGGCGAAGCCTCACAACTTGAATGCTGAAAGAGCTTCCCACAGGGATACTTTTTCGTTAATCAAGTAAGTCCGAATCTTAGGTTTTAAAATAGACGTTTCGCCCGGGGGATTCCCACCCCCGGACCCCCGGGTGTTCTCAGTCGGTGAAGCCTCACACCCTCTTGAACAATGAAAGGGGAACTGCAAGCGCAGCAGAGACTCTTTCCGGTCCCAAGAATACCTATAAACTCGGGTTAATATCTTTTCATTTTGGTTCCCAATCGAGAAATATCATGAATAAAAACTGCGCTTATATCCATCATATGTGTTATGAGGTTATTTTATTTTGCGAGGTCACTTACTACTTATGTATGGCGACAGACTGCTAAGCAACTGATAAGGGAGATTGAATTACTAGAGTTAGAGGTCATGCACTTGGAGCAGTACCTCCTTTTGCTCTACCGGAAGGCTTTCAACCATGAACCCCCTCCTTCAACTATGCTCAAGAAACCAAAGCAGCCACTGATATCCAAGACTCAAGTCTTTCAAGACGTAGCCAGACCCAATGATTTGTTAATTAGAGAAGGTCAAGCATCTATGTCGAGTCGGATGCAAATGTCTCAGAACTTAACCAGAACACACAAAGAAACTTGTGCTTCAACTTGCCATGACAAGTTTGGTGGTCCTGGTGTCTACCGGAGCCAGTCAGCACTCTCATATAGGTCAGCTAGAATGTCACCTCTGCTAGAAAATGTAGCCAGAGCGCTCGAGTCATTTCACTCTCAACCTCTATCTTTTCTACAGGTAACTATTTTATATCTTAAATTAGCTTCACTTCTGCGAAAATAATTACTCAATTCTTCAATTTTGAGGAGCTGTTGTAGTTATGGTTATTGTTTGACCTTGGACAGGATGAACAAAATGCTACTCAAGGAGTAGTAAGCTTAGCTGAGTACCTTGGTACCAATGTTGCTGAGCATGTTCCTGAGACTCCTAACAAAATTTCAGAAAATATGGTTCGCTGCATGGGTGCAATATACTGCAAACTTGCAGATCCTCCTCTGTTGCCTCATGGTCTTTCATCTCCTACGTCATCCTTCTCATCAGCTAGTGTGCTTTCTCCTCAGTATTCTGGAGACGCATGGAGCCCTGGCTATCAGAGAGAATCTTTACTAGATTCATGTTTAATAAATCCTTTCAGAGTTGATGGGCTCAAGGAGTTCAGTGGACCTTATAATGCAATGGTGGAAGTTTCTTTTATTTGCAGGGACCATTGGAGGTTGCGAGATGTTCAAGGCTTGCTGCAGAACTACATGTGAGCTTCTTGATTCCAGAATTTAGTTTCGCATCCACATACATGAGTTTCTCCAGAAATATGCCATGAAACCACCAATTAAGTTGATAGTCTACTGAGTGGTTTAATACTTCACCGCTGGTTTATATATTTGTAATTTGCATAAAGCTATCTTTGGTTGAGGATTATCAGATTGAACTATAAATGTGTGCAACCTTGTTCTAAATATTGAGTTTCTTAAGTTAATTGCTTATCAACCACTAAATTACTTGGATTGATAAGTAGATAGGGCACTCAAAACATATTCCCATGTATTCTTACATGTGTTGAATGGCTTTGTCTCAGATCACTTGTCAATCAATTGGAATTCATCAACCTAAGGAGAATGAAGAATGAGGAAAAGCTATCATTTTGGATAAATGTGCACAATGCCATGGCAATGCATGTAATATTCTTTCTACACTTGAAATGATTTGGTAATGTTTCTTGTTTTTCTTTGTCCTGGATGAGATGTATCTGTTTCTGTTGTCTCCGCAGGCATATTTAGAACATGGCATTCCTGAAAGCAACACAAAAAAACAATCTATACTTTCCAAGGTGAACTTTCATTTCAAGAGGTGTATGACGCAAGGATTCTGAGATGTCCTTTGTTCTCATATTACATTTTTTATTTTAGGCTACATATGTCATTGGTGGTCGCTCTGTAAGCGCAAGCGTGATACGGGGATCCATTTTGGGATGTCACATGCATTGTCATAGACAGGTATGCTCACATGTTTCTCTTGTCCACTTGATAGTCTTTGTGATGCTTAAAAAGGGGAAAATAGTAAAAGAAAATACTTTCTTCAGAACAGAGATTCCAATCTGTGTTCCAGTTGCTGGTTATTTACTTGTCATAAATTTCAGACAAGTCCACTCAAACTATTAAACATAATCGGGTAGTATTCACTTGCAGTGGGTTCGCTTGCTACTTTCTGCGAGGATGAAATTCAAGTCTAAAGATGAATGGCAAGCTTACACACTTGAGCGCTCAGAGCCTCTCTTGCATTTTGCGCTTTGTCTGGGAAGCCACTCTGATCCTGCGGTAAACTTTTCAACATTCAAGTGCTCAAAATTACAACTGCAGTGTATATGATATTTACCAAGTTCCTAATATTTCAGGTTCGAATTTATATCCCAAAAAAATTATCTCAACAATTGGAATCTGCAAAAGAAGAGTATATTCGAGCTTCTGTTGGTATTCGGAATGACCAGAAGGTTGTTTTGCCCAGGATTATCGACTCTTTTGCAAAGGACAAGGGCTTGAGCTCACAAGGTTTGATGGAGATGATCGAAATGTACCTTCCTGAGCCTTTGAGAACAGCCGTGAGGAGATGCCAGCAAGGGAGATCTCACAAGATCATTGATTGGGTGCCTCATGACTTCAGTTTTAGATATTTACTGTCAAAAGAGCTGACAACTTCTGTAGAGCCAGATTTGTTTCGCAGATGAGAAAAGAAGAAATTGAAGTGTTCTTTGTGTACAAAGTTGGTAAATTAGGAGCTGTGTCCACATTGTAGTTTTATGTACAGAGTCCAATGAAATTTTGTGAAATTTGTGGTTAGAGAAAAGTTAAATTTGTTGCTCTGGGTGCTTTCTGAGAAAAAAAAAACATTCTTTAATAAAATAACCAATGCAGGGAAAGTAAATTTCTTTTTAAATTTGTAATTGCCTGTGGAGAATTTTTCCCACAAGAGCCCATAATACTTCATTGAAATTGAGAAAAGTTTTTTCTTTTTAGTGCTGAAAAGTAACCTAATTTTTTAGACTTCACTATAAAAGTTGCAATATCCTGTATTCTTAAAAACATTCTGAGAGGAATACTTGGAAAAAATTTTACCTTTTAAAGAGATATAGTATATGCATCAAAAATATATGTGAAAGATTTTACTTTTTTCAAGGATATACAAAATATTATAATTTTTAGAGAAATATACGGAAAATTAGATTACTTTTCAAGGGTATAACGAAAAAAATCATTAAACTGACTGGAATGGTTCGTTTAGAAACAACAAATATAAATAAATGATTTTACCGCTTTCCTTCCTAAACATCTATATTAGTAAAAATCATGAAACAATGTTTTTTGTTTCGGTCAGAAGCATCAAAAGTGATTTCTTGTTTTGGCTGCTTAGCCACATTTTTATCAAAAAAAAATTATTTTTTCTCATGTGTGATTGCCGAGACTATATGTCAAATCAGTATTAATTTACGCACCGTTTGATTCAGAATTAAAATCAGAATCAAAATTAATAAATTATTTTTATAAATAAAATTTTTTTATTGAAATTAATCCTATAATAATTTAAAGTTCGAAAAAATATTTAATTTTTTATAATAGTTTAAATTAATAGCGATGTAAAATAAGTAATATTAATTTTATAAGAAAAAATTGAAATGAGCTGATCTGATGCTGATCTCAAATCAAAATATTTTAGACACCGTTTGATTCGGGATAAGGATTAGAATTAAGATTAAAACTAGTAAACTACTTTTGTAAACTAATATCTTTTTATCAAAATTAACTCTATAATAATTTAATTTAATAATAGTGTAAAATAAGTAATATTAATTTTACAAGATAAAAAATAATTAAAAAAAATGATTATGAGCTAATCTCAAACTAATCGGTGTCTTAGGATTCAAGTCTCTGTAGCCGTGAAATCAAAAAAATATGAAAATTTGGATGACAGTTGCAATTTCAATAAAATATCAGGGGTTATCTGCAACCATCCCTACATCTAAAATTCCTAAAAGTAAATTTAGTCCCGGCCCAAATATTTCGCATTCAACGCTGGGGCTAGTGCTTTATCAATTGTGTAGGATTAATTTCGGGCGGATATTGGACCCAAACCGGGCAAAAAAAATGGGGCCCAGATCGGCCCATATCACCTGCTTCGCCTGCGTCTCATTTCCAAAGCCGGACCACTTGGCACTCGTAGCTCAGAGCACCAGCCGTAGTTCCTTGAGAGCGAGAGAGAGACAGAGGAAGAGGACGAGAGGAATGGAGGGAGAGGCGATAGGAATGGCGCTGGCGCGGGCATCGGAGCTCCGCTCCAAGATCGCCGACTGCATCGAACGATGCTCCGCCGGCGGCCGAGGTGGCGGCGGGGCCAATGGAGGCGAGGGGGCGCAGGAGGAGGAGGAGGACGAGGCGGAGAGCCTCGCCGGAATCCGTGACGCCCTCGACTCCCTCGAGCGCCAGCTTGCTTCCTTGCAGGTCTGCTTTCTTTATTCCTTTATATTGTTTTCTGTCTCTGTTTCTTGATTGGTGCTAGGGTTTTATGGCTTTTAGGACTTGGATCGATATGAGAGATTTTTGGATTTGTTGGGATGCTTTTGGAATGTTGGTGGCGAAGGATTGCGGACATTTTGTTTCATGATGTATGTGTGTGTGAGACCTAATTCACTGAAGGTCAAGTTTTTATAGGTGCGTTGATCATTAATCGCAAAATTGGGATTTTATAAATGAAGTGTGCTATTTTTGGAATGTGGCCTTTTGAAATGCAAAATTGTTGTGGAAATTTTGCCCCTTTTCGACTTGATATGAAATGGAGAAACATAATGACGTTGTGTTAAAGAACATCATTTTGTCTATTGGGAATTTTTCATTGGATCATGAAGTATTTATGTCAAAGAGCTGCATGCTATGCTCGAAGTTTCGTCCCAAAATCTATCCTTTTTTCATCTTGTTGTTCATGATATCTCTCCTTATTTCATCTTGTTGGTTATGATATTGCTCTCTATTTCGTCTTGTTGGTCATGATATCTCTCCTTATTTTGGGTTGTTGGTTATGATAGTTAGGGTTATCAAACAGGTTGAGCCCCCTGTGACATGATATAACCCTTGTTGTTACAGCAGAGGGCTTTGCTAGGCATGGCCCTGTATGGGTGGTTCATGCTGGGAGGAGATGTCTTTGTTCACAGTTCATGTTGGCACAACCTGGTGTGAGCTGCCTGTTAGCATGGGCCAGCGGCTTGGCAGGAACATGCCTGACCTGAAGCATGTTTCAGTCTAGATATGACTTCCCTTTTTTCATCTTCTTCTGCTAACTTACACATTTTTAAAGAAGTCTTCCTCTTCTTGCAAACATCGAGCCTTCACGAAATATATGATAATAGGGAGGTTCGGGTAAAGAAGGGTTATGCAGGCATTTATCTATGAGTTTGCTTGGCTATGAAGCATTATGTAGAAATAGGTCTTCTGCATGTAGCTTCTACATGTGCATAATAGCGCACAGAAACCATTCTGTAAAATCTTTCCTTCAAAGAAAAGAACGGAAATATTCTTCTTCTATTCCAAAAATTCGTAATCTCAAGCTCTCCTTGTTGATTCTTCTTGGGTGCTGAAAGGAGACATTTTACTCTCAACAGTGCATGCGCATTGGTCAGACCC
This sequence comes from Trichopus zeylanicus subsp. travancoricus, assembly GCA_005019695.1. Taxonomy (NCBI): domain Eukaryota; kingdom Viridiplantae; phylum Streptophyta; class Magnoliopsida; order Dioscoreales; family Dioscoreaceae; genus Trichopus; species Trichopus zeylanicus. The sequence continues at coordinate 952,007 of RXID01014621.1, read as the reverse complement.
AAAAGGATAATCCATGATTGTTGAGCTGCCTCTTTTCATAGTGTGTGAACCCTTTCTAACATTCTGAACTCTTTCTTTCTTTTCTATAGCACTGAAAAAACTAAGAAATGATTGTGATGAAGTGCCGATATATAGTATTTTACAAAGAGTAACATGACTTACATTCAGGGTTGAAAGTGAAACAGTTATTCTTTGATTGGACATGCATATTGAAATTTGTGAGGTTCACATTTGAGTTCAAGTATATGATGTTGTGATGGATTCGGATCTGGATATTCTAATTTGTGCAATTTTTAGTTTATGTTTGATGGAGTGTTATTTGAATATTCTATGAGAGTTTTATTACCAATTAGATAGATATTCAGAACGTTGAAGATGCTTACTAATATCTTGTGATAAAAATGAGGAAATCACATTGTATAGTTTTAAATGCTGTTTATCATTTTAGATGATGGTGTTTATAACCAGTTACTCTTCAAATGTATTTGACTGATTGTTGTATATCAGTTGCTTTCAATGGGTAAATGATGAACATGTTGTCATTAAGTAGCCCAAGAGGTTATATTTGACAGATTTTGAAGGGCTTAATATCTGAATGTGGTTAGGCTTTGTTGGGTGGTTATATGACTAGAACCCTTTTCTGCTGTTTCTAATTGTGCTGTTACTATCATGTTTGAGTAACTCGTTCACCTTGTTTGTTACTTGTTTGAGCTGGTTGATTGTTTTCTTATTTGCTTAAGCTGTACAGGTGTCATTTGTCATCTGAGTTGCTTGAAAAAAATTTACAATCTTGGGCTTTTCCTACTTAGGCTTTGCAACAGCAGCAAACCTACGAGCAGGAGGCAACCTTGAGCCAGATCAACCGCAGCCACATGATATTGCTTAGAAAACTTAAGGAATACAAAGGAGAAGACCTAGAAATTATTAACAAGGCCTTGGCATTCGCTGGTGAGTCCATTGAGGATGATGAGGACTTGCTCTTTCCTCCGTACCCAAGCCACCTTCCTGATTTTTTTGTTCTGGACAATCTTCACTGCTCTTCATGCATCAATCCTAAGCATAAGCTCTCTCAGAATGGGACAACGTGTGAAATTCTACTGGGATCTCAGAAGTTAGATGAATCGGAAAATACCAATACTCGGAATGTTGAAGGAAAACATGGGTTCAAGCTTAGTCAATTTATTGGATTTGTTGCTAGGTCTGTTGTAACATTCATTGGTGTTGTCTCCCTTCTTAGCTTGGCTGGTGTTAAGTCTTCTATTATTAGAAAAGGAGGCCGGTTCAAGATCCAGGAGTTGTTCAAGAAACCGGCAGATGAGGAGGAAAAAGTCTCAATTCAGTGCCCACCTGGGAAAGTTCTTGTAATGGAAGATGGCGAACATCGCTGTCTTGTTAAGGAGAGAGTTGAGATCCCATTCGAGTCTGATGTTGATGCGCCTAATGTAAGCTATGGGTTTGGCTGAAAATGGTGCCCTTCACCTGTAAATTCTTGGTGTAGTCTGAGTAGGGGGAGATCCATTTGCTTTTGTAGTTCTATGTTTTTCCACTGGCATGAGATCAACGAAACATCTTGCTAGGAGACCTATCTACTGTTGCATTGATTATAATCATACCAGTGATTTGTTTTTTGATTATTCGCGAGCTTCTTTTAAGCGAATGTTGATTTTTCTTGTTCATAAATTTCGATTCTTCCATCTCAAAATTTGGTGCAAGGTTCAATATTTATGAGCGGAGAAGTTAAAGGGGGAATTCTGATTTCCATTTTACCAAATAACTCAGATGTAAATAAAAAATTAATAATGTAAACAAAATTACCCATTATCCCTTTTCGTAATATAAATAATTATAAATATAAAGTAACGAAAGTTAGTATAATATAAACAAATACTACTCATAATGAATATATTAAAAAATAGATATAATTAGTAGTTCAAATATAAACAAATATTTTGTGTAAAAATTGAACAGAAATATTATTGATAATTTTAAATTTTCTACAGGGTTATCGGTAATTTCCCAAAGTTAAAACTTCTCAAATAAATTCAATCGCCATCTTTAAATTTTATATTCAGAACGATCCATCTGAGACAGCAATAGAGTCTGCGTTCCCGTGAACTACAGTGTGAAGGTGCCGCTTGACGTTGTCATGCGTGCATGCGAGGGCAAACAATGGCGCACGGGCCCTGCTGGATCCATAAGAGCAATTGAAAGATGATAGCAACATCTGCACATATTATTAGTAAAGTTAATACTTAATATCCAACGTAATGAATTTTAAAATTTAAAATGTTTTATTTATTGTAATTCTTTCTGAACAAAGAGGAAAAATAAATATTTTGGATTATAAGCAGAAGAGGACTTTTGAAATGAAATAAATATACCCAGTGAAAAATGTTCAACTATAAAGGTCTGAGATATTAATTTAAGAAGTCACTAATGAACTGCAATTTTTCCAATTTTACTGCATTTTTCTTTTTTAATAGATTGTCCCATTCTGCATGTTGTTGTAGACTTTAAAAATAAGAAGCTTTAACTCAGAAGAAAGTGAATAAATAATCTGAAAATTTCACAGCATAATAACTACAGCGAGCCAAAATTGTTGATTCATCAGAACCTCTCATCAGGCCATCGCCTCAAATCCAGCCGTTCAAATCAGGTCAGACGATCAGGTCCCCCTCCTACAGACCCAACGGGTCAGATTCTTTTGTTTCGAGCAAACCAACGGCTCAGATTCACTAGCCATATTTCATCACAGCTGATCACCATCGACGACGAGATCTCACTCCGGAATCGCACTCAAACTTGCAATACATTTACGAGCTCTACCACCGCCTTTCTTCTTCATTACGTATCCCTTCTCCACCGCCGATCCAGCATCGGAGGCCCACGGATCCGCAGCGCCCCGGGAATTCCTTCCTCTGGCGACCAGCGTTGCCTTGTTGGCCCTCACTGCCAGCATCGCCATATCCTCTGCGTGCAGGGGCCGCCGCAGCATCGACCGCGGCAGCACGAAGTAGAGCTTCCCCGGCCGGAGCTTCTCGCCGTCGGCTACCGCGGAGACGTAACCGTCGAAATCCATCTCGTCAGCGTCGCAAATGAAGCTCGTCCGTGCCTCTTCCTTCCCCAGCGCCTGCCCCGCCGACACTGGGCCGGCGAACTCGCGTAAGGTCCCATCCGGCATCACAATCCTCGCGAACACCGGCGGTGCAACCGCAGCCGCAGCAGCCGCGTCCTCCGCCTCCTCGCAGGAAACGCACATCCCCATCCCGGCGAATAATTCGGCAGTCGAAATCTGGAATTCTCCGATGAGTCGCCGGATCTCCTTTTTTTTTCCGGAGTTATTCGTGGCTGTTTTTACTTGTGCGAGGAGAAATGAGCTACCATTTATAGGGGAGGGGGCTTTTGTCGTTAGCGGGAGGAGTGACAGGCTGGATGTGGGGCCGAGGCCTAGAGGGGCCACACGGAGTGGGACCGCGTGGGAAAAAGAGCGAAGTGGAAAACGGGGTTCCGTGAAACGGTGGGAACGGGCTTTTTGGAGCCGTGGAAAATAACTTCCAGAGGCTGACAATGGGATAAGGGTAAATTTGGAAAAGAATTTTTAGCGATCAAGTATCCGTCGAATTTACAAAAATAAAGTATTTTATAATTATTAATAAAAATTAATCACTTTATATGATAAATATATAAAAATTTATATTAATTAAAATATTTTAAAATGTTTTTTTAATATAATTTGTATCAATTAAATTAATATAAAAAAGTAACTTATTTTTATTTCATTTTATTTTAAATAATTGATTTATGATCATCCGATAAAAAATTAAATAACATAAAAATAACCATTTTAGTAAATTTCAAACTATTAATTAAAGGAAGACAATCCTGAAATAAAAATAATAAAGATTTCGTGTATTTCAAATGATTAATGACTTCATTTGATTCGATATTAAAATTAAAATTATTTTATTTCTAACTAACTTAATATTTAAATATTAAAAAATAGTTAAATTAATATTATATTATTTATTTTATTTTAAAAAATTAAATTACATATATTTTTATTTAAATATTAAAAAAATACATTTGAGAAAATAATGTTTCAAAAAAGATTAAAATAATTTATTAATTAAATTAACATTAAATATTAAAAATTTAATTAGATTATTTTTTTTATTTTAATGCTCACCTCGAATTTGAATCAAACGGGACCATAAGATCACACAAGCTTCCCTAAAACAAATTGGTTCACACTTCACACTTTGCATTTCTTTTTACTTTTACCAAATTAATCGATATTTTTTTAAGGCATCACATCAATAATCATGTACTTTGGGATAAAGTGCGATAATGATGGCTGCAGTCCCAAAGCCGAGCTGCGAAGCAGCAGGGCCGCATAAATTTTTTATTGGGGTAATTACCGGTGACCCCCCTATAATTTAGGGTAATTACCGCTAACCCCCGTAATTTCCGTAATTACCCCACCTTTCAAATTCGCCCATTTTTAACCCGATTGTTATTTAATCAAAATTTTACCAAAAAATTCCGATTTTACCCCATTATTTTTACACATACACCCCTAAAAATTTATTTTTTTATATTTAACCCCCGGATTTCGGATTTTTTAAATAACACCCCGAAAGAACTCCGATTTAAAAAATTCCTCGAATTTCGAATTTTTGCAAATAAACCCCCGAAATTATTCTGATTTACAGAAAAGTCCCCAAAGTTCGGATTTTTGTAAATAACACCCCGTCGCGCGGGCGGGTGCGGATGAGGAGGCCGGCCGGCCGGAAACGGAGCGGAGGCGGCGGCAGGCGGCGGGAGCGGAGCCGGAGGCCGGGGCGCCGGCGCGCCGAAACGCGGGCGCGGACGGCCACGGCCGAGGCCGTTCCGCCCCCGCGTGCCGGGGACGGAGGCCGAGACCGGCGCGCCCGCACGCGGAGGCCGAGGCCGAGGCCGTTCCGCCCCCGCGTGCCGGGGACGGAGGCCGAGGCCGGCGCGCCCGCACGCGGGGGCGGAACGCTCTCGGCCTTGGCCTTCCGCGCCCGCGTGCCGGCGCGCCGGCCTAGGCCTCCGTCCTCGGCACGCGGGGGCGGAATGGCCTCGGCGTCCGCCTCCGCTCCCGCCGCCGGCTCGCCGGCGCCCCGGCCTCCGCCTCCTTCTCCGGCGCGCGGGGGCGGATTTTTGCAAATAACACCCCGAAATATTTAAATTTACAGAAGAGTCCCCGAAATTTTAATTTTTGCAAATAACACCCCGAAGTTAAATTTGTAATTTATAAATATTAAATTTGTAATTATAAATATAAAAAACACTAATGTCTTTTTTGTAAAATTTTATTTAAAATATGATTAAAAATATAGACTTATTTATAAAAAAAATATTGAAGGGGTCTATTTGTAAATGTACAATATGAAACTTGTAATTTTAAAATTAATTTTTAATATTTTTTCATTTAAAAATAGACCACCTTTAATATTTTTCTCTATAAATATGTCCAAATTTTATTTATTTTATCAATAAATTTTACAAATAAGTCATCGAAGGTTTCAAAGATTAAAATTTAAAATTACAAGTTTCATATTATACATTTACAAATAGACCCCTTCAATATTTTTTTTTATAAATAAGTCTATATTTTTAATCATATTTTAAATAAAATTTTACAAAAAAGACATTAGTGTTTTTTATATTTATAATTACAAATTTAATATTTATAAATTACAAAATAGACCCACAGATTTTTTTTAAAAATAATTGTAAAATTATTTTAAAATTAATTTTTAATATTTTTTACATTTAAAAATAGACCACCTTTAATATTTTTCTCTATAAATATGTCCAAATTTTATTTATTTTATCAATAAATTTTACAAATAAGTCATCGAAGGTTTCAAAGATTAAAATTTAAAATTACAAGTTTCATATTGTACATTTACAAATAGACCCCTTCAATATTTTTTTTATAAATAAGTCTATATTTTTAATCATATTTTAAATAAAATTTTACAAAAAAGACATTAGTGTTTTTTATATTTATAATTACAAATTTAATATTTATAAATTACAAATTTAACTTCGGGGTGTTATTTGCAAAAATCAAAATTTCGGGGACTTTTCTGTAAATTTGAATATTTCGGGGTGTTATTTGCAAAAATCCCGCCCCCGCGCGCCGGAGAAGGAGGCGGAGGCCGGGGCGCCGGCGTGCCGGCAGCGGGACCGGAGGCGGACGCCGAGGCCGTTCGGCCTCCGCGTGCGGGCGCGCCGGCCTCGGCCTCCGTCCCCGGCACGCTGTGGCGGAACGGCCTCGGCCGTGGCCGTTCGCGCCCGCGTTTCGGCGCGCCTGCGCCCCGGCCTCCGCCTCCGCTCCCGCCCGCCCGGCCTCCGGCTCCGCTCCCGCCGCCTGCCGCCGGCCGGCCGGCCTCCTCCTCCGCTCCCGCCCGCGCGACGGGGTGTTATTTGCAAAAATCCGAATTTTGGGGACTTTTCTGTAAATCGGAATAATTTCGGGGGTTTATTTGCAAAAATTCGAATTTCGAGGACTTTTTTGTAAATCGAAGTTCTTTCGGGGTGTTATTTGAAAAATCCGAAATCCGGGGATTAAATATAAAAAAATAAGTTTTTAGGGGTGTATGTGTAAAAATAACGGGGGTAAAATCGGAATTTTTGGGTAAAATTTTGATTAAATAACACTGGGTAAATACGGGCGAATTTGAGGAATGAGTGTAATTACGGAAATTACGGGAGGTTAGCGGTAATTACCCCAAATTACAGGGGTCACTGGTAATTATCCCTTTTTTATTTAAAAAAATAAAAAAAATATGTGTTCGAATATCACACGAGGGAGAATGACGCCACACGTGGTGGCTATTGAGCTCATGGGGAGCTAGTGGCAGCTAGTCCGCCGACACGTGTGTCTAGGGAGGAGCTTGCATCCGACAAATAAAGGTCCCTCGGGATTAGCACTCTGGATGGAATGCCAGGTTGGTGCGTCGGAAACCATGTGGGATACTGTTTTTCTTTTACGACGTTAATCATCTCGAGGCATACGACGTTTGGTCTGGGCCTTCCATTGAATAGGGAAAGTGATTGGTGGGGGACTCTTTACAGCCAGGCACAATTATTAGAGTGAGACCATGGAAGAAAGACGCAAGATTAAAGAAGACATACATGTGATTTATGTGGCTATGGTTGGGGCCGCTGACGGTCACCGCTGAACCCAATGCTCAGGGGCTGTTTGGATAGATTTTAAAACTGAAATTAAAAAATTAGTCAATTAAGAATTGAGAAAATTAAGAAAATTAAATAATTCTGGTGTTTGGATGAATATCTTTTAGATAAAATTGAGAATCCTTTAATTTCCTTAATTTTAGAATTTAATTTATTTGGTTGATAAATGAAATTGATCAATTTCATCGATTCCAACTATTTCGGTGTTTAGTTGGAGTAGAAATAAAAAAAATAATTTAGTTAAATAAAAAAATATACTAAATTTAATATTAAATTTGATACAAAATAAAAAAATATAAATATAATTCAAAAACACATAATATATATTATTTTTAAAAAATTGAGGCTTTATTTATAAGTAACTAAGATAATAAAATATATTTAATATTAGAAAATGGTAAGTTAATGGAAAGAAGTACTATAAATTTTTAAAAAGACCAAAAAATAAACGAATCTATAATTATAATATATTTAATTTAGGACTTATTTAATATATAATTTTTTGTTAAATAATTTGATAAACATAAAATACATATTTTTCATAAAACATTATTTATTATTCTAAAAATTAATATAAAATTTAAAATAATCCAAAAATCGAGAATTATATCAATATAATAAAATCAATTCAGGATTTTTCTATTATATTTTAACTAACAAGTTAAATAATTTAATAAAATTACAAATTATAGTTATTAAAAAATTATTTATTTATAGTTAAATAAAATATGGCAACAATTTTAAATGAAAACACATAAAGTAATATAAAAATGAAGGAAATTTTATGAAATAAATTAATTTAAAAATGAAGGAAATTTTACGAAATAAATTAATTTAAAAATGAAGGAAATTTTTCAAAATGAATTAATTTAAAAATGAAGGAAATCTTACAAAATGAATTAATTTAAAAAAGAAGGAAATTTTACAAAATAAATTAATTTAAAAATGAATAAAAGTTTACAAAATAAATTAATTTAAAAATAAACAAAATTTGATAAAAGAAATTAATTTTAAAATGAACAAAATTTTGCCAAATGAATTAATTTAAAAAAGAAGGAAATTTTACAAAATAAATTAATTTAAAAATGAACAAAATTTTACAAAATAAAGTAATTTAAAAATAAACAAAATTTGACAAAAGAAATTAATTTAAAAATGAAGAAAAATTTACCCAAAAGGAACAAATGAGATGCACAATCAACCTATAAATGTAGCATAGAAGATAGACACATAGTCAATCTAGAAAAGACATAATAACAAAAACTCATACAATCAGTCCCCAACCTAAATACTCAACTAAAATAATATAAGATATGTTTGTCATATAATTACGTCAAATAAAGACAACACAAGTTAATTTCAATAAATAGTAAGTAACATACATAATCATACAGACATAATTAGTTATGTCTAACATATAAGAGCATGAAGTAAATATAAAAGGACTACCCATACAAGGTGCATACACTTCTCATTTGCATTATCAAGAAACTCCTGTAGTCACTCAATTCGGGCATTATCGTCCATGCCTACAACAAACGCCATACCATCAACATTGTCTGCCTGTAAGTGTCTACATGCACATTTTAGAAAGATAGTAATAAATCGCTCTCCCTTGAATCTCATCAAGGTTGGATACATAAATTTCTTCTATGCATCCTTTTTAGCTGTTGAGATGGCACATGCAATATCATGCATACTAGACATTAGCTCTTTCATCATCAATTGATCAATATCTTTTTTCTTTTACTTTCGCCGCCTCGATATATCCTTTACAGAAGAGGCCGGTCCCTTACCACCAATTTGATATATATCATTATTCCTGATAGAATGTCCTTCTGTACTTGATGCATTAGGGTCATCCTCAGCTAGAGGGGTATACTCTTCAATTTTATTTCTATCAATCTCCTCGCTAAAATTATCAAATGTTGATCTAGCCATATTACCAGTAGCATAGTCCGACCCACAAATCAACAGTAGCTGATCATATAAGGGTATGCTTTTATTCAAAAATTGTTTAATTTCAGGAATTTGCTGCATATTTTACATGAATTTGTGTTTTATCAATTAGACCAATGCAATCTTAGACATAGTCCAAACAAATATTAGCGACATACATTGAATACTGCAATAAGTAAACTATCATCAACAATATACCTTATACCATGGATAATAGTTAGGGTTATTCAGTATAACTAAATTTGTTGATGACACTATCTGAGACATGTAGTCATCTCTAATTCCACAGATAGCTCGCAAGAACCTGTTAAAATATTGACTAACTGTCTCACTAGGACGTACAAACACTATTTTTATGCTCTTGTTCCTCAAAATAAAAACTAATATAATGCAAAAATATTGTAAGTTATTTTTCAATAGTTATATGTCGTGTTTATTTAGAAGATTGTAGTCTTTCACCATATTGGCCAAATTCAAAAAATACTAGGAGATTCATTCTTAAGTACTTGGCACAATTATTTCTCCCGCTCTATAGTATATTCTCAAATATACCACTCCTAAATGTCTCTCTATTGATGGATGATTCAATGCTCTGACATGGTCTTTTTCTTCTTCTCAAAATTTGAATTATTATACACATGGCTACTATAACAACATAACCACTAGCTTGAATGCTTAATAATTCTAAATCCTTGTTATCATTCATCCAACAATCAAATACTTATCAGAGCCTGAAATTTAAATCAATCTTTTACAAAGAAAAATACACAACATTTGATTTGAAAATAGTAAATCAAACAAATAATATAATAAAAAATAACAGATAATGAATAACATTGCTATCTTAAATAACAATCATGTTTTTCATATATATCCATTTATTGAAAAAGCTCTAGATTGATTCGTGTTCCAATGTAGAATAATAGTCCAGCCAAATTTAATTAGTTTCAAATCACTATCATGCCGATATACTACATGACCCGCTTTTCCAAACTTGTACTAATCAACAATCCATAACGTTATGAAGTATAACATAATATCACTATGGAATCTCATCGTATATAATAGCATGATGTTCTCATCATCGATCTTGAAAGTTGCAAAATAAAAACTGGCATAATTGAAATATGTCCTTCTGGGTCAATTAACCAAGCAATGCATCATACTAACATTTGGCCCAAACTAGACATGAAACAATAGCTAGTAAAATTGAGAAGAAACATGCATTTATAAAGGATGAATAACTCTGAAAACCATCTTATCTACAATCAATCCAAATGGAATTAATCATCATCACAACATTGCCATCATAGAGACCGCCGAGAAAGAGTAAAAAGATGTATCACCTTGAGGTGCATCACCTTGAGAGGTGAAGTAGCAAGTTCAAAGCACAGGATTAAGCTTGCACAACTATGAGAGTACGCAAAGAAGCCAGCCTATAGGAAGGAGATTGCACAACCATTGGAAGGGGGACAATGACTAGGGAAGGCGGTGAACCACTGCTAGAATATGAGAATAGGAAGTCGTGCATGGGATTTCAACTGCACAGTTGTGTGAGTCTTAGCCAACAACCAATTGAATGGAAGGGATATGCATAGCCACCAAAAAGAGGGAGAAGAACATAAGATAAGGGTCGACCACTGCTAAAGTGTGGGAACAGGGAGCCACGCATGGGATCTCCACACATGCCGCGCACAGGATCCACACATGCCGCGCTAGTGTGCAATTAAATCCCGACGGGATCCACACTGCTTAGCTAATGGGAGACGGTCGATCCACCAAAAAATTAAGGACCATTGCAGGAGGGTGATGATCATGCTTGCATAAATCAGAGAAGAAGGTGACATAAAGAGGATGATGATCAAACACGCATAACACAGAGGGAAGAAGGAGGTGACCACAAGGAATCACCAATTTAGAGGTTTTATTTCCATTGATTCCGACTTGGAATTAGAAAACCCACGTGAACATGGGGCCCACGTAATTTTGTTCTAAAATTATAAATTCCTTTGTGTTGGAGAAAAATTCAAATGTCACCATTCGAAATTATTAAAAATCCTAATTTTAATAATTCTAAACAATACCTAAGTAATCAAATATCAAAATGGGGGAAATTGGGTCTCTAATTCCCCCAATTACCCCTATTGAACCAAACAAGTTCTTAGGATTAGTGATCATAAATATAAATAAGAGGTATATATTTTTAGGGGTTTTATTTGTAAATACCATCTTAATCCTTGCAGCATTTGTAATTAAAATTTATTAATCATTTATATTTTCATTACGAAAACAACTACATCAAATGATTATATTATTTATTATATAAAAAAATATAAATTTAACATTCTCATTATTATATATATTTCTTGTATGTAACTTGCGAACAACCGATAATCAAATTGATTAGTTAACTTGACTTTGGAGTAAAAATATTTTCTTGTATTATACAGGGTGATATTTGCAAAACAATAAGTTGAGTAAAATTGTCAGTATTGTTTATATTTTATGGTTGACAGGGTGGAACTGCTAGGTTGAGTCGGGGCAGAGTGGCGGCGTGGTGTTTGGAAGTTGGCGTTCACATTAATTTGTTGGGTAGAATACATGAGTACGAAGCAGCACTCCAAGTTGGATTCGTGTCGGTCTGGAATATCTGGCGGACAACCTGGTCCGGATCAGATCTCATCGATTCATCCCGTGAACGACAAGCACGGAGTTGTCTGGTTGCGGCATTTGCTTATTTATCCTGAATTTTTCAAATATTGTCCGTTATCTGGCTCGTGTTTGCTTCCTCACATTCAATATAATTAAAAACAATTATTTAATATTTCTAATCAGGTTTGAGCATTTAAGGTCGGGTCGATTCTGACAAAATTTTGAGTTTGATCTTGAAATTTTTGGGTCAGGTTTGGTCAGGTCAGACTTTAAGGCTGCCCAAGTCCATTAACAGAGCCATACCCCTCTCGACTTCTCTTTCACAGTTTTTCTTAATTTTGTGGCCAGTAGAAGGAGGGTTTGCGCGAGCCATTCTTCTCCGAGCCTTACGATGGCATGGAGGGCACAGAAACAATACTAAGATGATGATTAGTTAAACTAGGAATAAGAATCTACTGAATTTAAGCTTTGCATTTACAATAGTGTTAAGTGATTGTGGGAGTCATTAGTCATCCCCGGGGAATAAAAGAGGCGATGACGCCGGCGATGATGGCGGTGGGATCTCCGAGGACGGCGGAGATGATGAACTGAAGGGCCAAGCCGGCGACCTCGCAGCAGCGCTTCACCTTTCCCTTGCTGCGGTGGTGGTTGGCCCTCGCGCCTCTTATGCTCGGAATCTTGTTACTGCTCATGCCGTGGTGGCCTCCCATGAGACCCCTACCGGCGGTGGCAAAACCGCCTCCTCCTCCTCCACCGCCGCCAGCAACGCCAAAGTAGATGTCGTGCCAGGAGTCGAGGAGGATGTCCATGACGCAGGAGACGTGCAAGTTGTACTTCTTGCAGCCACTCCTGTAGCTCCAGCTTCGCCCTTTCCGCCCGCACCGGTGGCAGGCGCCGCCCACCTGCGCAGTGCATATTGCCCAAGTATTATTAGCTTTTGAAAGTTTCCGGGTTTTGGTTTGCGAGTATTTGTGACTGATTGGCTTGTTTTAAGCCCTTAATTGGAGAAGATTATTAAGAAAGATGCATTTGTAAAATGTAATAATCCAAGAAGACTCGCTTGCCTTGCGGTAAAGACAGAGCCTGAGGTCGCCGGCATCGAGCACATGCGGGAGATTAGCGCAACATGGGTGCAGATCAAACCCACACGACCCACAGTGATACACAAACCCATTGACATCCTTCTCGCACGCGTTGCAGAACCTCGCCGCGTCCCCCGGCGGCCTGGCCATGAACTGGAACACACACTTGCTGTAGAACGGGTGGCGCACCACCGTGGCCGACGTCGGTATCGCGCAGTGCTTATGCAGGTCGTAGTCACAGACGGAGCATTTAAACCGCGACCCGATCCCGACTTCCTTGCAGCCGTCGCACTTAAAGGGCACCTCCACGTACTCGAAGCGGAGCTTGTGCTGCGGGTGGCTGAAGTGGACGATCTCGCCGTACTTCATCAAATACAAGCTTTTTGATTAAGGAGAATGATGAAATAGCTAGTAATATTTATTATGTTGGTTTGGATTTATATATGTATGTATTAGGGTTTGGAAAGCTTGGGGACGAAGGATCAGTGTTGGCATATATGCTGAAGACATGGAGGATCAAGTGGAGGGATTTTGGGCTCATGGGGCAGAATCAAAATATTCGGGTTTGATTGGACTTGGCTGGCATTCTTCCCTATCCTAAGTGAGTCATTAGCTTCCTTGCTTGCTTGTTGCATGGATGCAAGGAGAATTAGGCTCTGATTGTTCAAGGTCACTAAATTTCATATATTTCAAATTTAAAGTTCCTAACTCTTGGAAGAGCCAAGTGACTGTTTCATTTGATATCATTATAAACATAAGTTGATTATATATATATATATATATATATATAGTTATGATTTTAATCTTAATCCTATTAAATTTTAAATTATTATATTTTTTTAATAATTAATATATTCTAAATATTAATTTAGAATTTAAAATATAATAATATTAAGGTAAAATTCTAAATACTTAATCCTAAATTCGTGTTTAGAGTATACTAATTTTTAGATAAATTTAATAATTTAAAATTTGATAAGATTAAGACTAAAATTTTTACCCACGAACGTTCTCTTTATATATATATATATATATATATATATATATATATATATATATATATGTATTTGAGTTAATTTCTATGGAGGCATACACAATTAGCTGACTTAATTTTCAGGATTATACATGCAAAAAAATTTATAGGCGATTCTTGAACTCCTCAAGTTTATAAGGTTCCTTTATTTGAAAAGTTTGTTTTCTGTTTAGGTTGCAAACACTAATAGCTCCTGACATATTCTCCAAAGAAAAATAGAAGCCCATTAACATGTAATTAAGAAATAAAAAAAGGTGATTAGATGCAAACCAAATCACGGACAAGATAAGAATTGGCACCTAGGCGTCTCAAAACAGCAACCTAGCAGAGAACATTATCCCCATGTCTTAGGATATTTCTTTATCTCGCCCACCCGTTCTGAAAGAAACACAAAACAGAGAATATTCACCCTTGGATGCCAATCCAATGGCCGAAGATGATGGTGCATCATCACGTTGGAAAATCAGAAAGAAAAAAAAAAAAAATTCTCTCTGCAAGGCATAAGCCCAACCGATGGTGTATGCCATAATTGTCTGGATCTTGGCATCCCACAGTGCGCACTACACATCATCTTATTCCAAATTCCCTCTGTAATTCGAGGGGGGAACTTGGTTCTCTATGTCTAGTTGCTTCATTAATTGCTTGATAAAGTGGAGTATCATACAAAAATAATTGCAAGCGAAAGGCAAAAAGGAAAAGGAATAAGCTTGAAATTAACCAGTTTTATGTCTTTATTTGGATTCCCCATAAAAGCATTGCCATTGGACAATTAGAAACTTTGTAAATGTTGTGGAAGTTATTGCTCTTGTAGACCTAGTGTTTGGTTGAGAGAAAGTTGGAAAAATCTATAAGATCAGGAGTTTTTTTTTTTTTTTTTTTTTTTAACATTTAATTGGTTAAGAGAGATTCTTTAAAAGTTAATTTATTTTTTTTAAATAATTTTTGGTCCGAAAATCAAAAATAAATTAAATTTAATCTTTGTATTTTTATTACAAAATGACTTCTATAAATAAATTTAATAATTTTTTAAACTATAATAATTTTAATGATTTTATATATAATAATGACATAATTTTTAATATTTTTATTTATAAAATTGTTAAAATAAGTAATATTTCATATGTTAATAATTATGTTTTTCAAATATGTTTTTGATCAATTAAACATTAAAAGTAGATTAATTTTAATTACTTCTAAAATTAAATCAGAAATAAAAAGAAGTAATTTTTTCATATTTTGGTCTGCTTTTGAATAACCATTTCTTAATTTAAAAAATCTAAATACATAAAAAAAAAATTTAGAATATGCAAAATATCCGGATAGAATATATTTTTCACTTCTAAAAGCTAAAAGGCACTAATGTCACATTTTTCTAAAGATCTCAATGGACCGATATGAGAAGTTGACCAAAAAAAAAAAAGAGAGAATGGGAGCAAAACTTTAAAAAGGAGGTATCTTGTATTGGAACTATTGAAAATAAGGAGAAAGTGAAGGCAACGCTGGCAAACCGGGGCAAGCTTATATTTGCTTCTGTGCTAATGCACACATCCGTAGGTTGGATAAATGCCCGTCATTGAAATGCACGAGTTTTTTTTTTTTTTTTTTTTTTTTTTCTGTATTTGTGGAAAAACACTTTGCATTTTCAGTATTTTTAAAGAACTGCTGCGAGGAAAGTCTAATTTTTTATATCCAAGACTGAGACCTAAATAATAAAAATTGAAACTTTGGGTTTATTGCTTTTAAGCCAAATTTAGTGTTTATTCAAATTAATCAATGGTACAGATAGTTGTTTACAGATATTCAAACGATAAGTGATTCCTGTGCAAATCCATAATCGAAGGGTTTTTGTCAACAAAAATCTTTTCTTGATTTTTGGAGAAAACCCTGCATGCAATTTCAGCATTTGTAAAAAGTCCCATAGACTTCACAAGTAGTAGTGCAATGAGGAGTGTTTTCTGAAAACAAAGAAAAAAAATATATAGCTTTTTATGTAAAATCCTTATTAGATATTACAGGGGGTTATCCACAAATACTCCAAAGTATAGGACGACACGTTTGCAAAAAAGGTCGTGCCCCCTTTCCCCTTCCGATGGCCGCGATCACGCGCTGGAGACCCAAATCCCGCGTCATCCCCATCGTTCCATCCCCTTCCTCCTTCTCCTCCTCATCGCCGATCTCCCCCAATCCCAACGAGCCTTTTGACGAAACCCTTGTCTCTGCCGCCATCTCCATCCTCAAGCACCACCGCTCCCGCGCCCGCTGGTCCCAACTCAAATCCCTCCTCCCACCCGCCGGAATCCCCTCCGCCGCCGTCTTCCACATCCTTGTCGCCCTACGCAACCGCCCCCACCTCGCTCACAGCTTCTTCCTCTTCTCACGCCGCCGCGACCTCCTCTCCATCTCCGCCGCCGCCCACATTGCCGCCCGCTCCCGCCGTCGCGCCGTCGCTCTCCGCCTCCTCCGTGACGCCGTCCGCCTGCACGAGCCAGCGGCGATCCTCGAAACCCTAGCCCGCACCTACCGCGCCTGCGACTCCGCCCCCTTCGTCTTCGATCTCATTATCACAGCCTATCTGGATGCGAAGAAGCTCGATCGAGCCGTTCACATCGTTCGTCTGCTCAGATCCCGAGGCATCCGCCCCTTGATATCCACTTCCAACTCCTTGATACGGTCTACTTCTAGACTTAACGGGTCGGATGCGGGTTTTGAACTCTACAGGGAACTATTTGGATCCGATAATATTAGGACTGCTCCGAATATCCAGATTTTTAATACGCTGCTGCTGGGTTTTTATCAAGAGGGGAAATTGGATCGGGCGGGGGGGATTCGGGTCGAGATGGAGCGGTTCAAAGTGGATCCGAATGTCTTCACCTATAGCATTTTGATTGCAGGTCTTTGCGACGAGGGCAGGATCCGGCAAGCGAGGCAGTTGTGGGACGAGATGGCGGGAAAAAGAATCAAGCCCGATATCATGGCCTTCAATACTCTGATCAACGGTTACTGTAAATCTGGGGATACGTTCTCGGCCGAGCAGTTGCTTCGGGATATGGTTATTGATGAGATCCAGGCCACGTGTACGACGTACGAGTACTTGATAAAGGGGCATTGTCTTGTTGGCGATCTGGATGCGGCGATGTTGGTGTATAAGGACATGAAGAGGAAGGGGTTTGGGCCTCAAGCTGGGATTGTAGATCAGATGCTCGACGAAATGCGCGAGAGAGGTAGAGTGGATGAAGGGTTGCGGCTTTTGAGAGAGGAGATGCACAGGGAAGGGTTTAGTCCTGGACGGAGGAGTTACGAGGCGGTGATCGCCGGGTTTTGCGAGAAGGGGGAGATGGAGACGGCGTTAAAGCTCCAGGCGGAGATGGCCGGGCGGGGGTTTGCGCCCGATGAGAAGGTTTACGATGCGTTTTTAAAGGGGTATAGGAAGCAAGGAGATGTGGAGAAGGAGATGAAGCTGTGTGAGGAAATGCGCGGAATGGGGCTCCAGGTGGAAGGTGTCTAAGGAGAGGGGGTGGGGGTGTGTGGTTGGGGGTACTCTTTTATGTATTTGAGCTTACAGCGTAGATTGATTCATATTGTTGTATTTTAAACTTTTATTTTATTGTTAATTATTAGGAGTTTTATTTGACGCAAGTAAAATGATGTAAAGTTTATCCAATTTTGGTCAAGTCGGAGATAATCAGTCAACATTCATCTATTTTTTAAAATAATCAACAATTTTATTTAATAAAAAAAACCTGAATTTCTATAGCCAAATAACTTAAGCTTGGTGTGCAAAATATTACATTTCGATCAATTTGACTACAAGAATGTTAGTGGACTTACAATACAAATGTCTACTGCAAACCAAAGAAGATTATGACCAATAATAAATTAACCCATTTCTTGATATTTGTAATCTAAAGTTGGTAAAACCCGTTTGGATCATAGCACTATTACAAACAAAATTAGGATGAATGCCATATATTTTCAAGAGGAAACTGTAACTAGATACAGATTAGGTAACAGAAACATCATCAGATTTAAAGCTATTGTACAGAAAATTCTACAAAATAGAATAGCCAAAACCAGGTCGAGTGAAATCACCAGGAGGCCACAAGCCATAGGTTGAAAAGAGAGGACGCAGCAGTTAGAAACCAAGACAAAAAGGCCATTGCTGCTGATAGTTGATATCTGCCATAATATTTGGGAAGGCAATAAGAGCCATCGACATGGAGGAGGAGATCTACCACACTAGCAGTTGAACAGGCTGCTGCAAGTGAAAGTATCGATAACACCTGACAAACTCCCAAGCAATTCGGAAATATATGAATTAGTTTCAAGAACTAGTCTCGTTGTTTGTTTCCAATGGGGGCAATGATAAGCAATACATACCCAGTCTCCAATAACAACAATCACCAGTACACCAGGTAAGCGAAGAGGGCAACCAACAAAGATTGAGTATACATCTACAATTGCCAACGTCACACTCCACGGAATCACCAAGCCCATTATTGTGACTAGAAAGCTGCAAAACATATGCCAGCCAAACTTCATAAAAAATCATCCTGATGAGTAACAAGACATGTTTCTCCTCACAGAAATGAACCAGGTTTTAACAATAATCTACTGGGTTAAACTTTGAGTCAGTTACTGGAAATCTAAAACAAAATTGGTTACTTGTTTGTAGTTTCTCTTGTTAGAGCTGAAGTTGCAAACTTTGGTTTAGATCATCTTTTGTATAAAGTTGCAAAGCATTCTAGGCATCTGTGTGCACACGTGCGCTCACAAACACAGGAAGTAAAGACGAAGACATTCTGCTCACCCTCTGGTTTAAAAGTTGCAGTTTTCCATATTATATGGCAAAAATTAAGCAAGAAACTTCTGATCTTGTCAAGACTATTACGATATTTAAGAGATTAGATGTTTGAAACTTTAGTAATGCTCAATATTATGCAGGACCCACAGGCTGCTGCTCAAACATGCAGAAATGACCTGCTAAAATTCAACTGAGGGATAAGCCTTCCATGGGGAATCTGAAAGCAACAAGATCCAGTTATTATGATTTATGCCCAAACTTTTGCTTCCACCAAATCATTCAAGCTACTAGATTTCATCAGTCAGCAATGATATATCTGAGTTACTAGATTTCCCAAGCCTTTCTATTACCATGACTGAGATGCTCCAGGCATCTTCTTTATATCAATTATTTCTCCCTATCCCTTTCTCTTTCCCATCCTCCTTTTGTTACTTGGCATCTTGAACCGCTTTATAGATCATATTTCCTGAAGCTGTACAACTTTTTAATCATGAATTTTGGAAAACGAACACACAACAACACCCAATTACTAGGGTTCACACCACCAAAAAGGGAACAAAGAAGCATTTCGAGTCTTGAAACACAATCCATGTCTGCTAAGCCATGAGACTTTTGAAGATAAATACGAACTTGGTTACTCGGGGCTACTTCAGTCTGACAACATATGAGGCACCAAACTAAATCAGAAATTACTCCACTAGCTTTCAAGAGAATAATACATGGGACTATATGTAACACGACTCCGACAGGCAAACACCACTTTGCAAAAAACGCAACAATTTCTCACAAAAAACTTGGTTTCAGTTCAAACCATGGAATCAAACTCCTGATTACTTCAAGTTAATAAATGACTGGTTTAGCCTATTTCTCACCATTTCTTCGGCCAATTCCATATAACCAAATAACTCATAACCCGATCAACAAACTCTAATTCTCCCACAGTTCAATCCGCATCAACATAGAAACAAAGAATCACCTTTAGCCCAACACCATCCCAACAAGCATCACAAACAAAAGATGAGATTTTTCTCCATCCAAACCACAACCTAAGTCGAGAAAACACAAAATTCGACAAATAGGGAGGAAGAGGGAGTGTACCAGAAAGAGGTGTAGCTGTAGAACTCGACGCCGAGAGACATGAAGAGGAGGGAGCCGGAGGAGAAGAGAGCCTGGCCGAGGCGGAGAGAGAGGCTCGCCGTCGTCCCCACCGAGCCTGGTGTCTCATCCATGGATTCCGGCTGACGAGCGGGCAATCCCGAGCATCAAATCCACGGCGGCGACTCCATCCTCGCGCCCAATCTCTCATCTTCTCCCCATGCTGCAATAAATAGCAAGAATTACCGGATAATAATTGCTTCTTTTTTCCTTCTTTTTTCCTTTCTCTGAATCGAATCGGAAGCGAGGAAAGCGAATCCGGGCTCTTTGGATGGATGGAGAGCGTGGAAGAGCGGGGACTTTTCCATTTTTTTTTTCTCTAGCCTTTTGTATTTTATTTTTGAAAAGAACACGTGGCCGGTGGGTATGTGAAGTTGTTGTTGAGCGAGTCGGGGAAAACAATTTCGGGAAATGGGTTTAATTCGTTAAGAGGGCCTCTTTGCATGAATGCCCCTAGTAACATGGCTAATAATGTGGAGATCCCCGAGATGTGATTTCAAAGATTTTTTTTTTCCACGAGAGTCTTTTCATGTGCATTTTTGAAAACGCTGGTCAAATGGGAAGGCCATAAACTCAGATCGTGAATCTACGTTATGGATTCATTCTAGATTGTAGTTGAGCACATACCCATTGAAAATTTTCTGCTTGCAGATGATTGAGATTTGATTGCATTTGATAGTAAATGTTGAACTTTTCAGGGTGAATTCAAAATTTTTGATTTTATATTTTATGCAAGCGTTTGTTTTGGAAGAATTCGAAATTTTTAATTTAGAAAACTTGCGTTTATTTGGGTTAATTTTTAATATCCTAAATTTAACCTACGTAATTTGTGAAGTTTTTTTAAACATATATACTAAAAAATAAAAGTTATGCGTGTTTTTTACAAAAATATATACTAAAAAATATTATAAAATTCGTATAAATTTTTTTGCAAAAATATGTACTAAAATATAATTATTATAAA
Source organism: Trichopus zeylanicus subsp. travancoricus (assembly GCA_005019695.1). Taxonomy (NCBI): domain Eukaryota; kingdom Viridiplantae; phylum Streptophyta; class Magnoliopsida; order Dioscoreales; family Dioscoreaceae; genus Trichopus; species Trichopus zeylanicus. The sequence continues at coordinate 931,131 of RXID01014621.1, read as the reverse complement.
ATTTGTTGGGACTTTTTGCAAAAAATTATAATAAAATTAGGGATAAAAAAACCCAAATAAACAGGATACTTTTACTGTTTGGAACAATTTAAAAATCCGGATATTTAAATTCACCCCAAAACAAACAGTAACATTATCACAATCCGATATTGAGTGCTATCCTATGTTCGCTATCCACATCCAACTACTTCCAATAGATATTCATCGTTGATCAAATTGCTTGATTGTGAATTAAGTATCTCAAGTTACAATGAAATCAACAACTAAAAAGTAGGTGACGGGTCCAAATAGTTTCCAACAAAATGTAGCCCCGAACTCTGGCCCAGCGTACCGGACTAAGTACTAAGTCCAGACTCCAGTCCAAATGCCAGAAGGTTCAATGGGAACTCGTGATTTGCACTCGAGCAAGAAAGCGCTACAGACACGGCGCAGTGTGCGGCCCACCGTATTTAGCGGAGTGAAATACGTTCAGCCACTGGTTTGGTAATATGTCAGCAACCGACTACAGAACTGCTGCCCCTTGGAAAATGAATACTCAAAATGAATAACAAGCATTGCTTTCTCATGCCAGAGATCTTCTAATCTTGGCCATGGGATCAGCAACTTTACATAATCGAATATAAATTTGGATATGTTAAAGAATGGCTGGCAGAGACTACATAATTTGATGGAGAAACATTACCAAATGCTGTTTTATAAGTGGTTCAAAATAAATATAAAGATTTTTTGTATATACATAACTGGAAAAACAAAACCCCCGTCAAAAAGATAATGTTTTTACAACAACAATAAAACTGCAAACAAGAACTCATGGAAATGGAATATATTTAATTTAGTGAGATACATATTCATAGCATGCGGAAAACAAAACAAAGAATACAAAAGACTCCATCGAAGATACAAAAGACTCCATCGAAGAGAGCGCGCTGCTTTTTTTTACATTGCAGAAAGAAGGTCTCTCATCTCTGTCACAGGAGGGATCGACTCATTCGGGTATATCCTCGCAACTAGTTGAACAAAGCCATCATATTTGTCCAGAAACTCTTTCTGCAGTGCCAGATTAGTAAGCGTTATTTCTTGATGCAACTATAAGCTTTGGTTTAAAGTAATAGCCAGTTTCTAGTTGTCCTCTCAGTCACATTCTTCTACATGAAACAACAGCAGGACAAAAAATATATGCTATTTTGAGGATGTGATCATGGATTATGATCCATCTAATTATCAATTATCATACAATAGCGTCCAAAATATATCAAAAAATATCCATCCGTCCAGAATTATGTCTAACACTTCAGTTGATTGGAAATGGCGACCAAAGCAAATTTCACATCCAAGATACAGATTTTCATATAGCAATATCAGAGAACGCAGGAGATCATTTATCCTCAATTTTGCTGTCCACAAAAGGTTACCCTTGTGACCTGTAGAAATTTTAATTGGTTTCACATAGATTGTTAAATATAGCATACATTTACACAAATAGCTGGCTTATGATCTTTTAGAATATTTGCTACTACCAAGCTCAGAACTATTCTTTCCAAGATCACACCTCTAGCATTAGCTTGGTGGTTGTACCAAGCTTTTTTATGTGAGAGATCATTAGTTTGAACCTTATTTAAAGCAAAACTTTAATGGTAAATCCCAGTTGCTCAAAAAAAAAAATTTCTTTCCTAGATTTTTCTCAAAAGTACTGAAAGCTATCTAAGTATGATCCCTCAGTTACAGAAATTTTCACAATTATCTGTTTCACATCATTGAATCATAGTTTAGAATCTTATTATTATACAGCTTGGAGTTCTGATCTTTTAAATGACAGGTTAGGGCAGCCACCTAGTGTCATAAGTTACTATGTGCACATGTATCTGACCAATTACAAGAAGCAGCACCTTAGAACTAAGAAATCCAAAGGACAATTAAATATTTCAAGGGCACAAAATGCTGCACATATAATGTTGTAAAAGTAAATATGAGGTCAGGTCTTAATGATTACCTTGCATTTATCCCATAAAGATGGCAACAGCTCCTCTGAAGTCAGATTCTTTTGTAATTTTCGATACATGGCGTTGATGGACTTGTCAACCTGTCACGAAAGAGTAGCGTCAATTATCCAGCTGCGTACGGGCCCTGGGACTGTGGATCGGCATTACACTTACTGCAGATAAGCTTGATTTTAACATCTTCCTTAGATCCATCTTTGACAATCCTAGCTGGAAAGGAATCTAAACACAAGACAAACACAATTAAGCATCATCAAGTGTTTACAAATCCTTTCCCTTACCAATAAATTACTTGATCAAAGAAGAAGAATCGACTCTGCCTTTCAGCAAATGTCAAAAAGAGCATGTTCTCCGAATGAATAAGCATTTTTGCATATGTAACTTGTATAGATTTGCAGGCATTTCTAAAAGGGATAGAAGCTCTATCATATGAACAGTAGTTGTCAGATTGTAACTTTTCAGATGATTGATTAGGTCAAGTAACAGAACCCATTGCTGTCACCAATTGTTGGACACTTCAGATAAAATCTGCATGATACTAAAAAAGGCTTATATAGGTCCAGCAGCATAAAGCAAAATTTCATGCAACTAAACCAGAAGTAGAAGCTACAAAAGCAGCCGTTCCATGATCCAATTACCTCCTCCGGTGCGATTGTGTACATCAAATCTTCAATTCTCCTTGCAAATTGGGACAATTTTTCAAATTGCTGCAAACATGTCAAATTGTTATTGGAATAAGCACCATTTCCAAAATGTAATAGATGCTTTTGTTGTAAAATTTAGAAACCATTGAAGGCATTCGGTAAACTTACGACATAAATGATCATGCTTATATGCCGGGTGCAAGCCTGCTCATATGATTCACTAGCCTGATGGTAGAACTTGGCCAGCATGGGTACTACATTCGCTAGATCGTATAGACTAAAAGAAACAGATGATTCTTATCAGTATATTATACAACATAAGAAACATAACATTCTTGCAAATATTCTTGAGATCAATCTCAATATGATCAATGTGAGAAATCTAAAAACCAAAAGTGATTTGTGCTCTGCTGGAGGATATGAAAAGAAAAACAAAAAAAATTAAAGCCCCTCACAACCTGTTTTGGAAAGCTGCATAGTTCTCTAAGAGTACAATGTCAGCATACTTTGGGTCAGCTTGTGCAATCTTTTCCAGTGTTGCAAACATTGTGCTTATCTGTTCCAAACATAAGGAATGAATTACTCTGGTTTCAGACGTGTCAGATAAATCAAATAAAACAAATAAGAAAAATACCATCTGATGCAAATGCTAGATCAAATCCAAAACTATTCATTAAAGTCCAGAATGATTAGCTTTGACCTAGATATAGCTAACCCCAGCAGAAAGATTTTGAGGCTTCAGATTTACAATTGGCGAATTGTGATTCGACAACACTTAACTTTCTACCCATCAGTAAACCAAAATGTTTTCTCAGTCAAGAGATAAAACATAAAAATACAATGCAGAAATATAAGCACATACTTCCAAGATAAGATTATATTGGTAGTACATACAATTTTAGTATATGCCTGGTCAACTAAATCCCTTGACTGCCCCTTAATGTACTGCTCCATTTTTGTCGCAAGTGTAGCAAATCTGGACATAAAAAAACGGTCACAGACTAGCATATGGAAACCAAAATAGCATTCACCAGGATTTCAAATATAGTTAAAATTGATGTTGTCAAATCACACCTAAAGGAGGAGATTGTCATAATGTCAGATATGATGAATTAGTCTTACATCGGATATTGGATAAATAAGGTCCAATATATATAGTAAAAAAGACGCATATCCCATGAGTTTAAACTTTTGGGATGGTTTGATGTTCAGTTCATTATATTGATCTGATTCAACACTCTTTTGACTCCTCAACAAAAAACCACGTGATTACAAGATGTCAACCATGTTATGGTCTAAACAAAATGTAGCATGACTAAAGCATTCGTATCAACTATATATTACACCTTGTGGAAAAGCTTGAACAAACTAACTCCAAAGGAACTCAAATGAACTGAAGAACCAACCAAACACAGACACTGCAAGCTATCATCCAATCATTTAAGTTGTTATACAACCCACAAGCATAATACATGAACATGTGTGCATAAATAACAAGGAAAAACAGCATATTAGAGAATGAGTGAACAAAAGGAAAAGACCAATTGATAAGACTGTTTCAATACCCATTCAGCACCATTAATAAGGTTTGAAAGCTAGAATATGCCTTAATTCAGGAAATACGGGATGGGAAATCACAAATATCTTAGGCGAGGAAAAAAATCTTTATCCATCACTTTAAGTGGCCTCTAATCAATGACATTCTAGCTTTGCACTCAAATCTTAAAATTTAGTTTCTTCTTTCAACTGTGGTTTTGATAAATGCACCATTCGGTAAGTGCTTAATCAAAACAATAAGCAGACTTATGCTCTTGACTAGAAAGTAAAAGGCTTAACCTGGGACTTAACAGATACAACTACAATTTAAGTTGACAATAAATCTTTGGCATTTACCTAGGGATATAGGATAAAACTCCTGCCTGACGCACATTGCGCTCATTCCTCTCTATCTGACGACAAGCTTCTTCAACAAACTGAGATAAATAAATGGTCATAACAGCCGTCATTTCCATTGACCAAATGGAAAGAAATTACAAGCATTAAAAAGAAATGAAATAACTTAGCATCGCTTACTCTGCTGAACTGCATTGAAATTTTAGACTCCAAATCATCAAGCAACTGACGAACAAATCCTGCTGCATCAGCTTTTTGACCAGATAAATAGCGTTCTGTAATTCCATGCATTGATATACATTGAAGAGGGTCAATCTTGTATGCCCAGTCCACCACTGCATAGAAGTCCTCCTAAAAGGATCATTATATTGTGAGTTACATCAAAAAACAAAGAACATACAATGGCTAAAGATATGATTGAGTGCCTTTCAAAAGTATATTGAAACAGTCTTATCAATTCATTATCAATACCCATATTGAAACAGTCTTATGACAATCAAGGTAAAATAAAAAACGAAATATACCAAACAATAATGCACAGATGGTTGAGAACCTATCGCCATCATCAATGATCAAAATGGATTTTTCATTTTACTTTAATTTATCTAAGAAAGTTAAATTCATCCGATACTAATTTTTTAGCATAGCAAGGCTGGTCTCTCTTTCTAGTACTAGATTAGGATATTTATCTACTTTAGGCACAAGAAAATTACAAGAAATCTAAATTAAGATATTCAGATTTTTCCAGTCATGGTGTGCCAGTGGCTAATGTGCTGATTATCTCATATGTTCACATGGAAAGACATAATTGTGGATGGCTAACAAAGCAGCCACAAACACAAGACAAATATTATACTTGGAGTTCTCTACAACCACAGACAATAATTTCCTACAAACTAATCGGAAACCCCTCTATCAAAAAAGAAAATTACCTGAATTCCATCAAGTAATTCTTGAAGGGCTTCATTTAGTGTCCCCAACTCAGCAGAACTATTACCTGGAGAAAGAAACATATCACTTTTACGCAATACATGACACAAAATTCTTCAATGGGTAAAAATTAAGAACAAAGTCAAGAAGATTACTTGTGCTGACGTCATTGCCATCAGAATCGACAAGGGATACATCATCATCATTCACATCAGGGCCATCTGATCCATTTCTGGTATAGTTCACAGGAGCACCAGGAGGGACAAGTGCAGGAACTTCAAAGCACATAAAATGCGCAAAGAAGGAACTCTGCAACGTTATAACAATAGTTCATAAGATACAGACACACTGATCATGAGGTGCGAATCATGAATAAACACAAGAGAAACCTCATCCACAAGGAGAGGAATGAAAATTGTAAGCATCCTTGAGTATGCTTCGGAAACCATAGAGGTATCTGCACTATTTGCACTCTGATTGGAGCCAGAAGAAGCCTCAAGCCAAACTGTTGGATTTCTTGATGCCTTTGTGCTAGCCCGTAATTCATTTGCAAATTCTCGAGCCTAAGGCATGGAAAAGACAATAAACTCAATTTATGGACAAAAGACTGTTACCTGGAGCAGTTGCTTTGAGCATGATGCGTTTTAAAACCCCACATCCAATCATATTGGAAATTTAAAGCAGGAGTCATATGTGACGAGGCTGACAGAACGGAGGGTCATCCAGAGACCAAAATAGAATGCAAATGGACAGTGCTGCACTAAGCCTGGGCCCTGGTCCCAAATCTATAGACCAAATCCACAAACAAACATAATAATTCTTTTTCATGAAATCCAGGCTAAAATTGCCAAAGCCCGATTTTGGGGGTTTAGCCTGCCTGGCCCATTTACAAACCTGACCCCAGAAGGGTTTAAATAAACTAGGTACTATGATTTTGGAAGCTAGAGACCAATGCTTCAATATTCCTTGATTTCAACTTATCAACTGCAGTTATACTTCCCTCTTGGGACATGATTAAAACATATAAACACCTTCTAAGGTTTTTTGGAAAAAGAAACCAGGTTAACAAGCAAATGCACTTCGCTTACATCAAACAAAAAAGCAAGAACACAATAAACAATGTTAGAAAAAAACTATAGTTATCCCTCACCTCACGACGAAGTAGCAGATTGAGGGAATGACAATAAGCCTTTCTCAAAGGACCCAAGCAGTTCTTGTCAAGACTCTGAATATTTCAGTGACATAAGAAACAATCAGAAAACCAACATAGAACTAGTAGTGTCCATTTAAGTTTAACTTTCAAAATGAGAAGTAACCTTCAAGTGCTGCAGAAGTCGAGCATAAGTCCTGCACTTATACCTCAAGTCTGCATGATCAGGCCTCTTTAACTGCCCACGCTGCATGAGTTGAAATAATTCTCAAGTCCAAAAGTCGATAATTTTTAGTGAATCTGGTAAAGAAGCAAAAACAAAAAAGAAGAAGAAGAGGAAATTTACCTGTGAGAAGTAACTCTTGTCACTTATCATAAAATCTACCAGACTAGCAAAGTAGTTCCTTAAGAACTCTGATGCCCGACGAACAAAAGTACTCTTTAATTTTTCTAATTCTGCCCGTTTTTCCTTAACCTGAAAGGGCATTTATGCGATATCTTGCTGATGAAAGTAATAACGTGTAGGAATTCAGATAACTAATGAGTGAACATCTATTTCTGGCTTATAGCCAAATCTACTACATTTCTTTGAAAATAGAATATTAATGAAGCAATTCTATTATTACTGAACAATTAAACAAATGGAACAAGGACATATAAAGAGAGAATAAAAAAAGAGTATTCTCATTCCCATTTTACTCTATTATGCGACGAGTAACTCTAATAACAATTTTTCAGTAAGAATTTACCAAAAAAAAAAACTCAGTAGTTTTCTAGTTGTATACGTATTCAAACTACTATCCTGGACAATGAAAACTAGCCATATTAAATTTTATGATAATCATGATAATGGATTCCTAACAGAAATGGTCATTTCAAACATTAGGAAAGCAGACATACAGCTCGCATGTTAGCATAGGATGGATCAAGATTTGGCACTTCAAGGCTACGGATTGCATTCGTCAACCATTCACATGCTTCGACATTCTTGAGCATCCGTGCTTCATCAAAGGAACCACCAGTTAGAGATGCTGCAAACTGCCAATATACAACAAGCAAATCAACCAATAAAAATATTTAAAACTGAGTATTAAAAATCAAATTTTCAAAAATAATCATGGATGCTAATCAACAGAAATACCTCAGAAGGAATTCGCAAACGCTCAAGTAGCCTATCAAGCTCCTCAATCAGTGCTTGGTTATTAACTGACTGCATCTCCAACTTATTGTTACGTGATTCTATCTACAGACATAATAAGGTGATAATACTATCATAAATGTTAATGAGAGATGAAACCTAACACATTAATCACAAATGAACATGTCAATGATAATACAGATAAGAAAACATTTTCTACTAGCTATCTTAAAAGTTCAAGATAAACTTAAGCTCCAAACAATAGATCAATTTGCATTGAATATGACATATATGAACCAGGTCATCTTAAACTAACTGCAAAACGGAAAAAAAAAAAAAAGTATTCTCACATTTCATAATCTCGGTGCATAAGATCTCAGACAAATCCTTGTGCAAGGTTTCAATTTGTACATCGGTGAATGTGGATCAAAATTCATTTAGACAGGCATAAAATGGAATGATTCTGGTCGAAGATCTTTAAGTGCACATTGTATCTGAAAGAAAATTCCCAAAGGCGCTCAATTGGAATTATTCAACATATGATACTTTAACCTCCAAGCTAAATTTGTTCTAGGTTTTGTCAGCTCATTGAACAACTCCTAATAGAGAACTTTAAAAATAAGACAATTATAATTGCACTATCTTTAGAGACGCATATTTAAACCAGAAGATCGTTAATCTGCTTCTAAGAAAACTTAAAAACACTCCTAATCAGTAGTCAGACTTTAGACCTAATTTAGACAAATATTTTATTGAGCAAAGCTGGTATTACCATTGCTGAAAATAAGCAAATTAATATTGTCAGTGCAAAAGAGAAGTCTGCAAATTTAAACCAAAATAAAACCAATCAGGAAAAATGATGAAGTATAAATTAGCAGGACTCAAAATTCACATTAGTGATAGATTATAATAGATTGATAGTAGAGTAACAAGCTACAGCATTAGGTATGCAAGATGATATAGCACGCACCACGCACCAATTAAAAAAGAAATGGAACAAAAAATACTCATGGATTATCAAAGAAAAGATAAAGTTGCTCTTAATAATTCCTCATGGCAGCTATCAGTTAAAAAGTTCACTATCTAGTATGAGGTACCATACCGATTCAATATCCTCCCTCATATGTCTGAGCTTTACATTGAAAATACGCAACCACTCATCCATATCATCCACACATGCCACAGCTGCATCTAATCCTTGCAATACCTGCAAAATCCATTTATTGCTCTGACTTGGATGAGAAATCTTCTTACAAATATTCAAGGAGTTTAGCGAACAGAAACTTTCAGAAGACACCACTCAATTGCACCATTCCCTAATAGAGATGTAAGAAAGAAAATGAAGATTGTGCCACATCATGTTTCTATTACCTCTTCTATTAAAGGTTCACTTTCCAAAAGGGCATGGACATTTGCTGCTTCTAAAGCAAGTAGTTCTCGTTTGAGCCTTTCTGAGAATGCCTCTGCTTCACCAATCCCCATGACATACCTGCTCAAGAATGAATCCTTAACAATCCATGTGAAAATAAGTATCTACATATTCAAAAATTTGTGACAGAATTTGCAAAGCAAAGGGCCAAAAAAAATTGATGAAAACCTGCACACAACTTTCATCCGAAAAACGGCTTGGGGCTATAATTGAGTCATAGTACTCTTCCACATTTTAAAGAGACAAAAAGATATAAAAGAATAAAACAATAGTCAACACCATATTGACACAAGAAGCCAACAGAGAAACTAGAGTAACATTAGCCTAATTCTGAAATACATGTAAACAGCTAAGTTTTAAGGCACCGTTTGATTCGGTATCAGGATCAGAATCAGAATAAAGACTAATGAATTACTTTTATACATTAATATCTTTTTATCAAAATTAACGCTACAATAATTTAAAGTTCGAAAAACTATTTAATTTTTTATAATAATTTAATTTAATAACAATATAAAATAAGTAATATTAATTTTGCAAAAAAAAAATAATTCTGAAAAATGTTGATCCTAATCCTGATCCCAAATCAAACGGTACCTAATAGTTTATGTAAATAAAAAACACAAACCAATTCATACTAACATGTACTTGACTGCATATAAGAGTGTGGTAGCCAATGCAGTCAGGTGGCTGTCAGCACAGAAGTCATAGGCTATCGCACAGAGTCACAGACCATTTTTTTTAACCATAACAATAAATAAATATGTTTACTGCTCATAGTCACTAGGACTAAAGGGCTACTCAAAAAAAAGGATAGGCTTTTCCATTTGATCTAAAAAAGATGTCTGAGATTGTAAAAAAAAGATGAAAGTATAGCAAGAAATGGTTCCATAACCATGAAATAGGGGAAGATCAAACATAGTTAGTGTCACATCGGCGAATTTCTACCCTGAAATTTTGCCCGTGATGGCGCCAAGGTTCGCCCACCTCAACCCGCCAAACTCGCACAAGCTCACAAAGAGTATAGAGGAGAAGAGAAGTACAACAATCTTGCCAACCTTTTATTGCTCACATAAAAGGAAATACAACTCTTAACACGGAGTGACAGTTAGCCACTACAGTAATCTTGCTGAAGAAAAATATTATTCCCTAAAACTACAATATAGCGTCAACTGTTTGGTTTCCATTTCAATTCTATAACTCTACAGACTAAAAAGAATGATGACGAGTTCTCCACTACAGTGATCTTGTCAATAATATCAAATGAGCCATTCTCCGACTGAAACATATATAACTCAGACTTCATCAGGAAGTCACTGATTAAATCTCTTTAAAGTGAAGAATCAGGTGACTTGAAGCAGCCATTAAATTTAATACCCAGCAGACTGAATCATCAAAAGCACAAACAGGAAGAATAGTCATGAATTAAAAACTGATGGCTATGGCTAAAGTTACTACTGACATCTCATTAATTATAAACCAAAGATAACATGTGTCATGCATTGCAAACAGTGTTGAGCAAGAAATGCTGAACCAAGCCAATTAGAAGATAGAATTCAAAACCTTGATAGGAAATGGCCACCTCTACTTCCAGAAGTATTATCACTAAACAGTAATTTGAAAAAAACTACCCCCAAAAACCAATTATACCAAGAATAAAACAAAAAGTGAGAAGATGAAGATGAAACTTACGTTCCAAGAAGAGCCTCCATATCCTCCTCTTCAGCTTGTGAAACAAGATCATTTTCAACAGTAAAAACAAGATCATTTTCAACAGCAATTTTAGAGTCAGTTGGAGACACAACAGAGGCAGGACCATTGTGAGTGGTTGTTCGATTAGCAACTGTAGGTGTGTTTTCCTGAACCAATTTCATTAAGACAATAGTTAATGGGTCAAAGCAATGGTAGCACAATGGAAGATATAACATCTCCAAGATAGAGATCTTGGATTTTAGTCCTCCAGCATCTGACTTTCTCACTGTAGTCATTGCCTAACCACAATCTACAAGATATTCCAAAGAAAAGATCTATTGGCTCTTTGTAGCTATTAAACATTTTAAAAAAGAGGGAGATGTTGCATCAAAGATTACAATATGGACTCGGTTAAGTTGATATCAGGATCAATTAAGACAAGCACAAGAACATGAAACTAGTTTGCACCCAACTAGCAAATCCATACAGTATTATTGTTGGCAAACAATGCTTCATGCATGGTTGAACTATTTAATAAACTTATATTTTGTAAAAACTTCTGCACATATAATGTCAAAATCTACAGAATTTCAAAATTTATGGCCTGGGGGTTGAAACAAGCCACTATTATTCACACAAAGAATGTGGTGCTACTCAACAAGGCACTGACAAGCAAAAACAGCATTGTAGCTATTGCAACGAATTTGTAATGATAGTTGGGAAAAGCAATAGTTACAAATACCCCACCAAATATTCCCTATTTACAAATAAGTAAAACCCTTTTGTTTCAACATAATTTCAAAAGACCCTTGAGATTTAATTTTCTTAACAAATACCCCCTGGCATGAAACTGTTGCTCTTTATGGTAAATATGCCCTCAGGTCATGATTACACTTAAGGAACAATTACAGCCTTGCCCAAACCTGGAGACTTCATTCATTATACATGTAACTTTGGTATGAGCAATGAATTTGGTCTTCAATAACTACACACAAACAATGATTCCAGCACTTCATGTAGAAGGGTTTAAATAAATTAATGGCAAATTGTTGATCGTCTTTGGTTTAACACCTCTGTCCACCAGAAGATGACATCTTCAAGAAATCTCCAAGAGTTAACGGAGGAGTTATATGTTTCTTTGAAGGGTAACCGAGGATTTCTTGATAAAGTTTAATTTCAAGAGATTATATGTAAAAAAATAAAACTGAGAGGTTATTTGTAAATATGGCATATTTGGGGGAGGCATTTTAAAAATACAGATAAAAATCACATTTTTTTCACTATTTTTTAGAAACAAATGATGATTGGTTCATTTTCAGATTGTTCTAAAATGAATTACTTGCTGGAGTTTGTGATGAGTACTAAACATTAGATTGAAGGAGTAATCGTAGAATTCAAATTTCTAGAATATTCACTGCAAATATCATATCGTTCAGGGTAGAAAAATTGTAATCTCAACAATGGCTGTGCCAACAACAAGATGCATGGAAGTAAAGAATTTTAAGTGCACCTTAGCCCAGAGAGCCATCTCAACAATATCTATGCCAACAACTCTGGGAAGACGACCTAGTATCTCCTTGCACATGTTTAGAATGCCAAGAAGAAGTCGGTTCCTATACAGTAGGACAGCTAGTTAAACTGCTAACTCCAAGATTCACTATTTTCTAGTTAAGGATCTCCAAGAGAAAACACTGAAGAAATAGAATCAAATATATTAGGAATTGAACGTGATCCCCAAAAATCACCTGTCATCTGTAGTAGGCATTGTCCATTGTGGGGGTGCAACACTCTGACTTCTGAGATTGTCAAAACCCTGGACCACATACAAATAAAAAATTACATATCTGATCAACAGGAGAACCCAAATATAAAAGAAAAATTACATAATATTTACAATCTTTCAAAGCAGTGAGAGAATAGAACCACATCAAACAAAATAATTCTAGCAAATAAACCCATTACAAATTTACGATGCTTACCAGCGTAAAGGTGCAGCCAGTGGGATCGTTTGCAAGAACCTCTATTTTTGAGACATGCTTAAGCTTGTAAAGCTTCGCAGGCTGCAGTCACAAAAAAGATACTATTAGCACTAGTTTGAGGTTATATGCTTATGTTTGTAGCACAAGATCAAATAATTGGCTATAGGTGTTAGCATAAAAATAGGGCAGCGAAAAGTCAGAATGCATTGGGCAAAATCTAAAAACTTATTAGAGCTTGTTTGGAAGTTTAAAGTAAATTAAAGTGTTATCCCAAGCTGCAAGCCTCTTTTATTGATTAAATGAAAATTTACAGCATTGTGTTTCCTGATTAATTGTAGGTAGATGTGGGTGTGTTATCCCAAAGCTGTTTTCAAATAGTATACAAATCATGTTGGGTTTAAGGTCAGGCCTAACATATATAAATTATTTTTTTGAAAAATGCACACCTGCTTGGGCCAAACCAGGCTGAAGCAACTTACCAAAATCCTGACCCAATGATCTAGAAATATGATCTAGGTTGAGTTCAAAGGAGGTTGAAGCTAGATTCACCTGACTGACTTGCATAGTTGAAGCAAGAAGGGGACCTACAAATTCCTGGTGTTGGCATTAGGAGGGAGCATAGTACTGGAAATAAAGTATATGAACTGCTGCACGGAGTAGGACAGGGTGCCAATTATCAGTTTACGGATGACGTGGCTGTCAGATGAGGTCAATAGACTCAAAGGGCTGTGTAAAAGGAAGAAATGGTGTTAGGTCTGCAATGGTGGTGGTGGTGTGAGCGTTTGCCAGATGAAATAGCAGGAAGGAATGGTGAGAAATGATGTTGGCAGTAGCTATTGAGTAGCAATCACAGTTAAAAATGGCAGAAACACAATTAAGTATCAGTACTATGATAATGTATGGAAATCAAAGGTTCAAAACAAGGGGTAAAAAGAGGGAATGTGCAAGTACAGGGGAAATGACCATGACCTAGGGTCTAATGGTGTTATAAAATCCTAAATTAGATTATCTAAAAGTCATCCATCATAAGAAAGAAACAAAAGGAAGTTCATGATTCCTCCAAGAGCTAATTTCTCTATGAGTTATGATGATACACTAAGATCAATTAGCTGAATCGAAAGGTTACTAAAATTTAGAATTCGAAACCAAGTCGTGGACCAATGAATCCAACCTGTAGGAAGTTTGGCTTGACTCAGCAACGAAGCTAAAGTGACTGAATCAATGGGTGATCAAAACCGAGAGTAAAGATAGAACGCAAACTGAGTCATCCAAGATAAAATAATTCATGGTTCTGAGTTATGAGACTCGGATTGTCTCTGCATTGTGGCATCGGATCTCAAAAGCTCTCTGAGTTCCCCTGCATTCAAATAACTCAGCATTCAAGGCATGAGACAGACTATTATAAGAATTAATCCTCGCATCCAAAATGGGGAATATATCCCGAGAGATTCAAGATTCGAAACTATCAATTACGAAAAGATCAACTGCAATTATAACGCCGAAGATCACGAGATTCAAATACGTCTCGGGCTCTATAAATAATGTAAGCACCGAAGATGCAAGGACTAATGCTTAATCATATAATCTACTTTCATTATTAAACTCCGTCCTAACTTGAACGTTGAAGCGGTCATCGCCAAAAAACTCCCGCCAATCTTCTTCACGATTCTCATTGTACAGGACGATGAAAAGATAGCCTAGTAGATCAAATTTTCAAGGAGTTGTGTGTATCGAACCCGATCTCGAATTGAACTCTATCAATAGTGATCTTTTTATTCAGATCTATCCCACTACTCTTCTCTTGTCCCGATCCAAAAAAATTTTCCGATCATACCTCCAGCGACCAAAGCGTCAATATCCAGGAATCAGCCTGGGGAGCAAATTGCTCCCACACAAGCGGAATCGCATGACTCTTCTAACAGTCCGATTCAACCAACTCATCGAGTCAACTCAATTTTTTCCCCATTTCTACAACAAGAATTTCGGGGAGTACCTTTACAAACCATTCCCAAGGTGTCGATAGTGCCTCCAGACTCTGTAAACTAACAAAAGTTTCAACCATTGATTGCAGTAGTTTAACAAATGACACAAATAATGAAAACCCATACTCAAGTTATGCAAAATTTGCAGACTCAACAATTATAAAGTCAGACTCAAATGATGAAAAACCTTCAAAGCATCTATACACGATCTCAATCTCAAGCACCCCTTCAGGCCAATGCTCCAAATCAACACTAGGAGCCACAATCACAGGTCGGGAGCCAGCAACATCTTAGTAGGCATCATTAGTTAAATTATCAAGCTCCCTCGGCGGAAATCCTATTTCAGTATTAAGCGTCAAAAGGCTACAAGGAATGCAACCTTACTTATGACCCAACTGATGAAACTACACATCACATTAATGCAAGTCATGTCCTGAATAGAGTTACTCATGGAATTCAAAGGAAGGACGTCACACTTGCTGCTTCGGGAGTATCGTACATGCCAACCTATTCTCACCATGCAAAATACGATACTCTCCTCATTCCCGAGGTTGCCTACTTTCAAGTACAGTCGAAATTATATTCACTACCATATGAGTTGTACAATGGTTCCAAATATTCTGTCGATTATCTAAACACATTTTTGAAATACCATAATCCTCTTAAGACGCATGAGACTACTATGTGCAAGACATTTCTCATGATGCTTCAAAGACCAACTCGAGCATTATATTTTGAACTGTCGAGATATTCGATCACATACTTTGATGATCTACCTGATAGATTCATAGAGCAGCTCATTTTCTTGGTACCTTAATGAAAGAATATTTCGACACTCCTAACTTTAAAACAACAAGAAAAAAAGAGTTTAAGAAAATATTTAATTATGTTCAACAAAACTCGACTAAAAGTCTCCAACCTTAATAGTTTCATTGTCCTCGCGGCAGCGATTAATAGAATCGAGCAACTTTGTGTAGCCTATAAAGTAGTTCGAAGACCTCCCAGAACCTAGGCTGAATTCATTCAGTTAGCCCAAAAACACATCGAAATTGAGGAGATTATGTCGGCCAAAAATGAATCTAAAAGCCGTGAAAAATAAAAGAAAGAGACCCGGGAGGATAAATCACTTAAGTCAAAGAAACAAAGGACTAAATAGCGAGAGCACCGACAGAAATTCTGTGCTTACACTCCGTTAAATAATTCAAGGACAAAGTATTAGCCGAGATATAGTATCGAGGTCTCTTGACAAAATTTCAACTACTTATTTTAAATAGGCGACATTTAGACAAACCAAAGTATTATCAATTTCATAAGGACTATAGTCATAATATTGAATAGTATAAATACCTCAAGTATGAAATAGAGAGGCTCATAAAAAAAGAGCATCTAAGACATTTCATCCGCCGAGGTCAAAGAACAAAAGAAGTGTCAGTTCGAAAAGATCGACTACGAGATTCTCTGCAGAAAAACTCTACTACCAAGTTGTAAAACCCACCCATAAAAGGTTATATCAATATGATTCTTACAAACCCAACGACACAAAGTGAAGCTTTAGCTTCAACTTACAAACGTCAAGCCATCACTATTAGAGCTAGAGGAGAAGAGGATTATGAAGAGGCTAAATGGCAGCATTGCAACTCCATGCATACGAATATAATATTCTTAGCAAGGGACTTGCATGGTATCTTGGTTTCCGATAATCATGCCCTGACTATTTCGATAAGTTTGGATGGTTACTTCACACAGTACATCATGACAAACACAAGGAGTTATATTTTATTCATCCGAATTTATGATCAAATGAAAATCGAAAAAAACTATAGCTCTATTTAGGAATATTAACGGGATTCATGGAAAATTCAATTACTTCACTCAGTATGATCGACCTACTCCTGATAGTTGGAGAAAACCCAAAAAACACCACGATAAAATCTTAATCTGTGATAGTTTAGACTCATTCAGCTTACAATGTGATATTAAGACATCCGGCATTGAACCAGTTAAAAACAGTAATCCCAACTTTTCATTTGATTATAAAATTTTTCACTAAATATAACACATATGAAGGTTGGAGAGACTAAAGTCTCGCAAAGAAGTATGAGTTAGTTTATTGGCAGAATAGACTCGGCGAAAAGGAAAAAAGCTCGACAGTCTTAGAAATCAACGAGTCTGTTGAAGGACCAAAGAGGGCACACACTAAACTTGTTGAACAACTCATCAACTGTGACATTAACAAGAACTTGAGAAGGTCTATGAAGACCGAAACAAATCTCGTAGAATCTCTCAGCGCCAAACTTGGAAAGCTCTTACAGAAGAATTAAGACATCTTCGTATGGTCTCCCGATGACATGCCTAGTATAGATCCTTACGTCACCCAATATGAACTTGCAATGTCGGAGAGCTACAAATCAATCAAATAAAAAAAAACAGGCATTTCACTCTCGAGCGTCAAAAGACCATTACCGAAAAGTTAAATAAACTTCTGAATGCAAATTTTATTAGAGAAGTTTACTACCCGAATTGCTTACCAATATGATGATAATGAAGAAATCAAATAACAAGTGGAGGATATGCGTGAATTTCACCGATCCTAATAAAACATGTCTGAAGAATAGCTATCCCTTACCCAAAAGTGATTAACTTGTCAACTCAACTCCAGAGAGTTAACTTCTAAATTTTATGGATGTATTTTTAGTCTATCATCAAATTCAGATATATCGTAAAGATGAAAAAAAAAAAACAGTTTTCATTACTAACTAAAGAACCTTCTGCTACACAGCAATACCTTTCGGATTGAAAAATGCCAAAACAACATGCTAGAAAATGGTGAGTAAAGTCTTCGACCATCAGTTAAACAGGAATGTAGAAGCATATGCTAATGACATGTTCGTCAAAATCTTCAAAGTTGAAGAACATCTCAAGAACTTAAAAGAAATTTTTGACACGCTTCAAAAGTTTAAAATGAAACTGAATGTAGAAAAGTGTGTTTTTGATGTTGGCTTGAAAAGATTTATCAAATATCTCATTTTAAAATAAAGAATAGAAGCAAATGCAGAAAAAATCAAACCTATTCTAAAAATGGAACCACCCAACTCCAACAAAAAAAAGTACAAAAGCTCACAGATCGATTGGCAACACTCAACCGTTTTTTTATCCAGGACGAACAAGAAGCACTAACCTTTTTTCAAAATGCTAAAGCAAAATTCTGAATTCAAATGGACTAAAGAATGCAATCAAGTTTTTGAAGACTTTAAGAAATATCTAGACAAATCTCCACTTCTAATAAGACTGAAACCAAATAAAGTGTTATTTGTTTATATAATAGCCTCAGATCAGGTTATTAGTTAGGTTTTAATAAGTGACCAAGGAAAAAAATATCACCTTATATATTATATAAGTCATGTACTCATAGAAATCGAAGTTTAATATCCTCCCTGGAGAGTTGGCCTATGTTATAGTCCTACTAACTCGAAAATTTCACCCGTAGTTTTAGACGCATCCTATCCAAATACTTACCAATCTCCTATTTCGGCAAATTTTGCACAAATC
Organism: Trichopus zeylanicus subsp. travancoricus; assembly: GCA_005019695.1. Lineage (NCBI taxonomy): Eukaryota > Viridiplantae > Streptophyta > Magnoliopsida > Dioscoreales > Dioscoreaceae > Trichopus > Trichopus zeylanicus. The sequence goes on along the minus strand of RXID01014621.1, from coordinate 912,748 downwards.
GGAGATGTCGGGGCGATTACTCAAATAGTTCGTTAAACTAAGCCAATTTAAAGTAAGTTTTAAATCTCAGCAAACTATTAAAGTTCAAGTCTTAGCAAACTTTTTGGTGAAAACTATTGTATACCCCGCGGGGTCAGAATTTGAGCCTTAGGAGATCTAGGTCAACGGCTCTTCTTGTGAATCAAGTCGTGGAATCAACGTCATTCTTCTAAATTAGACGAAAAGATTGCCGAGTATTCAACTCGATTGGAATTTGAAGTCTCAAACAATACAGCAAAATATAAAACTCTCTTACTCAGTTTACATATGGCAACAATTGCAGAAACCAAGAAGTTAAAAATATTTAATGACTTCTAGCTGATTTATTTACAGGTCAGCAGAGAATATAAGACAAAAGATAATATTATGACCAAGTATTTAACTGAAATTTAAAAACTCATTACAAAACTCGACCAAATAGAAGTTTACCAAGTATCGCGGAACAATAACACTGAACCTGATGCATTAGCACATCTAGTCTCAATATCCTCAAATTTAAAGCCGGGGCAAATCTTCGTGAAAATTTTTCAAGTTCCGAGCTACTTTCAATTGGACAAGGTAAGGAAAAATCTTATTGAATGGACTCCAACACCTCGTACCTCAAAATTAGCCAATTTTCTGAAATTTTAAAAAAGCTTGGAAAATTAAGAGACTAATTCCGAATTTCATCTTTATAGATGGAGTTTTATACAAAAGGTTTCTTCCAAGCTCTTTATTTTGGTGTTTAAAACCAAGGGAGGTTGAATATGTCTTTCATGAGATGCAAGAAAGGATCTGTGGAAGTTATAATAGAGGACAAGCCTTAACTCATAAATTTCTAAAACAATACTACTATTGGCTCATCATAACCTTCAAAGTAACTGAACTCGTTTACAAATACGAGCAATGCCAAAGGCATATCTAGGTCCACTACAACCCTACCATTCCGCTCCAGTAAATCCAAGTAATATGGTCATTTGATCAATTAATAATAGCTATACTCGCTCCATTTCCCTTAGCTAGAGACAAAAAAGATTTTTGATGGTTACTATTAACTATTTTATCAAATAGGTGAAAAGCGAATCTCTTACCACCATCACAAACAGAAAGCGTTTTTTTGACAACACATAATCTATAGGTTCAAATTATCTCGTGTCCTAATCATGAATAATAGAAAACAGTTTGATAGATTAAATTTTAAAAATTAGTGCAACAACCTCCATATTGAGCAAACGTTTACTGCAGTTACACACCCACAATCTAAAGATCTGATTAAGATAACCAACCGAACCTTACTTGTAATTATCAAGAAATATCTAAAAAGAGCCAAGAATAATCATATTGAACCATTTCACAAATCACAACAGATAAATCACTATTCCAACTCGTTAAAGAGGTCGAAGCTATTATCCCCTCGAAAATCAGCCTCACCTTACCACAGCTCAAGGCTTATAATCCCGAGACAAATGAGGAAAATCTCAGAGATAATAAAGAACTTATTATAGAAGTTAGAGAATATACTCACACGAGAGTTACAAAATACAAATGACGAGTGTCTCAGTACTACAATACTTGTGTATGTAGTAGAGCGCTACAGCTGGGTGATTCGGTGCTACACCGAGCAGAACTCACCGATCAAGATTTAGAAAAATTATCGCCAACGTAGTTTGGTCCATTAAAAATCATATGAACTATCAAACCAAGGAGATATAAACTTAAGTACGCTGACGATAAAGCCCTTCCGAGAATATGGTATATGAACAATTTTATAAGATTTTATTTCTAAATCTTATCTCTGGAATAAGTTTTATTTTATTTGTCTTTTAAAAAAAAACTAAAGTTTTCGTTGGAGACAACTCAGATTTTGTGTCACCTCGTACCTCAAAGGGCTCGGTTCGTCGAGACATAAAGACCTCAATACGTTAAGGTACAAATGCCTGGGTCTGCCCAGGCACAAGGACCTTGATCCGCGCTGAGACATAAAAACCTGAATCTACCGAGTCACAAAGATTCGGATCTATTAAAACATAAAGACTTCGATCCACCAAGACGCAAAAACCTAGGTCCATTCAGACACAAAGACCTCAGTCCCCCAAAGTATGAAGACATCAATCGGCCAAAACACAAATATATGAATCCACCCAGACACAAAGACCTCGGTCAACCAAGACATGAAAACCTAGATTTGCCTAGACGCAAAGACCTGGATTCGCTAAGATATAAAAATCTCGGTTCACAAAAACAAAAATACATGCATCCGTCCAAGCGCAAAAACCTAGGTCCGTCCAGACACAAAGATCTCGTCTGCTAAGGTATGAAGACCTCGACATCAAGTCAAGTGCCACATGGAGGTCATGGCTTTAATTATCCAAGACACGAGAATCGGTCTATGGATAAGCACGAAAAACTCGTCTCGCAATAATTATGAAGGGTAAGACCCAACTCCCATACTCTGAATTATGCTCTTCTTGTCAAAAATAAAGATTCGGGTCAAACCGCAAGACTGATTTCACTATCTATACTAAGTTACTCGATCTATGCGAATTTAATGCCGAGTTAAGCTTTGGTAATTTTTGAAATAAGGAAAAAGATCATAACACACAGGAGCCCAAAGGTTAACTCGGGAGGACAAAACCCACAATTCTCGAAGTACGCCAAGAAAGGATTTGGCAACTCTCGCAAAACGACAGAGACACAAGTTATGGGATTAAACACGAGAATCAAAGTTTTAACTCATAATACCGAGGTAAGGGGTTGTTAAAATTTTCCGATAATGATCAACCGAGTTGACACTTTGGGGAAAGAAATTTCATTAATAAAAGTCTGCTGCATTCTAAAACGTCCGAGTTCAAGCTACAAAATCAACTACAAATACCGCTACTAACATTTCTAAGGAGGGTTAAGAGCATCTGTTGAGCCACTTTCATCAAAAGTATCGAGGGAGAAATCAGAACAAGCGCTGAAAAGGTCTTCGAAAAGAGGTTCATCTTCACCAGGGAATAGGTTGGCCTCGCCAATCTCCCGCCAAATTCTTTTGATGTACTCTATGTCATACTGCTTAATTGACAATGCTCGAGGGTCAATGTCTGTTTTTATCGAGTCACGTATTATTGTGTCTCGACAAATTAGATATCCATCATCAAAAGTCTCAGTATTTAGACGACCTACCTCCATCAAGTACTTGTCAAATTCTTTAAACTCATTAATAGCTTGAATTTGAGTGTCCTGGAGAAGGAGTTTATACTCTCGACTCTCTCAGAAGGCGGTTAAAGCATCCTCCTGAGCTTTTAGGATGTCGATAGCCAGGGATTTCAAGAGCCACTTGTTCTCCTGCCGGGCTAAATCCCGCTCCTCTTCCACCTTCACTTGCACCGCCTCAGCCTTTGCCTTCCCCTCCTTGGCCTCATCTACCTTTTTGACGGCTAAATTCTTCTCGTCAATGACTTTCATCTTGGCCTCACGCTCAGAGACAATTTCAAGCTGAAGTAAATCAACTTCAAGCCGCAAGGCCTCGATACACGCCTAAGTTATGACCAGCTTCTTTTGAAAAGAGGCCACCTCCTTTTTCACCTTGAGATAAAACCTTTCGGCATGACACAAGAATTCTGTCACCTGTAATTCGAGCCAAAAGTTAAAGACTAGACGAAAGCCATAAAAATTCGAAGATAATACACCGAGCTAAAGACTTACGTCGCAGACGGCATTCTCCCCATTGAGAAATAGCACGGTTGGAGATATACCGCCAATGCATGAGTTCGGGTCGAATGCCTCCTCCGAACCTCCTTTTTTCTGAGCGGGTTTCTTCTCGGTCTGTCTCATCACTTGTGGACTTGGGGGAGTTGTCTGCATCCTCGGGTGTGAAGATAGGGATGCAAATGGAATATCCATCATCTCACGCCGAGGCTCTACCTCAGGTAAAATTTTAGGGAGGAACTGGCAAGCTTCTCCATAGAGACAACTCCAAAGACATGCATGCTCGAAGGGCCACTACATTCACCCTCGAAGGCCTTTGTTTTCCTCTTTCTTTTTTTCTCTGACTCTGTTGGCCAGAAAGTTCTGTGGAAGCCCCTTCAACCCCCAAGTTATTGGGCCGCTTCTTTTTTTTTTCTCCTTCCTTATTGGGACAGTCGCATTAATAGGACCTTTAGCATCCTTTTTAATTTTTTTGATCTTACAAGGAAGATGAAACGGTACTGCTTGAGAAGCGCTAGCCCATTGCAGAAGGACCAAATTCAAAAATGGATCCAAACTTGCATATGAGACCAAAGTAACTATTTAGCGAAATTACAAGATACCAAAGATAAAGTTATGATCTGTAATTTAGGTTGTATCAGATTCCCGAGCCATAGACAGACCAAGTTCAAGAAGCCTTTTCTCGCTTAATCATTTTGGGATAGATCTCTGAGGAGACATCAAGAGGTATCCAATGCTCGGAAGACTTTCCCCACTTGTTTTGAAGTTTAAAATTTTCTTTTAAGAAAATTCTCATGAGGTAATCTTTCCAAAAGTGAATTAAAGTCGGGTTGGCTCCAAAAAGGCACCGACCTCTCCTGGGTAAGAAGAACCACTGCATGTCAGTTCCCGAGCTACGGCCATCTCGGAACGCATTACGAAATAACTCCACAGCCGAGAAGACACCCTTACAAGTGGCTGAGCTCGAAATGCAATGATAAGCTTTATTGCGTTGGGGACCAATTAGTCAAGGGCAAGGTCGAGGTCAGTGAGTACCGCTGTGATGAAGTTGCTTATAAGAAACCTAAGTCCCACCTTGAATATTTCTCAAAATGTCTTGAACACAGCCAAATTGATCCCTGAGAATAGAACTGTCTTTTTCCGAGCCCCATACATCAACCTTGACACCATCTAAAAAGCCAAAAATCTGAATCAAGTGCTCGACCTTCTTCTCCCTTAGTGTTTGCTCAAATGGCCAAACATATACTGAAAAAGAACTCTGGCTATCTACTAAAATCAGAAAAAAAAAAACCAAGTCCCCAATGGTGAACCACCTAGAGAGAAAAGAATAACAATCAAATGATATATAACCGGGTTCAGTCCATCAATTTTGCTGTAACCATAGTGAACAATGAATAAGGGCCGACTCAGCCGACGGTTGGCACTAAGTGGAATAATGCTAAACCCGAGTTTTAGCAATCCACCGAACCTCAAAATACTTTCAATTTTAAATGACTTTTCGACGAAAAAAGGGGTTGGATGGCTTCGGGTGAGGTGGTTATCCGAGCCTAGAAAGTTCCACATATGCCAACCAAAATAAGAAAAAGAGATAATAATCCGAGTCTAAAAGAAATCTAGCTTGAGGCCATATTTGCCAAACGTCGACTTTAGTTTTCGTGCAGCACAAACCAATCACAAGAAATCACAAATCAAGCATAAAACTTAAAGAAAAAAGAGTCGCACCGGAGCGACAAATTGGCGTGACACCGATAGCGATGGTGTAGGGGCAACAATGTGCACGGGAGTTGCTAAATTGTTCCCAGCAGCACCAACCACCAGAATAGCGATAACGACAGATTTCAGAGCCGGCGCAATCATCTCTTGCTGTGAAACACCCACATTAGTCAAGGTTTCCTTGCCACTTGCCATGGAAATCATCAAAACAAACGAGAAGACGGGGCAGATCAAGACACAACACAAAGAAGAAAGAGGCAAAAAAACAAAATTGTCATCCTCAAGTCCAATTTTATAACCCCTTGATAATTGTCCAATGATCGACACATAGAAAAATCCTGTTGCGCGCAAAGAGTCCCGCCTTTTCAGATCGATATGCGAATTTCGACAGACACGTGACGAGGATCTGCTCTCTTCCACCGAACAATCGGCCGCCAATACTAATAGCAAAGTGTAATATCTCAAAAACATATGCGATCTATAATAAAGAGGCGGCTCAACATATTAACTGAAGATAGCCGCTCACTTTCTGAGAACCTATTAGATTGTCCGAAGTGACAATATACACCCTCACAAAGTTACCCCAAATCTCAAGACTAGTCTTACTCCGTGTCCAGGCTCGAGGGACATTGATGATTCACAGTTAAAAAGGTAAAAATACAATAAAGTATCAGTACTATGATAATATATGAAAATCAAAGGCTCAAAATAAAGAGTAAAAAGAGGGAATGTGCACCTATAGGGGAAATGACCATGACCTAGGGTCTAATAGTGTAATAAAATCCTAAGTTAGATATTTAAAAGCCATCCATCAAAAGAAAGAAACAAAAGAAAGTTCATGATTCCTAAGAGCTAATTTCTCTATGAGTTATGATGCACGGAAGTCAATAAGCCAAGTTGAAAGGTTACTAAAATTTAGGACTCGAAATCAAGTCATGGACTAGTGAATTTGAACTACAAGAAGTTCGGCTCAACTCGACACCAAGACTAAAGTGACCGAATCAAGAGATGATCAAAACCAAATGTAAAAATAGAACACAAACTGAGTCACTCATGATAAAACACTTCATGGTTCTAAGCTGTGAGGCTCGGAAGCACTATAACACTTGGACTTCAAAAACTCTTTTGAGTTCCCTTGCGTTTAAATAACTCAACGTACAAGCCATGATATGTAAACTGCTATAGGAACTAATTCTCACATACAAAATGGGGAACAAATTCCGAGAGATTCGGGATTCGAAACTATCAATTACAAAAAGATCAGCTACAATCGCAACGCCGAAGATCACGGAATTCAAATACGCCTCAGGGTCTATAAATAATACAATCTCCGAAAATGTAAGGACTAATGCTCAGTTATACAACCTACTTTTATTATTAAACTCCGTCCTAACTTGAACGTCGGAGCGGTCATCGTCGGAAAACTCTCAGTAATCTTTTTTACGATTCACATTGTACAGAACAACGAAAAGGTAGCCTAATAGATCGAATTTTCAAAGAATTGTGCGGATCGAAGCTGATCTCGAATCGGACCCGTCAACAAGTTATAATAATATTCAATAGAATCCATGCTAATGAACTTCTTTGTATTTCTGTTTTTCCTTGCTGCAGCAAGGTCTGTCTCTTTGTAGGAATGATAAGACCCAGATATCCTAAAAAATAAAATAAAAAATAAAAATCAATGGATTCTAACAGGGCAGTAGTCTGCTTCTACTTTCTACTAATAAAGGATATGAAAACGACCATTTAAAAGTTGGAGAACAGTCTTGCACCATAATATTGTCCAAACACGAGCTTGCACAGCAAGCGTGCGATTTAACAATATAAGAAGTTATATACACATATAACTCTCAACAAAATAAAATCACCTCAAGAACTCCTCCTGTGGAATACTTCATAACCCGAAGAAAAGCTTTAGGCCTTGGGCCTTTTGATGAACTTTTGGCTGCACAAAAAGCTAGCATTCAATAAACAATCCACGGAACAACACAAACAGAAAGAGTGAAAAACAATACTTTAAGTCCATTTTCCTAGGTTTGAGTGCAACATTCAAACGATAAGATTAATCGGCACTTTCTTGTATAAGAAAACAACATGAAATTCCACTCGGCACTCAATACATCAGATACATACAAATAAATCTTTTACCATCACTAGCAACTAGGAAAAACACAGCAACCATTCAGGAGATATAGCATAGTAGGACCCAAAATACAAAATCCATGGGGGTGCAAAAAGAATATTAGTAACAATCAGACTACTTTTCTGTTAATTCTTCACAACGCCTGAAGAGAAAATGATCAAAAACCAACAACTTCGTTTCTACAATAAGTATTGCCTCTCCGGAAGTAGATAGAGTTTCTTTAAAAACATCCATTGCATAGATTGGACAAAATCTTTGGCTAATGCCAGCTTTAGACGAACAGCCCAATCGAACTTATTCAGTGGACCAAATTAGAACCTCTGACGAACTATACTCTCTAATTAAAACAACTCCAATCTCCAAAGAAAACTAAGCACGCATCAGTTCAAAAGAACCAGTGCAGATAGTCGCAAGCAAGAAATCTAACACAAATTCCACACAAGACAGGATGAACAGATCCAGAGTACTTCGTCTAGTAGCAAGCAAAGAAGAATCGACCCCAGATCTTGGGGAGAGATAGGATAAGATCGGACCTGTGAGAACGAGAACCCGGGGCTTGGCCATGCGGGAGCCGAAGCGGCCGGCCTTGCTCCAGATGCCGCGGCTCTTGGAGACCTTGATGCAGAGCACGGCGCGCTCCCTCGTGGTGCCGCCGTCAATCGCCGCCTCGCAGGCTCGCCGTAGCTCGGCGTCCTCCGCTCGCTGTGTCGCCATAGCCTCCGCTCGCTGGGTCGCCATAGCCGGCGCCGATCGCGAACCAGCGGGAGAGAGAGAGAGAGCGGCGAGATCTCTCGGACACGGAAGCGGAGGGAACGCACCGGGGAGAGAGAAAAGCAAGAAAGAAGGTTGGCCCACTGGACTGTGTCGACTCCTGACTCGTCCGGTTTGATTTAGGACAAAGTTTTAAATTTCAGCAGATAAATTATTATCACGACATTAGATTTAGCACAAAATTCTGCTGAACTCAAAGTTCAATTTGGACGCTGTAGCGTTCAAATGGAAAAATCATGTCAGAAAAGTCCCACTGATCATGGGAAATCTCTCAAGTAATATCTAATAGGGAGTTCTTTGTGTAAGCAAGACACTGTGAGCATCTAGTAATAATTTTTTTAAAAAATACCTTTACTAATAATAAAATAATAAGTTAATAATAAAAAATATAAGATTAATTTATCACATGTGATTAGACAGAACTATCCCTACCAATAACATATACTAGCATATTACGTATGAGTCTTTTTGGTATTTTAAAAATTGATTTATCTAATTTTTGGTCCACATTATTGAAATTTGCCATATGGAGCTCGTTGATCAATCCTAGCGTGACGCAATCCTAATTTAAACGGATTCTAAATTTTCGAAGAATTTAAAAGTTTCCAAATATTTTATTTGCAAAATTTTTCTTGATAAGTAATAACATAAATTTGTATTGCTTTAGAATATTTCTATCCTTTTTGTTAATTTTTTTATATTGGTTTTGTTTAAAATTTAGGGAAATATGTTAAACAAGATTTTGCATTAAAATAATGTTTTTATGTAGTCAAATATATGGTAATATGTATTAATAATTGTTTAATATTTTTTATTCAAATACATGTATTTTCACTCATTTGTTTTCTATTATGTCTAAACAAAAAAACGACATAATATTTTTGAAAATTAGATGATCTTTTGAAAAGAACATTGACAATTAGATACACAAAATTGATGTTAGGCATTCACGAGTACTAAACAGTCGACTAGTATAATTATAAACTGATTGTCTGAAATAAAATTGAATGAAAGTAATTTTTGATATTTTTTATTAATTTAATTGATAAGATAAAATTAAAATAAATATTTTTTAAATTTTGTAATCTAAATGATTTTTTATAAATTTATAGTATAATACGAGTAATTTTTTACAAATAATAATAAAGTAAATATTTTTTATAAATTCACAATAAGATAAGCGATTATTTATTAAAAACTCTAATATTTTTTAAAAAATATTTAAAAAATTTAAAAAATTAAATTTAATAAAAAAGTAACTAAAAAGTTTCATAATGAGCGAGAGAGCCGCTGAAGGTGTTGATTAGAAAGAAAAAAAACATATAAATTTCAAATTTTTTGTAAGTTCATTCACGTACCAGTGTTTGATCCGCAAAGTAATAAGCAGCGTCAAATATGGTTTATAGATAAAGACGGTGCCTTCATGATATTGTTATTGTAACTAACATAAAGTGTTTGGTACAATCCATTTTATCGGGGCTCCGTGAACTCATTTTTACACCTCTATTAGAAAACTCAAGTAGCAAGTTTTTTATGGGATTTTCAGACAAAAACACTAAGGAGCCGGTTGGTTCATACAACACCGGAGATGATCACGATTTTTTTCGGAATAGTCTTTTTTTTTTGCGTTAAACAAGTTTTTTAGAAAACTGAAAAAAATTATATTCATTATGTTTTGTCCTTAATAATAATAATAAATGGAATTAATATTTATATAAACTAGGTTACATAATAAACTAAATTTTTAATATTTGTCAGTATTCAAATAATTCAATATAGTGTAATAGATAAATAATATTGTCTTGAATTATACAATTATAAAATAAGATGTTACAAATTTAATAAAGAAACTAAATAACAACTGCAAATTAACGATTATAACCAATCCGATAATTTTATTTTACTTACAAACATAAATGGCTATATGACAAGACAAATAAAGTAGACGGCAAATGGATGTTTCATAATGAATAACAAAATATTTTACACAAATTAAAATTAAAAATTAATATTTAATATTTAATATTTGGCAAAACCAATTAAACATTATTAATAGAACAAAAAAGAGTTATTTAAATTATCGTATTGTACATAAAAATAGTATTGACAACAAAACACAAATGATAGAAAACAATGTTTAAATTTTGTTATATCTAAGAGATATAATTTTTTAGGTTAAATCGTGATTCAATCCGATTTTAGAGGAATCAAACAAGGTCGATGCATAAAAAAGATATTAAAATTTAGTTATATGTAAGACAAGTAATTTCTATGTTGAATCGTGATTAAATCCAATTTTGGATAAATTAAATAGGGCTGAGGCATGAAAAAACACTATGGCTCCTCTCAACCGAACCTCCATCATTTGGCCTCCACATATTCATGATGACGCCCTACACGTAACTCTCGTAACTTATCCTTATTAAATCACCTCGGAGCTCATGAAAGTCGGTCCCCCCATCGTAGGTAGAGAGGACCATGGATCGCTCCATCTTCGATGAGAGGTTCAACAAACCATTCAACCTCCTCCATTTGGGGACGTAATGTTTGATCGGTTAATTTCACGGTCAAGTTAAAAACTCTGAATACATAAACTTCACCACGAGACTAATATACTTTTGCTTCTTCTTCCCTCATCACTTGTATTCTAATGCTTTCCAAATACCCATTTGAAACATTGGAGCTTGTTTCATCGGAAAACCTCTTGACAACCAGCTTCCACGTTTCTTATTGCAAGTGTGTGGCTCGGGACGAGGGCGACGAAACCTCATCCGGTCATTCGGACAGCTGAACCAAGCAGGCTTCACGATCCAATTGCAAAAACACAGGAAAATTCTATCTCGCAAACAACAAGTATGAACATAGAGCGTGGCTTTCCACCCGAGTCAATTCTCACCATGCTTTCAGAGGTCAGAACATATATACTGGACCACGTGCTCGTGTTATCATGGATGCCACTTAAATCAATTGGCGGAGCTTCGCGCGAGCAAGTGGCTCATCCATTACGGATGCAAAAAACATTTTATGTTCAAATTTCGCTATAAAATTAGGTCAATTAAAAACACTCAAAACATGACCTACACGTCTTTATCCACATTGAAAGTAAGCATCCAAAACTTTATCCACCACTTATATTGCCTCGGGATCAGCATCTTCAGACGTGATAATTACCCCAATCACCCCTCTGTATCCCGCGGTCGTCTGGCTCTTGCGAATATACTTCACCTCGAGATTTGTGCCCTTCAATCAGCAACCGCCAGACCTCCACGCGTCCGCGAGACCTAATTTCGTTAACTACTTCTTCACCATGTCCAGTTCTGCGGAGCAGGTTAGCTCGAACACTTCCCCGGGGACAATCGTATCCTAGACCTAGGCACTAACAACGAACAAAAACCAGAAATTCCCCAGATCGACACATCGAGCTCTGACTTCTCGTCGATGGCGGCGGCGCCGGCGATCCCGCCGGCCTACACCTTCGGCTGGGGCCCTGCCACGTCGTTCCTCTTCGATCCGCCTCCCTCGCGCGCGCTGCCTGACTTCAGCCCGCCGCTGATCGCCATGGTCGCCGTCGTCGGCGCCGCCCTTCTCATCGTCATCTACGTCCGCCTCCTCTCCCGCCGCCTACTCCCCCTCCTCCGCCGCTGGCGTCGCCGCCGGCGTCGCCTCCTCATCGCCGTCTCCTCCCCTCCACCTCCCGCCCCCTCCTCCTCAGACTACTACCTCCCCCTCTCCCCCTTCGGCCTCGACGACGCCGCTATCAAGACGCTTCCCCTCTCGCTCTTCTCCAAATCCAAATCCCGATCCCTCCCAATCCGCGACTGCGCTGTGTGCTTGTTCGAATTTGAGGACGGGGATTCGCTTCGCACACTCCCCGCCTGTTCCCATGCCTTCCACGTTGATTGCATCGACGTATGGCTCCGTTCGCACGCGAGCTGCCCTCTCTGTCGCGCTGGAATATTCCGATCCGAGTCCCCATTCATCCCGATGCGCGCCGCCCGAATCCGCCCTAGTCTAGACGATTTGATTTTTGATCCGGCCCCGGATCCTGTTTCTCCGATTCCGGAATCCGATGCGGAGATCGTCCCGGCCGCTGCGTCCCCGATGGCGGCGGCCGCTGCCGTTGGCGGCGGCGGCCGCGACTTCATGCTGAAGAGGTCCTATTCCTTTGGGTTCGAGCGGACCCTGGCGGCGGAGCGAATGGTGATGGAGGCCTCCACGGCGTCGCCATGGCGATACCGGCACCACCGGAGTTTCTGGAGCAAGCGGTGGCCATCGCCGTTCGGCGGCGGCGGGTCCTCGTCGGCGTCTCGAGCAGCAAGAGTCTTCTCCTTCCGTTCCTACCGGAAGTCACCATTCCTCCGGCGGAGGGGGTTCTTCCCGCTGTCATGGGACGCTAGCGTGCGGTTCGCCCCAGGCGGCGGCGGCGGCGGCGCAGGGCCGTCATCGCGGCGCAGCAGGTCGATGGCGAGCCCTTCCGCAATGTTCGGTCGGGCGCACGGGTGGGGGTTCTCATCGAGCCGGATGCGGTGCGGGGATCCGGAGGCGCTGCTGTCGCCAGAGAGGCTGAACCGGCGGTAGAGGCGGTGAGTTCACGGGGAGGTGAGTATACCAGGTGGAAGGATGGGGTCACCGGGAACGGTGGTCTTAATGGCGAGTGGCGTGGGGAAATTTAATGAGATGCCGGCTCAATTTTAATAAGGGGGACGGGGAGCGGTGGGCGGAGAAGAGGGCGGTTTTCTTCTCGCATTCCGGTGTTGTTTAAAGTTTAAACTTTAAAGTTTACAACAGGTTTGAAGGAAGCCGAGCCCCGTGGTCGGTGGGGGGAATTAAATGCTGGTTTTCAATTGGTGAAGGGCGCGGGAAACGGAAAAAAAAAATTTGGTGAAGGATTTTTTTTATTTGTCCTAAATTTTATTTTGGTTTTTTTGAAGGTTGAATTGTTGTATGTGTGTCTGTTGCGTTGTATAGGGTGTAAAAAATGGAATAATGATTAGGAGAAATGATCAAATGGTGAAGGTTTTTTTTCTTCTCTGTTTGTGTATTTTATATTTTGCTAATTTTGGTGACATAAAAAAATGGATTGTTAGTTCGGTATTTTCGAGGTTCCTAGAATGCGGCTGTCTTTTTCTGTATTGGCAAAATTTAGGTTTTTTTATAAAATATACAAGATGTGGCCCTCTATTTTTTTTTATAAAATAATGTTTTTTATTCTTTTTAGAATAATAAAATAAAAAATTTTGAACACATAGTTTTTACATGAAAAAATGTATACAATCATCAAATTAATAATTAAAATATAAATTGTCGCAATCGTAAAATGATGATTTCCATGACTATTAACGGAATGTCTATCTTTCTAACTTATGATGAAATTATGACTTTGGTGCTATCATATAGTTTTGTTTTTCCCGAAGAAAGATAAAATTATGATGATTTTTTCCAGAATAATAAAATGAGTTGTTTGTGTGCAATTTTTTAAAATTTGCTAAATTACCTAACCCTCTTGACTACTTTATAATTATGTATATCTTTTTAATTTTTAATAAGGTTTTAGATTCCCTTGGCCTAATTATTTCAAAAAAAGACCAGCTATAATTGAGTTAAGAGATAAAATATTTATTTCATTATTTAATTCAATATAACAACTTCCAAAGTCATAAGCTATATTTCACTGTGAATAAAATAATTTTTTTATATTAAAATTTTAAATTCGAAACTTTTATTTTAGCTGTAATTGCTATTAAAAATTTTCTTCCAAATTTTATTTTAACTTTTTTTTTCTGATTTTTCTGTATTTAAATAGAATTTCTCAATGACCATAATAAAAGTTTTAGTTATAGATGTTGGGAAACATATTAGGTATATTTCTGTAAGATGTAGTTTTTTAAACCTAGAAATTTGAAACCTCGTTGAAAATTAAATGCTGAGTTATACATAATTCTGAAAAAGTTAAAGAGTTATATATAATTTAGCTATTTTTCAAGGGGTTGTATATAACAAAAACTCTAACAAAATTTAGGACAATTATATATAACTCATTAAAATATTAATGTAATACATATTTTTCATTCAAATTTAAACACTTACATATTTCTCATTGAATTATTAAATATATTATAAAAATCTCATTGGGTGTATATTTATTATTAAATTAAGAATATTTGAAAGATATTTTGTTTTTCGTTATTTGGGATGAAGTGAAAAAAATGAAAATATTACTTATATTGTTAAAGGCAATGGAGTTTCTTGCAAAAATATTTTTTAAAAAATTATTTGTAATTATGATATTTCATAAGCAATTTTTTGTATTTTTAATTTTTAGAAAATATAAGTCTCTAATCTAGTTCAAATCAGTGTTAGATTATTTCAAATTGACTTTTAAATCTATAACAATTTTCTATTAAATTATCATCTAAAAAAATAAAATAAACTTTTATATATTCTTCTATCATTATTATTATCTAAATAACAAAAATGAATTTACACATATCTTTCCAAATTCTATTACAAAAAATAAACTATAACTAGTTTGAGAATAGTTAAATAACAAAATCAACAAGTAAAGTTGAATATTTAAAGATAAAGACATTCTATTACTATTTGCAAATGTTAAATGAATTTTAAAAAATCAACTGTACTTATGAAGCCTTAGTCGGTACCCTTTTTTACCTATCAAATTATTATCTCTTTTTCTTCTTTTGCATACGGATGCTTGGCCTTGTAAATTTATGAATAAAGTGTGATTCTATATTTATCGACATAAGAAGAAAAAAAAGTGACTTTTCAGCAAGCATAATAAAAAACAATAATCAAGCCTTCATAAATACAATTGATTTTTTAAGTTCTTTAATATTTGTAAATAAAAATAGTAACGTTTTCGTCTTTAGGAACCATGATTTTATTTGTTGATTTTGCTATTTGATTGTTCTCAAACTAATTACATTTTGTTTTTTGTGATGGAATTTGGAATAACACGGGTAACTTTATTTACATTAAATGACAACTTAATAGAGATTGTTATGTATTCGGATCAATCTAAACCAAATTTAGCATTGATCAAAACTAGATTTGAGATCCATATTTTCTAAAAAAATAAAGTTGCAAACAATTATTTATAAAATTTTTATAATTACAAATAACTCCATAAAAACCATATATTTGTAAAAAAAAACTCCATTGTCTCTAATAAACTATGAGATATTTTTTATTTTTTAACTTTATTTCAAACGACGTCGAACGAAATTTTTTTAAAATATTTTTAATTTCAATGACAAATATATATTTTTTATATAGTACATATACTAACTTTAAAAAAATATAATTATTTAAATTTAATTTAATTTAAAGAAGAATGATGTAATTTATTAAGAGTTAAAAGATTTATGTGTAATTTATCCTAAAATTTATAAAAACAATTGCATGTTGTTGATTCGGATTCAATTTTGGCCATTTGTAATAACAGGTAAGCCACACCTGACTTTGAAAAATAAATTTGTAATCAAAGAAAAACGAAAAAGATGGCGGGAGGGCACATATTAAAAATCCTCTCTTTTTTTTACGGATTTTTTGAGCTGACAAAAATTTTAAAATTTTGGTTTCTTTGAAGTTGATTTCAACAAATCCTAGTTTTTTTTATAGTAATTACTACAAATCTTAGTTAAGACACGATGTCAATCCCAAGGATCCCAAATATTCGAGGGATTTTTCCGAGAATCAGATTCCCACGTTCGTTTCGAATAGATTGCATTTGGATGATTCTGATCCCGATCGGATCCCGTCCATTTGCAGCCCGGCCCGCATCCATTGTCGCAGCCCGACCCGCGGATTCAGCCCAAGTTGTCGGCCCCTAAGCCATCTTCCTCTACTTTTCCAATAAATATCACCGCGAACCACCGTGAACACGCAGAGACTTCGGTCAGGGCCATCAGGTGGCGGTGTTCTTCTTCTCCGCTTCTTCGCCGATTCATTCTTTTGATTCTTGTTCTCTCCTCCCTTATGTTTCGTTTTTTCTCCCAGTGTTTACTTCTGAAGGATTTGCTTTCTTTGATTTATCTAGCGATTGAGTTTGCTTTGATCCGTTGGCTCTTAATCCTTGTTTTTTCTTTTCTGGGGGGTATTCGCGATGATGAGCGAATTGGAAAAGATGACGAGTCCTATTAATTCCATTCAGTTCAATCGTGAGGACAAACCGAGGCATTTGTCTGAGAGAAATTAACCCTTTTTCCTGTGTCCCCTCTTTGTTTCGTTGTGTCATTTATTCGGATTTCTTTAAACTTTTTTCTTTGTTGTTGTGTGCTTTTGTTCTGACCCATATTTTATTTCCTTTTTAAATAATTTATTTTGTTTTTCTTCTTACATCCTTATTTGGTATTATGTTATTTTTCTTCTTTTTTCTTTTTTTAATTTTTATTTATTTTTCTTCCTAAAGGAATATATTTTCTGCTCTTCTGATTTTATATGATGGCAGATTGTTTCATCAGAAAATATACGCATTTTAATTGTAAATTCGAGAAAATTGGCATAAACACTTTTTTGCACGTGTAACTCTCGAAGACTAGCATAATTTTTAATTTTTTTTTGTTTTTGTGAAAATTTAAACTTTTTTTTTATATTAATTTCCTTTTTTTAACTTATTAATTTGAAAGAAGATTCTTGGTTTTGCGCTTAAGAGCGGAAATGAAGTTGTATTAGATTAGCACCCAAACCTGAGAAGTGTCCAGGAAAGAAGAGTCGCAACACAACGGCAATGAAGGCAATCCATTTCTCAAACTCATCTCTGCAGACAATAAAATGACCTTAGAACAAAGGAAAGAAGAAAACATGTCGTTTCTCCAACTCATTTACACAATCCCATTTCCTAAGATTAAAATGACATCAAAACTAGCACCACAAATTCCAACATCATCAGCAAAATTCCTTATCAGTGCGGAAGCAACAAGCTCCAGCTAATCCAACGTATCTTCTTCAATTGCTGCAAATATGCGCCCAGACAAGGTCGCTGCATCTGGTGCGGAGAGCCCACGAGTTCATAATGAGATCAACGCTCAGATCCAACAGAACAATCACTTTGAAACTACCAGAGTTTTAATATTAGCTGGGCAGCACGGAGGACGCACGCAAGGTGTTCGACGAAATGCGCAAGAGCCCAAACACCAAGGACCCCTAGAGAGGCCAAGTGCGCGAGAAGGTGAGGGAGCTGAATGTGCAGATGAGGGCGGCGGGATACGTGCCGGACACGGGGTATGCGCTGCATGACATAGGCGAGGAGTCAAAGGAGCGGGTAGTAATGTACCACAGCCAGAGGCTGGCGATCGCCTTTCGGTTAATCGGGAGGCCGCCAGGGACAACATTGAGGGTGATGAAGAACCTGAGGATATGTAGTGATTGCTACCATGCGATCAAGATCATGTCGAAGGTGGGGGAGCGTGAGATCGTGTTGAGGGATAACAAGCAGTTCCATCACTACAGGGATGGCTCCTGCTCTTGCGGGGACTATTGGTGACAAACCTTTCTGTGTCCGCTGTTTATTATGTTTGTTTGAATTCGCCGTATTGTATGTGTTTCTTGTTCAACGTGATTGTTTCCGATTGACCCAAAATACAATTCAATAGCACTTTAATCGCTGAAACAAAAGCATAATTAACTCGTAAATTCCTGTGGCAGTGACAGCACCGATGCTATCAAATCTACGACGAATGGGAATGCTCCGATCTCCGTTTCCTGCCCTCGACCACCGTCAGACCGCGCGAGTCGCACACCTGCTTGCCGGAAGGCCCGAAACTGCACCCGAGCTTGCTCGTGATGTAGCCCAACTCTCTCGCTGGCCCTTCGCCCGCTCCCGCGCCCGGGCGGCCCCTGTCCATGCGCTCCAGCGTGCGCTTCATGCGCGTGCACCCCCGCTCCAGCTCCTGCACCCGGCTCCGCATGCTCTTCATGTCCAGCTTCAGCATCTGGTTCTCCCTCACTGTTATCCGCCATGTGCCGCCTTCCCTAGCCACGCTTTCCTCCGAATGTGCGACCGATGGCTCCGGCGTCTGTGCGTCGGCAGCTAGCATAGTGCCTGCAACTGCTCGGTGGAGTTGCAGCTGCTCGAAGAAGAGGACTTGCACTACGGCCCGCAGTGGCAGGCGCTCGTTCCGAGCTGCGTGGGCGAGCGCTTCCAGTGTTAGCTTCTGCCAATCCTGGATGTGCCTGCAAATTGCACAAACTTTTATCTTCTTTCACACATTCAGATTGGATGAATATTAACATAGAAATTGTGAAAAAATTCGAATAATGCACCTTGAGATAGAGATCAACGGCGCGATTGAGCCCATCATCGTAGAGCCTGGCGTGATGCGGGCGCGTAAGCGCAAGATCACAGAACTTATCGACTTTTAAGAGTCGCGTCAGACGCGATCTCCGCGAGATACCCGTCCAGCAACTTCGCCACTGCGGTGAGCGAAGTATTGTCACCGGTCGCGACCCGAATCCCCGCAGCCCTCCTCCTCGGCGGGAATAATCGCCGATATTTCCTCCTGCCGCTCCATAAAGTACCCGACGATCTTCTCCACGCACTCCACGTCGTACAGCGTGTGGACAACGTAGGAATAACTCGGCATCAATAAATCGTCCAGCGCCGCCTTCTCCAGCTGCGCTGCGATCTTCCTCTCGATCGCCGATCTCGCAGCTTCCGACGCGCGGAGAATGTTGACCATCCGCAGCCGCCCGAAGAGGAACGGGGTGGTGACCAGACCCGAGCTCTTGTCCAGGGGTAGATTCGTAATTACGGTCTCCAGCAGCTCCCGCTGCTCCGCCTCCGACGACATCGGCGCAGACGAGTGCTTCCGGCTGGAGCGCGAGAGGCCGGGGATGGAGCTCTTGGCGTAGGAGATCAGGGAGCCTACGATCGCCTTCGGGCTCAGATCCCGAGACCGCATGGCGGCAATCACCGCTTGTAGACCGGGAGACTGAGCACGGTGGGGTCCTCGAACCAGGAGTCTACCGCCGCAGCCGCCGCTATGGAGCGGATACCGCTTTTCCGGAGAGCACCGTTGTCGATCCCGTTTCATAGAACGGCTGCCTTGGGATCGGCGCCATCGCCGTTTGGCCAGCCGAAGAGGGATATGAGGTCGCAAGAGCTCGCCCAGGCGGCGATGGAATACACGCAGCGCTGCGGGATCCCGAGCTCTTCCGCGAGCGGCATGAGATCCTCGCAGGATTTGAGTGTTTTGATGGATTCTTTGATGTTGCGGAGCACGGATTGGGCGAGGAATCGCTCAGTGCGGGAGATGAGGTTCTGCTCGGCGTAGTCGTCGGTCATCTCGAGGAACTCCGCGGCGGAGCGGAGCAGTGCGACGGTCCAGGCGGTGAGCTCGATCTCGCCGTAGCAGAATTTAGCGGCGGCCTCGAATGCCTCGGCGCAGCCGGGGAAGCCATGGAGCGCGACGTGGAGGAGCTCGAGGAGCTCTTCTTCCTCGATCTCCTCCCCGCAGTTCTCCTGCTTCTCCTGCTCCGTTATCAGGTCATGCAGCTTCTTGCTCTCATTGGCGACCGAGAATCAAATTCAGAGATAAAATCCACACGGAAATACAGAAAGGAAAGGAAGAATGGTGACCTTGTGAAGGCGGTAGCTCATGTCGTCGAATTCCGTCGAATTCCGTCGAATTCGACGACAATGTCGCTGGGGAGGCCGGTGGTGCAGAACCAGGCCTGGCTTTTGGAGCGGAGCTTCTCCGACGTCATTGCTGCCTGCAGCTACGGGGAAGCTTTGGTAGCTTGTGAGGGGCTGAGACTAGTGAAATATTTGTATAAATTAATTTTTTTTATTAAAATTAAGATTTTAATAATTTAAAATTTAAAAATTATTTAATTTTTTATAATAATTTAATCTAATAATAATATAAAATAATAAATATTAATTAAAAAAAAAATAATTCTGAAACTAACCTATCATAATCCTAATCTCAAAACAAACAAGACATGAAAGTTTTGATTTCTTGGTTGGTTTGGGCATAAAAAAAAAATCAAAATGTTCGAATCGTTTTTAGGTGTCCATAAAATTATATTTTAATTTTTTTTGATTAAAATTTTAATTTTAAATAAAATTTAAAACAATAAATAAATTAAAATAATATATATATATATTTTAAAAAATTGTTAAATAAAAATATTTATTAAAAACTATTTTAAATATGAAAAAAAATTGCACCAGCCTCTGCCATTCGTGTCCTGTGCCGGTCTCCGGCATTTGTGCCCTTGCGTCGGCATCTAGCATTTGCATCGGTGCACTCGCTGCCTCGTCGGCCTGGGGCCTGCGTTTGAACCTGCCTCTACCGTCCACGCCCACGCCCTTGTATGCTCAGGAGGGAGAGAAAGAGGAGGAAGAGAGAGAGAGGGAGAGAGAAAAGGGGGGTTTTGGGGCGGGTGTTTTTTTGGTTTTTTGTTGGGGGGGGGGGGTGTCAATTTGTTCATGTGGGAGTGCGGATCTACTTGCGGGGGAGCGACGACGCAGGGGACTGCTATAGTAGCGACGTGAGGGATCAACAGTGCAGCGGTGCGGGACTGGGTAGCACAATAATGAAAGAAGAGATAAAATTTAACTGTAAATATCGAGGATTTTTTGTAAATATGACTAATTTCAGGGTGTTGTATGTAAATATCTGAAAGTTATATATCAAATAAATAATAAGTTTTTTAGAGATTTAATTATAAAATTTCGAAGGGTAAAAGTAAAATTTTTGAAAAAAAAATTAATTAAATAATAATTAGAGGTATAAATAAATATTTTGAAAAAAAAGAAAGGGTAGATAAGTATAAATATTTTTAAAAAAATTTCGTAATTAAAAAAAAATTATGTAATTAAAATCGAAATTAATAATCCCGACACCTTTTAATTTCGACTGATATTTAGAATCATGATTCTGATAGATTCTCCTTTGATTGTTTTGGCTGGAGAGAAAGGGACGGCTCTTATGCGAGAGGAGACGAGCAGGGTTCGAGCAAGCTCCGCCTAAAAAACAATTTATGGTCGTGCTCTCTGTACATATTACTATAATGTGATAGTTTAATCCAGGGTTTTAAAAATCAGCAATGCTCCGAATGTTTCAACGTGCATTTTTAATTTTAATTTTTAAAGATATATTATTTATATTTATATATTATATTTTTATCATAGAATTTAATTAATTGGTTAAGATTTTAATCTCTGATCAAGGTGACTCGGGATAGATTCTTAGGTGATATAATTTTTTCTCTCATGTTTAAATAGCTTTTTACTAAAATTTTTTTGAAAATTTTTAAAAAATATGTATATAAATTATTTTATTTTTTAAAAAATTAAAATTTTTTAAATTTAATATCAAATTTTAGTTTAAAAAATAAAAAAATAATTTAATGAAAAATCGAAATAAATTGGATTCGGTCAAAATAACCAAAATATATTAATTTTAATATTCACCAAAATGGGTATTAAAACTGAAACTTAAAAAGCTCAGAGCTTTACTTAATTACCAGAGAATCTTAATTGGAGTGGAGAAAGCAATGGAGTTTGGCCAATGGGGTTTTTCCTGAGGTTTCAAATGCATATTTTCTGATATATTTTCCAGATTTTAGTATATGCAGTTATTGTGTTTTTATTATATTTTTTGCTTTAATGTAATTTTCAAAAGGGCAAAGGGGACTTTTGCAGTGCATTCAGAGCTCACGAATGAGGTGCATTGAAAGTGGGAGGGGAACGTGTTCACACAGCTGGGGGGGGGGGGACAATGGAAGGCCAGTAACATCTTCATTGGGAAATTATATTGAATTACTGGAATTTCCAGGGGCTTTAGGGAAATATGGTTTTTTTTACTCTGTAACCTTGAACCAATCAGAAAGGTGTTACAGCATGCAAGTTTGCACATCCTTTATGTGAAGATTTTAAATTTTAATTTTTAATCCGTTTTGATATCCACTTAAATTGATACATCGAATCAATATGATCTGAAATAAAAATTTTAATCATGTAGTCTAAATATATCTTATCAAATAAAAAAAATATATTTTTTTTAAAATTTGAACTGAAATTTTAAACTAAAATATTACTAATTAGTTTGAAATTAAAATAATTTAATTAAAATATTTTGGATTCAGCTGAGACTTAAAACAATGGTTCGGTGTTTCGGCCGAAACCGAAAGCCGAAACCGAAACGTTTCGGCCGAACCCGTGCCGAAACGGTTAATATCGTTTCGGTTAGGGTTTACTGTTCATCTTCGCCAACCAACGCAGCGGGAGCGGGAGCTCGCCGGGATCGCACGCGGGGGCGAGAGCTCGCCGGGCTAGAGAGCGGGAGGCCGAGAGCTCGTCGGGCTCGCGCGCGGGGGCGTGAGCTCGTCGGGATCGCGCGCATGCGGGAGCTCGCCGAGCTCGCGCGCGGGCGGGCTCGAGCGTTGGCGGGCGGGTGGGAGCTCGCCGGGCGGGCAGGCGGCTGAGGGGAAGATCCGGGCGGACAGGCGGCCGAGCGAGAGCTCGCCGAGCTCGCGCGGGCGCCGCGGGGGGGCGGGGGCGGCGGCGGCTTGGCGTGAGCTCCGGGCAGACAGGCGGGCGGGTGGGAGCTCGCCGAGCTCGCGCGGGTTGGGGGGTGGAGTTGTTGTGGGAGGGTGGGGTTGTTGTGATCTGGGAGGACCTCGCGCCGACTTTGTATTCGAACCCAAAAACCCTGCGCACTTACTAATTTACCGCCGTTCTATCTCGTGCCCTCGCTAACTTGACTCGTACTCCCGTAAGATGAGGCTGACCTTACACTGGGGTCAGTGTTGTCGTCAATTTGATTTCGACGTCCTTATCAGTTTCTATCAGATATTATTTACATACGTAATATTATTCACGTAATTATTCATTATTTTTTAAAATTTTTAAATATATTATAATTTTTTAATTTGAAGTTAAAAAATAATTAAAATTAAATTAAATTTTAGTCAAAATATAATTTTTATTTTAGACCTTCGATATATGGTTATACTTCAGAACCGCTGCCATGAGATCGCGTAGATCTAATTGTTTTAATTCATATGCCCATAAATGCTCGTCCAGATCATCGAGGTACTAAATTTGTAATTCTACACCCAGATATTCCAAACTCAACCGATGATGATTATGATGATTAGTTGTATTATTTTAGAATTTATAAATTATGTATGTGTGAAATACATTTTAATGAAAAGTTAAATTTGCTTATGTTAATTTTTAAATTTTAATCATATTCATATCATTTCTTATATATTTTTTTAATACACTAATATATATTAAAAGCAGACAATACCAGTGACTAACTATCAAAATTAATTTTAATTGGCTTAAATAATATTTGAAATTATTGTAAAATTAAGTATAAATTCAGTCATAATTTTCCAAATTTTTTCAAATTTTTTTTAATATTTTATCTTATTTTTAATTTGAAGTCGAAGCACAGTCAAAATATAGTCAAATTCTGGTCAACGCCTAATTAATAATTTAAAAAATTCTTTCGGCCGAAATCGAAACAGCCAAAACTGAAACCGAAATGGCCGAAACGGCCGAAACGTATCGGTTTTGGCCGGTCCCGAAACCGAAATCGAAACCGAAACCTTGCTTAAAACCTTACTTTATATCTTTATCAAAACTTCTTGTCTGCATACATACACCAAATGTGCTTATTTTCCATTTTTTTATTTGCTCTTTTTAGTCAGGACTTTCAACTATTATTTTGCACCCTAAAAAACATTATATTATATTGGGGATTTATATAAAAAATATCGAAATTTCGATGTAGTTATATTTGCATAAAGTAGAAGGCTTATGTGCAAATAAATTGTTTTGGGGGAGTTTCTTTCCAACTTAAATTATAATAGCTTATTTTGATCTTCTATAATTTTATTAAGAGGTTTTTACCTAAAATTGCTTTAGAAATGCCATATTTACATGTGATCATCCGCAATTTCAATATTTACCTATATTTTTTAAAAAAATTTTATAACTCACAACCTATGATTAATTTTTAATAAATTATTAAGTCAAAATTTTTAATTTTATCATGCAACCAAGTTTTACACGAGGCCTCTGAATTTTTATTGTATTAATAATATTTTATGTTGTTAAATAATAAAGTTTTTTTTCTCGATATACCCCTTAAAAGTGACCTAATTTTTTGTATACCTGCTATAAAAATTATAATATCTTGTATATCCTAAAAGCATTTTGAGAGGGGTATTTGAATTTTTTTTTTAAGAATATACAGAATATGTCCTACGGATATCTATAAAATATTTTATTTTATTTAAGAATATACAAGATATTACAATGTTTACAAAGGTATACATGAAATAATTTACTCTTTAAGGATAAATCGGAAAAAAAAAATTCAATAATCAATTTATTTGCAAAAAAAATCCTCTGAAAATCTCAAAAATTTTCATGTAAATGTTTTTCACATAAAATTAGTGTATAATGCAAATAAATAAAATCAAAACTAATAGAGATCCCAACAAAACCAACTTAATTCATCCACCAATAAAGAACATTAATAAATCAGCCAATTAAATCGAATCAAGGACCAATCCGTAATGAATCAAAATTGACTCTCATCCGAATTGAATTCAACTCAAATCAACCAACCAAACTAATTTAATTTGATCCAATCCTTAGCCAAAGTCCAGACCCAATTTAAACCAAGTCCTAAATCTAAACCCAGCCAAAACTCAACTGTTCTCCTCTCGACCTTGCAGCTCCGAGTGTAGCCCATATCCCCATTTCCGCCGCCGCCGGCGCCGCTCCAGGCCGCCTGCGATCGGGTCGGTGCCGCCGCCTGTGCCACCTCCGCCGCTGCCTTCGGGCCGCCAGCGCCATGACACTGCCGCCGCCGTCGTGGCCAACCCACCCCCTCCACCTGCCATTGATTCACATCACAAAATTTCTGCATCCCGGGCGGCAGCAGCTTGGGGACGGGGGTGGTAAATTTGCGCAAAGGTCCTTTTCCTAATTATTTTCATAATATGGTCGTTAACCTCATTATATGTATTGCTATAAAGTTCAAGAGCGCTTTTCACAAATTAAACTAAATGAAAGTCAAAACGAAAAAAATTGATTTAATATTTTATTAAAAATCAATGAAAAGGTGTAGATTATAAATAAATATTAAAATCGGGACGTTTCTCATGGAATTTTAACTAAAAATCCCTTCTATTAATTCAACGACTTTGTCCACCGCCACATTCAACACATTCCAAGCTTTTGCACTTACAGAGTAGAACAACATCAAGAATAGCAGACACGAATAAAGCACTTCTTTTAAATTTACTTTTACATTTATGGATAGAAATGCAGATCTTGCTGAAGTTACCATCTGATTGTTTCCTACCGATTAGCAATTTAGCTCTTTATTGAGGAAGGATGGCAACAAGTTACCACTTAATTCCATAGGTAATTTTGTGGCTTCTTTCTGCGAATCACCATGTTGCTCCTTGAATTTTCCTTTTCTAAGAAAAATAGGAGAAAACTTGACTTCCCATTGAAGGCTGTGGGGGGCGTTTGTATACCTTCAAAGCAATTTACTGTGCCCGCTTGGAATTCAACTCCTGGAAAAGAGTTGCATCAAATAACAAACCACAGCTATTATTTGCTCTTTCTGGTCAGGTCCACGCCTAACAAACCACAGCAAACTTGTGGGGGACCTGTGTTTCTGGGTAAGCATTAAGCAATGACACAGCCTGTTTTCTTATCTTCAATTCCTCAGCTATGAATTGCATGAACAGCTTCCAACTGTAAACCCTCGGACCATCTTCTGAACCATGTCAGGACCATTTTGTGTGCCTAGCTGTAAATCCTTGGAGATATCTCTGAAAGGAAAACTGCCTTGCATGTCCTTAATGAAGAAATGCCCGACCCTTATGTCCCTCAATTTCAAAGTTCCCAAGCAGCCATTGCAGCGTCCCTTGAAGAAAATTTATTGCAGAATCAAGTTTTTTTTACCGTTCATCGTAAAGTATTTAGCATTACGGACATTCTTTGAGATATTGTAACAATGGAAATTTTGTTTTAATCCCTACAAGAGCATGTAAATGCTTCATTGTATCATCATTGATGGCTTAGGTAAATTTCATAGAAATTCAGTTTGTGATTCAATGATAAAATTATGAATGCAATTTATGGTGGTTTCTACAGTTAATCGATTTACAGGGCAACATTGTGATGGAAAAAAGCAATTATTTATTGATAAAAATGCTTAGAAGGGAGGAGAAAACTAGGGAAGATTTTAAATTTTGATCGAAATTAAAATAATTATGAAAATAAAATAGTCAAAATTTATTGATTTGAATAGGTGTTGAAATTTATCCGGAAACTAAAACTTAAAAGATTTTGATCAGGAGGTTGTGGCAGCTTCCTCTTTTTAGTTTTTTTTTTTTTTTTCTTTCGTTTCGTACTTTGATAGGGTGGTAATGCTCGCGGTGAGGCCATCTACGCACTCAACCAAAAGTTTGTTCTTTAAGGTCCTATTGTTTGCGCTATTATTTTATCACGCACGTGTCACGCAAAATTGTCTTGTTTTGGCTGGCATTGCCATCCTCATGGCTTTTTTTCCTTTGATGCCGTGAATAATTATGAGATCACTTGGAACTGACGCCTGCGTTGCAGTTAGCAAGGTGAGTGTTTCATACGCAATCATTGGTTAACATCTTGCTTAGCTATAATTAAAGAGGATTCTGATGTAATGATTCCTCCAGAGAAGACGTTTACCCTGTAAGATCTTCTTCTAGCCAGGTCTCCTTGCATGAGACAGAAAAACTTTGCCTCTAATTACTATTAGTGTAGAGTGCTGATAATCACACAGAAAGGCTTCTCCGCCTGCTCCTACTGCAATTGGCCAATCGATGAGACTTCCCGTTATGGCTGCCATTACTCTTCATTAACTTAAGATCACCGAAATTTTCCTTTTTTTTTATAGGAAATATGCAGTAATCTATCTTCGGCCGCTTACTTAGCCATTTCACTATTTAAGGGTAGCATGAAGAACGGGGGCTACATGCAAAGCTTAAAACCATCGGTTTCCTTCTTCGTAACAAAACTTCATTAAACACCGGAAGTTTTTGAAAAGAAATTCAATATCAGAGGGCTACGTGCAATTACTTAAATTCCAGGGGATTATATGAAATTATATACCAAACGAAAGCCATGGAATCTCGGTGCCCGGCCCTAACATTTCGTGGCTCAAGCCCGATTTCCATTGCATGTCTCACATTAAGAATGGGCTGGGCTAGGCCCAGTCCGTTCTGAGCCGCTCAAATCCCAAATCAATGGCTTCCCTGGCGAAGGTCGTCGTCTCCGGCCCCGCCGGCACTCCCGGGCGGCCTCTCCCCGCCATTCCGCCCCTCCTTCCTCCTCCCGCCGTCGTCTTCTTCTCCCCGCGTCGTTACAGCTCCTCATCGCCTCCCCTCCCTCTCGATCCGTTGCCGCGCGGACGCAATGGTCTGTCTCGACAACTCCTTTCTCACCTGCTTCTCGCTTCTCTTTCTTTATCTGTTACCTATGATGTCTGTGCTAGATAAATTGCTTGCGGAGTGTGGTTTCTTTTAGGGTTCTTATTGATTCGTAAGATGTATTGGTAAAACTGCAGTAAAAGTAGTTCCTTTTACTGCATTTTCTCCTGCATTATCAGTGCGTCAAATTTCGTGATGCATAAGGAAGATGTTGTGGTTGTTAGAGTGACTTTATTGCTGATGTCTAGTGTAATTGTTCATTTCCCAATTTGCATTGTGCTCTGCTTACAAGGATTTCTCTGTATTTCTCGTACTTCTTGTACTTGTTTTCCTGATGATGTACTGGTTGTCTACGTTCTAAATCTCTGGGACGCTCATATTGATCATTGTTACACCATAATTTCCAAGTTAGGAAAGATGCTTGCTTATTAGCTTCAATTTGATTGAAGTTTGGTCTCAGGACAGTAGCTGAAGGAGGTGATGTTCATTGCTTTGCTAAAGCTTAGACATTTTGGAACATGTCACAAACTAGCTTGGATAGTTCAAAATTTCAGACATCCATGAACGATGAAAATGTTTGGTCTCTTTGCTGTCTCCCTGTCTCAAGTCCTCTTTGACTTACTGCATTGTTGAAAATATCTTAGGAGGAAACTCTTGTGCAACCCAAGTCAGAGAACGAGGAAAAAAGCAGACGCAATGTAGGATCCCAAACCCAAAGCGCTGAATTTGCAATGTTTCCAAATAAAGATATTAACAGGCGGATTGCATTTGCATCAACTGTTGCTGCAGTAGGATTATTTCTGTCAGCAAGGCTGGACTTTAGTGGTTCTTTGAAAGATCTTACTACTAATGCCATACCATATAAACAGGTTAGTTCAGGTTTTATTCCAAATGTGTCTTGGTTTATTTTCTTCTCGCTGAATGATCTAGGTAAATGAGACCAGTTGTTGTGCTATGGGTCTTGACAGGCCATATAGACTTTATTATGGTCAAGCAAGTCCATCAATTATCTAGTTTTGTTATATTTGTTGATTTATGAAGCTTGATACCATGCAGCAACTGAGCAAAGAGTTAGGGTTGACATAGAACACCTGTTTCCGCGTGGATTTTGAACTGAAACAGACTTACAGATGTTCTATATTCTCCAAATTAACTTGGCCAGTTGGCACACATCCTCATGCATTTCATTGATCAATTTAGTTTTCTGTCATTTACAAAAATTAAGTGTTTTACTTGTAATTAGCTGATGGAGTTCAACTACATTTGAATCCTTACGCACCGTGAGTTCTCTTGGAGATTGGAAAACAATTTGATTGACCATTTTTGTGATGTTTGAGAAATCCTGCTGTGGGTAATGGCCAAAATGGGGTTAGGCATGTACAAGACAAACAAAATATTGATGGCTACTGGTCCTCCAATTATTCTTCACGTCTTTGATTTTACTCTTGACAAGCATCTGATTTATGGCTGTGGTTAAGTTTTGGACTTATGTCTAATCTAAAATTATCTGAGATACCTCAGTTTGTCAAATACATAAAGTTGTTGTCTTAAGAAGAATGATGTGCTAGATGTTTATGCTCCATTTTCTAAATTATGCTTTCCTTATCTGATGTAGCATGTACATGTCTCTGCTTGTCTGTAGGCTCTTTCCAATGGGTTGCCTACAGTAGTTGAATTTTATGCAGATTGGTGTGAAGTTTGTCGAGAATTAGCTCCACATGTCTAATAATGTTGAGAAACAATACAAGTAAGCTCTATTACCTTGAATTTAGTTAAAAATATCAACAGAAATGCACTACAAATATCTGTTTCTGTTTGAAATATTGCGCCCAATGCAGCATCAGCAAGTATGATGAGAAAAAATGATCTTCTCAATATCAAATTATCTTTCCTTAAAATGAAGGACGGTATTAGACAAGTTGCAGCGGATGGCAGAAGATACTTAACATTCACATGTTTTTATCATGTTTCCCCACCAATCTAATGGTGGATCCATTTCCAGGGATCATGTGAATTTTGTCAAGTTAAATGTTGATAACACCAAGTGGGAGCAGGAACTCAATGAGGTCGGTGTGGAGGGCATCCCGCATTTTTCCTTTTTGGATAAGGACGGAAATGAGGAGGGAAATGTTGTCGGACGTCTCCCAAGGAGTACTTGCTTGAGAATGTCGCTGCACTTGCAGATGGAGAGCCCTCCGTACCTCATTATCATCTTGTCGGCCAGTACTCCAGTGCAGAAGGGTCCATCAGGTCACCGATCCAAGAAGCCATAGTTAAAACACATTTCAAGGTCCTAACTGAAGTTAATCTTCATTATTTCATGTATTATACTGTAGGAAAAATTGAATATAACACATCAATTAGCACAGTTTCAACAAGCATCTAAAGCACAATATTCTCCATTAATTGTTGATCTGAAAACTGAGTGCAGAATTGCTTTTTCTTTTTTTCTTTTTGGTGGCTGTCTTCTTAATAACAGTTGACCATTGCATGATTCCACAATTAAGTTTGCCATTTCCCCTGAACCAGTGTATATTGTCTAGTGTGTTATTTGAGACTAGGGCTGTGAATCGGCTGGGCATGCCAAACAGTTTTGGGTTCAATTAACACTGAAAGCTCTTGAGCTAAGATACAAAGGAAACCTATACAGGAACTGTTTGAAAATATCTGAAGGTGTTTTCTGCAATTGTGATAAAAATATTGGGCATTAAAATAAACTCATAGCTACAGTACTAACATTCTAACTACAATGCTCATCACTAAAACCTTGAGAACAACAACAAAAAACTGGTATTTGTATTGCTAACAATTGATCAGAGAGCATGCTTAGTGCTGACATTAATAATTCTCTGCCACTGGTCTAGAAGGGAAGAGCCTTAAAAGAAAAGTAGCCAAGGACCAGAGACAAACAGCACCAAGGACTTGGAGAACCACCACCATTGAAACCAAAGCACTACTTCTCTCCATCAGAGCAGGGTAAACAACTGATCCCCTCATTGAGAACAGCAATCTCTCGATAAAATGTGCTCCTTTGTTTAGCTGATACAGCCTATACACCTGCAAAATCAAACGGTTTTTGAAGCTAACAAAAAATAGTAATCAGTAATGAACTGATGATGATAGAAATCAGATTATGATGTACCTCAAATATGATTGGCAAAAGAGGCCAGCAAGACAATCTATGCTTCTCAGAGTACAACTCAAAGGCATATTGCACGGCACATCCAAGTAGAAATGGAAACATGGCAACCAAGGCTGGTAGGCCAAGAGTTGGCCAGAAAACATAAACAGCAAGAACAGGTGTAAACGCCTTAAAGCCCATGGTGAAGAAGGCAGAAGATAAGTATCCCTTCAGTCCTGTGATGAGACTCCATCGCTTTGAGCTGAACTCAAGATATGGTCTCTGTACATGATTTGTTATGGAGAGGAAGACACCCAGTCCCACATAAAATATCACCTCAGAGGACAAGGAGACAACAATTTCTGCAAAATTCCAATCATTGTGTTAATGACAACTTTCAGAATTGTTCTGCTCTGTTCATACTGACATCTGTCCATGCGTTTTCAAGAGAACAAACTTCTCATGACAATCCATCAGTCAGTTCCTCACACTCATCTGCACACGCCTAGACTTTTGACAAACTCCATATGAGTCTTTTAGTAGAGACACTAGTCAAGTACAATCATACCATAATGCTTCAAAGTTTGATAATTCAACAAACAGAAGCCAAGAAAATTTTTCTATACTGGAGATATTGATGTTGCACCCATTGATAGTAATAATTGACCTATCATAATAGCATAGTGATCATTTCTGCAAGTGACAAACTGAGGCACTCAAAATCTGTCATAGATGCCAATATAACCTATTTCATTTTTGGAAGTTGAACACTAATGATCTGGACCATATCATCAATGTGAATCTTGAATTCTGCAAATTGTAACTTTACTTTTTTAAAAAAGAGGAAAGAGAAGTTGCAACAGTTATCAAGGTCAATGAAAGTTACATACAGATCTCTAGTTAAATGATTTCTCTTGCACTCAAACAACAACGGGACAAAGTAAACTAATCTACACGAAATCCTTAATGTGTAAACATTCCACTTTCTTCATCCTTCCAATATTCTAAATGCTTCAAAATATATAACAAAGTCTGTTGATGGCCACACAAAATACTAAACTAAATTTCCATTCATCTGCCATGTTTTCATTCTCTTTTCAAAATTTTAATATACATATGTCTGAGAAAATTTTCGCAACATAATCTTCAACTCCACTATTTATTTAATCAAGAATGTATCCCACACAAGTTTTTCTGCTAGTGCCCAACATCATGTCTAGCTTCTTCCATTTTCACATCTCACAATTTTCTTGGCAATTTTATGTTTGATAGGGCTGTAACACAACTCCAATCTGTCCCAGCTAAATGAACAAGTAGAATCCCAAACAGAAATGGACTCTTTTTCTCGTTCTTCTCAAAAATAGTTGTTGAAGCAAAATCGACACAAGCATGAATAAAGTAAAGCCCAAAAGGTCAGAGCAAATACCTGCTAGGATCTCATCCCTAATAAACACTTCTACCGCATTACCAATGAAAAACTGTGGGAGCAGCAGCGCCGAAATCAGAACCAGAGGCCCAACAACCCAGACAAACGACCCATTACCCTCATTGAATGGCAAAGAAACCAGTTTGCTCTCCTGCAGCAGCTGGTAGCTCAATCCACAGAATGAAACCGACCCCGATTTCCCCCGGTACGGATTCAAATTATTCCTCACCGAGCTAGGGATGACACTTGCATTCGGTGCACTGCCATTGTTCATTAAATTCAGATTGGCAGGAGTTACTTCCTTTTTTTCACCCGGGCCATCGGAATTGGGAAGGTAGGAGACGACCGGCCTCCCGCCGCGCAATCTCTTGATTGGTAGAATCAATATAGAGCGACGGGCTAAGAAAAATTGAGCAAAATTTTAACATTTTTAACATATAACACTAAAAATTAGGAAAAAAATTTGGATATTTTAGGCATGGAGATCAATACCTTTGGAGGAGTTGCTGGATCTGAGGATTATGGCTTTCCTCCGCTCAAGACTAGTGACATAGAGCTGGAATCAATGGGAAAAAATGGTTTCTTTCTGAATTTTTGCTAAAGAATGGTAACAATGGATCCGAGAGAAGAGAGAATTCACCAACGGAGAAGAATAGGACGACGACGAGGACCTGGGCGGCGCCGGGGGCCGGGGACCCGCGCTAACAGATTGGAGCTGCATCCTTCTGCTCGATTTCGATCTCTTTTCGCTTTTTTAAAGGAAATTTTGTAGGGTTTAACTGTGAAAAACCTCAAAACCCTAAACCCTCGGGAAGAAGGTGGAGAGCGATATGCTTTGCTTAGTTGCTTACCTCTAGGAGGAAGAAGGCGAAGCACGTGAGGTTCACAACTAAGAGGATTTCTGGGGAATTTGACATATTGCTCCCCGACTTCTTACATATTGCAAATAATTCTCAAGTGTGGTTACTGCTCACAATTCCCGGATCTAATTTATATTTTTATTCTTTATAGATCGTTAAGTAAATATCCTTGATTTGATTGAAAACTCAAAGAATTATTTATTATTTATTAGTCAAAAATGTAAAAAAAATCTCTAAAACTTATATTTAATTTGTGCAAGATAAAATAAAAACGGAAAAAAATTTTATATGCACACGCAAATTCATAGTTTTTTTTACATTTTTGTAAAATTTATAATTTTTATATATTCATTGATGGAGTCCGATTTTTTCCTATTTTGGTTTGAGAGTCTCTTCGAAATCGACCCACTAGATCATTTTTCTACTAATCTAAAATAGGAGAAAAAGTGAAGAGGATTGTCAAAAATTTTCTGGTGACGATAACTCTGATGCTCAAATCAATTATGAGCATGGATAGTTTATTGTTGAGAAAAGAGAGATATTAATCTTTACTCTTTCAAAAATAGCCATATTTTATAGGTTGTGAAGTATATTTAAATCTCTCAATTTAGGGACCTAATCACTTCATATTACTTGCAATAGATTATTATAGATATTAGATTTGTCGGAGTTTTCTTTAGAATAGGAGTTCATATTGATCCAGACTTTGGTCTGTTTATATCGAGATATCCAAAATCAATGAATATTTGGTGTAATTACTTCAGCTAAGGATATCAAGCTACTTATGCCTTGATGTTGGAATAAGTCGAGCCTCTTATAGCTTGTGTATTGAGTGCTCTCTGTAGCTCAATTTTGAGGCTATTCTTCACCTCGAATTCATTGGCTCGCGATCAATCTAGGGTTTGGTTCTTATTGACCCTTTGGTCTGACGGATTCACTTGGGTGTATCATCAGTGTCCCCAAGTTTCGATACCGAGTTTCTAGGACTTGATGTTTAAGTTTCCTAAGAGACGGTGTGCTTGTTTTAGGTATTTGGTGATCCTTTTAGAATCAACTCATCATCTTTATCAATCATCACTTGGTTTTGGGAAATGAAGCGTCATTCCATCAAATCTCAAATAATTATTTTGGCTACACCTTCTTTCGAGGCGATGATATGCTCATTTATTATGTGACCTTTTGCATGCTTCTTAATTGCTCTTTCCAAGATTATTTTTTAATTGCAACACTCGTCTCTTGGATCTGAGGGGAGGCTATTAAAATTTTCATCCTTTGGACTTCAACAGCTAGCGTTAAACCATGTGAAGATGATCAGCCAATCAGGAGAACTTTATATAAGGATCCCCAATCTTTTTTCTTCATTCAGAAAAACTCTTTCGATTCTTATTTTTTTTGTAGATAAATTTACTTTCAAATAGTATCCTCTTTTGTCCCTTTTGGTTCTAGATGTTGATATTGTCGCCCTTGAGAAGGTCCTTTTCACCTCGTGCTGGCTCGACATCATTTTCTAAGGGTGAGAGGTCCATCAATTGAGGGCGACTGCTCTAGTTTGGTAGTGTTCTGTCCCTCAAAGGCCCTTGCGACCATTCTACTCTCGACCTCAAGTAAGTTTTTATTTTTGATCCTCATCTCATTCTCAATGATTTTGATATACATTTCTTATCCTTACCCGGTTCGATCGTGAAATATAATTTTTGCAGGGTCTATCCAGATCTCATTCATAAATGAGAGCTTGAGGTAGCAGAGGAGTATTCCTTGAGCATCTGCAGACTCTTCTGCTAAGCGACTCTTGGAGTTGAAGGCTCTTGTTGATTGCCAACTGACATCTTTGTTTAGAAAAAGAGGAAAAGGGAGGAGGAGGAGGAGGCCAATATATTGGCAAAGAGAGGATAAGGAAAGGGTAGGTGATATCTCATGCTCTTTCCCCTCCTTGCTAACCTAAGAATGCTAATGTTGGAACTCAATCGCCTGCCCATTTCCTGATAATGAAAAGGTAAATTGTGGCAAAGGTGCCACCTCCACTCCTTCTGCTCCTATATTATGAGGACGGTCTTCCTCGGAGGAGATTGAAACCGAAGAGTACTTCCTTGGGGACCTTGAGGAGGATGCTAATCTTACTTTGGCTCGGCTCCCTCCTGGCCAACTTTTTTTAGAGGGAGTCAAGTCCTGTACTCTTGTAAGTCTAGTTCTTTTTGCCTTTGTTTGTACTATTTTCCTTTTAGTTTTGGATTGTATTATGACATTAGGTTTGATTGAAGGCCCTACAATGTTTTCAGTATGTTGGACGTCAATTTTATGAGGCTTTGAGGTCAAGCACTATCAAGAAGAGCAAGGCTGAGGAAGAGGTGGCCCTATTTCATTCTCAACTTGAGTCTCTTTAACTCAATGTGGAAGAGACAAGGAAGAAGATAGAGGAAGAGAAAACTCTTCTCATAGCTCAACAGGAATCAACTTTGTCTGGTCTATAAGACTAGGAGATTCGACATCGAGCTGCTTTGAACAATGCCAAACTTGATACTATTGTCACATACCTCCAGAGTAGAGAATATGATAGTACTTTGAAGTTGGCTAAGATGCAAGCCCTCTCGGAGTACAAAGTTAGTGATGAATATCTCTAGGAGTGTGAAAATCTAGTTGTTGTATCCTTCAAAGAAGGGCACCTCGTTTGTTAGGATACGGTGAAGAAAACTCACTGTAATCCTAAATTTGAGTCTGACAACCTTTGAGTTGAACTCTATGATGACTTGAGAATTTAACGCCTCAAGTGGGAGTACAAGGATCTCATCTAAAAGGAGATTGAGACAACAAAGGTAAGAGAGGCTAAGGAGCGCATTGAAACCAATCGAGTCAATAGAGTCTTCTAAACCTCCGCATACTTTTGACTGATTATATTTTCTCTTTTTTTTGAAAGAAGTTTGTACTAATTTTATCTCAAAATTCAATACAATTTTTCTTTTTCAAACTCAATGTTTTCATTGGTTTGGGACTCTTTGCTGAAGTCTTTTGATTGCACGTCCAACCTTTATTGATCCCCTTTCAATGTTTCCTTCAGTCAATGATCTTTGCCTAATACCCTGAAGCCAAATTGATATTTGATAGACTCGCCTTCTACTTTGGCTAAGTATTAAAGCATATGGATGGTTCAGAACATTTGAGTAGCGTAATAGTTGATACTTTGGTCAGGTGACCAAAGTACTTGGTTGAACCATAGGGTCAGCATAACTTTTTTTTTAAATAATACTTCAATGGGCTCGAGGTTACACTTAAGCTAGCAAAGTTAGGTTTTTTGAATAATATCTTGGTGGGGTTACTAAAGCGATTGGTTGGATACTTAGATAAGTAAAATAAAGTTTTTTGAGCAATACCTTAGTGGGGGTTACCAAAGTACTTGGTTGGACACTTACATCAGTAGAGCCAAATTTTTTGAGTAATACCTCGGTGAAATTGTCGAAATACCTGATTAGACACTTAGACTAGTAAAGTCAAAGTTTTTGTAATGAGGTAACAAACCATCTTCTAAAATAAATGAAAGATTGTATAAAATATAAAACCTTCTAAGGTTATTAACATGCCAAGCTCTAGGAGCACTTTGCCATCTAGGAGTTCGATTTTGAAAGTCTCTAGTCCCACAGACTAGGAGATCTTGAATGTGCCTATGTAGTTCAGGGATAACTTTTCTAAGACCCGCTCAATGAGTTGAGCTCGACAGAGCACCTAGTCGCCTGGCCATAGTTCACAGTTGCAAATTCAGATATTATAGTATTGGGCTACTTGTCGCTGGTATTCAGCTACCCTAGTGCAAGCTTTCTCCCAAATTTCTAAGACGAGGTCTTTCTCCGCTCAGAGATTTGCCTTGTTCATTTTGGGATCATGAGTTCTGACTCATGGAGATGTAAGTTCAATCTCCATGGAAATGACCACCTCAACCCCGTAGGTCAGCATGAAAGGGGATTCCCCTATTGGCATCTGAGTAGTTATTCTAAAGGACCTTAAGACATGTGGTAATTTCTCAATCGAGGCACCCTTACTTTCTTTCAAGTGTTTTTTTTATACTTGAAAGATGAGTTCAATTTGTTACCTTAGATAGTAGATGGGGTATGTGCTACAGGGATAAACCTCTATTCTATTCGAAGGTTGTTATAGTACTCTTTAAATATAGTATTGTCAAATTACTTTTCATTATCGGTAACCAATGTTTATGGGAGTTTGAATCTGTAAATCACATTTTGCTAAAAGAACTCTTCGATTTTCCTCTTGGTAATTGTTACCAAAGGCTCAACTTGCACCCACTTGATAAAGTAATTGATGGTTACCACCAAAACTTACTCCGGTCTAAGGCTATTGGGAAAGAGCATTGAATATTCATTCTCTATTGATCAAATGACCAAACTATTTGAGTTTGTTGAAACTTGACTGTCAAGTTATGGTAGGCCAAGACATGCCTTTAGCATTGTTCATATTTGAAAATAAACTCAAATGTCTTGGATGCCATATTGAGCCAATAGTAACCTTGCCGTAGGGCTTGTTGACCAAAGCACATCCTCCATCATGACTCTCGCATATCCCTTCATGAACTTCATGCAACGCGTAATTTGCTTCCTTGGGTCTTAGATACTGGAAGAGTAATCATGTAAGGGACTTTTTGTGTAGTGTTCCATCTATTAGTACAAAGTTTGGAGCTAATCTTCTAATCTTCCAAACTTTTTTTGGGTCTTGAGGGAGTTGTCCTTCCCTGAGATAGGAAATTATAGGGTCAAGCCAACTAGGTTTGGTGCTTATCGTATTTACTTTGGAGGCTTTTGAGTAGCTAACTAGCGGAGGTTTTCAGCAAAGATTTGCCCCAACATCGAGTTTGATGAAACCAAGGCTAGTTGTATGAGGGTGTTGGCTTCTGTGTTGCTCTCCCAAGGTACCTAATAGATTTTTATATGGTCTATTTTAGCCATCAGCTTTTGTGCCTCAGTTAGGTACTAAACCATGATGGCATTTTTTGCCTCGTATTCCCTAATAGCCTGCAAATAAATAAGTTGAGAGTCGCTATATATCTTGAGTATTTTAGCTCGACCATGAGGGCTACACATAATTCGAGAAGGAGAGTCTCGTATTTAACAACGTTATTTGAAGCCTCAAATTTTAGTTGAGCTGAGTATTCAGCCACTCTCCCATCTGGGCTTCAAAGGATAGCTCTAATTCCGGAGCTTGATTCACATGATGAGCCATTGACTCAAACCTCCTATGGTTTGATTTTCGATAATGTCAGATATGATGTAGTATCCACTTACATAATATGTGGGGTGTTACTTTCTTTCTCGGCCACTTACAAAGATCGACCTGACTGTCTGGTCCTAGATTTCTATATAGAGAAATAATATCTCGTTTGATTTGAGTCTTACTAATAAGGATGGCTCGGCTAGATATCTCTTGAGATTTTTAAAAGCTCGGTCACATCCCCTTGTCCACTCAAAATATGAACTTTACTTAAGAGCTTAGAAGAAATGTAGACATTTTTCACCGACTTGGATAGGAATCGATTGAGTGCCACAAATTGTCCCATGAGCCTTTGCATTTTCTTAGTAGTGCTCAGAGGTTTCATATTTATGATTGCTTCAATCTTTTCACGGTTGGTTTTGATTCCTCATTCCGAGATGAGGTAGCCGAGGAACTTTCCTGAGTCTATCCCAAAGGCATACTTTTCTGGATTCAGCTTCATTTTTAACTTTTGAAGTGTGTTAAAAGTTTCTTCTAAATCTTTCGGGTTTCCTTCAATGTGAAGATTTTTTACTAGCATGTAGTCCATATATACCTCCATATTCCTTCTGAGTTGAGGCTAAAAGATTTTTGTTCACCATTCTTTAGTACGTTACTCCG
Organism: Trichopus zeylanicus subsp. travancoricus; assembly: GCA_005019695.1. NCBI lineage: Eukaryota > Viridiplantae > Streptophyta > Magnoliopsida > Dioscoreales > Dioscoreaceae > Trichopus > Trichopus zeylanicus. Next base: position 873,665 of record RXID01014621.1, on the reverse strand, counting down.
ATATCCTTTAGTCTAAAAAATATTATAACGTAACAGAAGGTTCCCTAATCAACGATGAAAGTAGTTTTTTCTTCATCTTTGGGGTGCATTTGAACCTGGTGATAATATGAGAATGCGTCCAAAAAGCTCAAGAGTTAATGGATTGAAGTGGAGTCCACCAGCTAGTCTATCTTTGATAGATGATAACTGTCTATTGGATAAGCTTTATTCAGGTTAGTGAAGTCAATACACATTCTCCATTTACTGTTAGACTTTTTTATCATTACCATATTTGCTAACCAATTAGGGTAATGAACTTTTCTGATAAATTTTGTATAGAGAAGTTTGCTTACCTCCTCACGATGGCTTTTTGTTGTTTGGAGGTGAAATGACTCCTTTTTTACTTGACTAGCTTATAATTCTCCACTATAGCAAGCTTGTGTTATGCCACGGCGGGATCAATGCCATGTAGGTCTTCAAAGGACCAAGCAAAAACATCTTGCATTTTTGCAAAAGCTCACCTAGCTTGGTGCGTAGTGGTTCTACAAGATTTGCTCTGAGTTTTAGGATTCTTCCAAAGCTCTTGTTGACAACAAGATTGACAAGCTACTTCATAGGTTTAGGCATGGATTCTTTGATTTCATTGAGTTATTTTTGATGTTCAGCTTCAACAGTTTTTGGTCTGACAGTCGACTCGTTGCTCTTTACTACTGCTGGTGCTTTGCCCTTTTAGTTGGAGTTGTTGTGCCAATAAGTAGTTTTACACTTCTTTGTCAAGCTTTGGTCCCCCATGCTTCACTTATACCAAGTTTAGTTGGAAATTTCATAACTAGATGAAAAGTAGATATTACCGCTTGAAGTTGATTGAGCGCAAATTGGCCTAACATCACATTATAAGTGGAGTATATCCGAGTCACCATAAACTTTGATTTGATCATGGTGCTCCTCAAATCCTCTTTGACCGTGGAGAGCAAGTCAATTGTGCCAATTAGGTCACTGAGTTTTCCATAAATCTAGTGAGGGTGTTAACATATGGCTCCATTTTTTGCTCAGCTTGTATTTGGTTATATGCTCATATGAACAAAATATTTACTGTGCTTCCCATATTTTCCATGAGACATTGTTCCACGTAGCCATCTAGGATTGTCATGATAACCAATGCATCATTATATGAAGTTGAAATTTCCTCCAAATTTTTTGTTAAAAAAATAATATCATGGTGCTTGGACTCTGCAATTTTTTCTTTTTGTTCCTACACGTACCCCCCTAGTGATGGTGTGGCATTCAAGAGCAGATTCCAAGTCTTTACTCTGAGCTGATGGGCTTGTTAGGATCATGTTTGGATTGCCCTTCAAATGTGGATTTTGCAACTTCAAGGAGTAGTTCCTATGAGGAGAGGTTCATGGTTAATATTCCCATGTTTGAGCTCATTTGGCTCATTTATCTTCACATACAAATTGCCTAAGGTGTCCATTATTAATTAGTCTTTCTATCTCATCTTTGAGGTATTTACATTTTTCGGTGTCATGGCCATACTCTTAGTGAAAATGATAATACCTAGTCTTGTCAAGATTTTGCCAAGCTGTTCAGATGGGATAAGGTCTCCGTAAAAAGTCTTGATGCTTAATTTATACCAAGACTTTGGTCATGGAGTTATTCAGTGGTGTATAAGCCTGAAACTCAGGTTGACACTCATTCTATCTAGTTCTATGCTTTTTTCGTTCAGGGAGTATATCTTTTTGAGGCTCTTTCTTCTACTTTTTGTTAGCCTCGAGTTTTTTCTTTATCGAATTAACCTCTTTGGCATCAATGTGTTATCTAACTAGCTAGATGAACTTTGCTAAGCTCTTTGGGGGGTTAGTGAGCCATTTTATAGGCCACTCAAGATTGCTGAATTCTATTGATTGCATTAGCAAGGACAATGGAGATGTCCAACTCGGTCATTTCTAACTAAGACTTGTCAAAACAAGCTAAATACTGCCTCAGGCTCTCGCCTTTCTTCTGCTTTAGTGTTAGCAGTGTTGAGGGATTTTTTCATCATGGTACTAGTGAGACAAACTATTTATCAACTAGTCCACTAAGTCATCCAAATAGATAATTGAATATTTTCAAAGTCTAACATACCAAGCTCGGGCTGGGCCTTGCAGTATTATAGAAAGTGCTTCTCACATGGTGGAGTTATATATGCATTGTAAGATCATGGCATTTCAAAATGTGCTAATATGATACATCGAGTCTTTCAAACCATCATATGTCTTATATGGAGGTTGCCAGAACTTTAGTTGAATGAAAGAATATGCAATTTTGTAAATCAGAGGAGTTACATATCTCATGTGGCTCGGATTGCCTGAGGCTCCAGATCTCTCACGAGTTGCATACGCCAGAGTCTCTCTCGGGGCATCATAGGCATCCCTAGTCGACGCTCGACTGATGTGTAGAAATACATGGCTTCATCAACCAAATAATAGGTGGGGTCACACTCATCGTAGCCCCTTGAGGGGTGGTACCAAAGGAAAAATGCTATCAATGGGGTCGCAATAGTTGGGGTGTTGTTGCGCATTGAGGTGCAACTGGCTCATGACGTGATGCTACAACTCATGTATTTGGTTCGTTGTAGCACCTTGGGTCGAATTCGGGTTTTGTTATTATTGAGTTTGTAGTGTCTGTATAGTTTGCGCTTGAACCTCCAATAGTTATGTAATCTACTGTATGACAGTGGTAAGATTTGAAACTCCTGTTGGCTCATTGGATTGGTGGATCCTAGGAGTACCTTAAGTATCATTTATTGGGCAACACCCCGAGGATGTGGGGATAGCCTAGGCACTGAGATAGTTTGTTGAATGGACGTACTTGGCCTACTTGATGAATTGTGAGATTTCGTCGGTGTGAGAGTCATCTACCCCCGAAGTGGATTCTTCAACAATGAGGGTCATCTTGCCTTGGGCAACATTGTTGAAGGATCATAGAACTCTTTGATTAGCTAGAAAGAGAAGCATAGCATATCTCAATAAATCACTGATTTATTAACGAAACCCAGTTTTTTAATGATTTTGAGTCGAGAGACTTCTCGAGATTAATTAGCTAGGTCATTCCTCCACTAATCTGCAATAAGAGAAAAAGTGAGGAGGACCACTAAAAAATCTCTAATGGCGGATGTTTTGATACTTATCTTAATGCCTCTTTATATTTCGTACATCATATTATGATCACAATTCTCTATCATAAGAATATGGAGTAGACGACGACTAGTCTCATTTTTAATAAGAAAAGAAGAAAGTTCAATATTGGTATTGAGGTTGGTGAAGTACTGGTGGCTCATAAAAGAGAAAAATCAAAAGCAAAGGTACAATATTATTTGTGTGATAAATATGTCTATATCAAATGGCATTGTCCAAAGTTTGAAAAAATAGAGTTTACAATATGCCGATATCAATAATAGATGGTAATTTTTAGAATAGTATAGATGGAGATATTCTTGTAGTATTTACATGTTGTGTGAAATATCAATATCCACCTCAATTCACAATGTAAAAGAAGAAAAAAAAACACACAAGAGACTTACGTGGTTCGATCTACAATCTACTCTATGGGTGAAGGAGATTTGGAGGATATTGTATTGATGAGAAGGAAGAGAAGATTATAATGATAGAAGCAAAACTCAAATATCACTAACTTTCACAAGAGACTAATTAGCTTAGCCATCATAAGACTTTTTAAGAGTTTTGGTCTATATCTCTCTATCTCATTATACGAAACTCTTAAATGAATAAGGTATTTATCGAAGTGGCCTAACTGAATTTAAGTCAAAGTAGGAGACTTACTCAAATAAGAATCCTATTAATTCAAATCTTCTGGTAGGAGACAAATTCAGAGAAGGATTAGATCCACTAAATTACTTCATAATATGAATTTTAATTTAATTAGAGCTCTCCGAAAAATCTGAATTCGAGACACGACTAAGTATATTCACAAACATCAATACTTCCAATAGGTGAATTTTAGATTCATGTAGCTCTTACTATGTTTACTTCAAAAATGATTCATTTACTTCTTATAAGGAGAATAAAAAAGAATGTACCATTTAGTTGAGCAACAATTTGACCTGTGCGATCGTTGGTGTGAGAATAATATAAATTTATATATTTGATAGAGTAGTTTGCTTTCTAATTGGGGTAAAACATATTTTCAATATGTAGAAGAATCTAATCTCAGTTGATGTATTGGACTTAAAAGTCTATAGTCATTCAACGAGAGATAAAATTATAAAGGTAGTACGTGGTATCAAGATCTCGATGAAAGGATAGAAGTATGGGAATATTTACCGATTGGCAAGAAAAATCATTATAGGTAGAGTTCTGATGGTTAGAACAACAAGAAAAAAGTATGATACTTGGATTGATTCAGGGAGAAATAGACGTTCTTCTATAATTAGTTTTGCTGTAATAGCATCCACAAATTTTCTTAAAAACTTCCACAAGTACAAGACTATAAACATAACGAGCGAATTCGAGGTTGACTCATATTTGTATCTCGTGATTAGCTAAACAAATTAGTAGCTTAGGGGTAGAGATTGGATAAGAGATGATAGTTGAAGTTTTGTAATGGTGGTATATCTGAGTTCAAATCAAAGTGAAGATTGTTAAGTTGGATATTTCAAACTCAAATTGAAATTTGTATAACATTAGAAATTCAAAGTTAAATTTGAATTTATGGCTAATTTTAAATGCTTATTATATAATTTTAGGAGTTGTAATTATAGTAAAATTTTGACTCAAAAAAGACTTACAAATACTCCAATAATATATAAAGTTTAGTGTGATATTGTGATGAATTAGAAAAAAATAGAGAGAGAGTATTAGAAAAAATAGAGAGAATGAAAAAAGATAACGACAACTCTCGTGTGTGAGTCTTTATAATACTATCTTGGTAGTTTCTCGTGATGGTTTATTATGATACTCTTTTGGATATTCTCTATGAATGTAAATGCATTGCCAATACTTAATGAAGAGTTCAATTAAATAAAAAAGAATGGATTTTTTTTGTAAACTCTTATAAAACTTGTTGATATCTAATCTCTCACTTTTCCATTAACATAGTGTGATTTTAGATGAACAACATACATCACTATATTTTTTTAATTTGATATTACTTCTTATTTTTTATATTATTTATTAACAAAATAATCAATCTTTTGCTACAAATAATAACAAATATGTAATAGTGCTCAATTTATGAATTTATACACTGTCACTCTGTAATGAGAAAAGAACCAACTTCTAAATATCGCATTAAAAATATTTAAATTTTTATAATCATAAACTAACTCTAAAATGCATAAATATATTTTTTGGAAATTTCATTTAAAAATAAAAAAACTTTGTTTTGTCTTTTTTATTATGTGATAACAAATTTCACCAAGAACAAGAATACCTGTCATGGTTAACTTTACCTTTGAACCAAAAAATCCTTTATTTATGGCAAATATCCATTTTATTTTTTCAAACATAATTACACTTGACTGACAACACGTGCAATAAATTTAACACCATACTACAAATGTAACTTTTACCACCATATTCTCTAAAGATATGTTTGATAATGATTTAACACTAAATTTAAAATTAATAAATCACTTTTATATATTAATATTTTTTATTAAAATTAATTCTATAATAATTAAATTTGAAAAAAAATAACTAATTTTTTATAATAATTTAATTTAATAATAATGAAAAATAAATAATATTAATTAGGCTAACTTGTTCTTAGTCTATTACTAAAGGAAGGTTAACGTGTCAACAATTCGCTATACAACAATAACAACAAACACCTAAAATGTCGTTTCTAGTAACGCTTACTCCTGGGCCCCGCTGAACAATCAACGTGTCAAAAACCAATGCGTGAAGCACAATTCCCCCGTGCACCACCAAACATCACCACGTATCCCATGGGCACGTTATACTTTTCCGATTCCGCCCTCCATTTCGCCATTAAATCTCAGCACTCCGCCCCACCCACACCGCCACCGGACTGACCGGACTCCCAAAGTTCCCCTGCAACATAGTCCCAAAATAACCTATCTTCCGGAAATGGCTCTGAACTCCTTGGTGCTGCACGCCTACCGTCCGATCTCGGCTACGATCTCCGAAAAGCCCACCATGTCATCACCTCCCCTCGTCTCCTTGCCAGCGACGCGGCTCCCGATCCGCAAGATCCCCGGCGACTACGGCCTCCCGTTCGTCGGCCCGCTCCGAGACCGCTTCGCGTACTTCTACACCGAAGGCCGCGATGCCTTTTTCCGTTCCCGAATCCAGCAGCACAAGTCAAGTGTCCTCCGGGTCAACGTCCCCCCCGGCCCCTTTATCTCGCCGGAACCCCACGTGATCGCCCTCCTCGACGCCGCCTCCTTCCCGGTCCTCTTCGACGTCTCCCTCGTCGAGAAGCGCGACCTCTTCACCGGCACCTTCGCCCCTTCGACGGCACTTACCGGCGGCCACCGCGTCCTCTCCTACATTGACCCCTCCGAGCCCAACCATGCTCCATTGAAGCAGCTTCTCTTCTCGCTTCTGTCTTCTCGCAGGCACGCGGTGATCCCGGAGTTCCGGGGGACTTTCCAGTCGCTGTTTGAATCGCTGGAGGCGGAGATTGCCCGGCGCGGCAAGGTGGATTTTGGCGAGGGGAACGATCAGGCCTGTTTCGAATTTCTCTGCCGGGCTCTGTTCGACCGGGATCCGGGGAAGTCCGCTCTGAGGAACGATGGACCGAAGCTGATCACGAAATGGGTGCTCTTCCAGCTTGGGCCTCTTCTCACTCTAGGGCTTCCTAGCGTGCTTGAAGATTTCTTTCTCCATTCTTTCCGGCTCCCGCCGGCGCTGGTGCTGCCGGATTACAACCGGCTCTGCGACTTCTTCCGCGTCGCGGGGAAGCCGGTGCTCGATCAGGCGGAGCAGATGGGGATTTCGCGGGACGAGGCGGTGCACAACGTCCTGTTCGCCACCTGCTTCAATGCTTTTGGGGGGATGAAGATTCTTTTCCCGGGCTTGGTGAAGTGGCTGGGCCGCGCCGGCGGGCGGGTGAGCGGGCGGCTGGCGGAGGAGGTGCGGGCCGCGGTGGAGGGTGCAGGGGGGGAGGTGACGATGAGGGCGCTGGAGTCGATGCCGTTGGTCAAATCGGTGGTGTACGAGGCACTGCGGATTGAGCCGCCGGTGCCGCTGCAGTACGGGCGGGCGAAGAAGGACATGGTGGTGGAAAGCCACGACGCCGGCTACGAGGTGCGAGCCGGCGAGATGCTGTTCGGCTACCAGCCGTTCGCGACAAAGGATCCGAAGGTGTTCGATAGAGCGGAGGAGTTCGTCGCCGACAGGTTCGTCGGAGAGGAAGGGGAGAAGATGTTGAAGCATGTGATTTGGTCGAATGGGCCGGAGACGGAGCAGCCGACGCTGGAGAACAAGCAGTGCGCCGGGAAGGATTTCGTGGTGATGGTGGCGAGGTTGCTGGTGGTGGAGTTGTTTCTCAGGTACGATTCCTTTGAGGTGGAGGTCGGGACGTCGCCGCTGGGGACGGCGGTGAAGCTCACGTCGCTGAAGAGAGCCACCTTTTGACTGGGCTGCGGTGGCGGAGGGGTAGTTTGTGGTTTTGGTGAGCTTTCGAGGGTGGAGTTTGTGGGACTGGATAATGATGTCTTGTGGTAGGGATTTTGGGCACGTGTGTATGTACTTGTTAACATATAACTGCATGTATTGCTCTCCAGTCTCGCGCTGATGGTTTCCTAATTGGCGTAGAATGCCTTGGGAATAGACAATCTACATCTTAAAATATGTTCTGTTAAATCCACCCAGCGCATTAATAGATCCACCCAAATTTTAGTGGATATATTAATATATGGGGTAACTTTAACCAGTTATGTGGGTTAGTTTCGATTTTTTTTAAGTAGAATTAGTATTTTGGGCGTTAAGGGATCGTTTGAAACGGAATTAGGCTTAGGATTACCTCGTCCTCACCAAATTATTTTTTAAATACCAAAAATTTAATCACACTAATATTATTTAATTTATTTAAATTATAATAAGAATTTAACTAAAATATCCTAAGTTCATCTGAACCATCGGATTTCGATCCAATAGCTCAGATCGCTCCGCCCTCCTTCCCCGCCGTCCATCACCCGCTCCCCTTCCCCCCTTTGATCTTAAGCTTTACCTTGATCTCCGTTCCAAACGGACTCTAAGAGATTTGATTCATTCAAAAGATTATGAATATTCTGTATTTATATTTATATTTTGAAATTCTAAGTTAAAATATGTCTATATTTATACTTAATTTTTATTTTTTTTGAAACTATCAAAAAAAATACCAAAGTTCACCCGGAAAAAGTGACGCAATTGGGATGCAGAGTTTTTCATGTTTTCGTGCACTTCCTCCGATCAAATATCCCCTAACCAAGCATTAGAATTCAAAGTCAAAACACAAAATCAAAGATTATACAGCGCGAGGTACTGAGCTTATTATTTGTTGGACCACATGCAACGGATGCGAGTTTAATTTCAAGCTAAATGCGTCTTTCCGAAGGTAGGCTTGCTACAGTTAGAAAAATCTGACTGAAGCTGTAACGAATATTCAGATGGATGAATAACAAAAAGATCCGTCAACATCCTTAGAAATAAAAGAAAAGGAAAAAAGAAACAAAAAAAACGTGCACATATGGTCCTTATCTGTTGCACTGGAATCATGCTCTCATGTCCAAAAGAAGAGGCACACACGACCAGTATCCGTACATTTGAGAGCTGAAATCAAGACGCATGAGAAGCCCTGGGAGAAATTGGAGACGACGAATGAGGATCCAAAATCTTATCGTCTTCACGGGACAGCATATGAAGTATGGTTGATTGTATCTCATATTCTGTTTTGGTTCGCAATCGGCAGAGAATCGGGCTCTATTAATAACATCAATAAACTATAAACGGACGGGTACTAATTGTTGATTTAATTGTACGGTATTTGGCAGGTGGGCTTATCACAGGAAAAGACCTTTCAGAACATCATATTCCAATTCATTAACCAACGTGCAGAACAAATCGATGTCGATATCAGCTGTATGAATTATTGAGAAGCCGACAGCAATAGCCACGCCCATCCCGCATTTCATGCCCATCTCATGTATTATACCCTCGAAAAAAATCAAAGACTAACGGAACATATTGATTGTCCAAACTATTCTTTTGCATGTACACCGTTGATATTTTTTTTAGAGATAATAGATGTAATTTTCAATGTTTTAAGGTTATGGGAGTAATTTTCGATTTTCAAAACAGTAATTTCATAACTTTGATAGACCAACATAATCTAAAACATTTAGCGCGAAAATAAGGTAATGGTTTGTCACGGTAGGGACATAGACGCACAACCATAGATGCAAAACTTTTAATACAAAAAAGGATATAAGGGCCTGTTTGTTTGGATTCCGGATTTAGGAATCGTGAAATCGTAGGAATTGAGTGATTTCAGGGAATTGAGGGAATTAGATAATTACAGTGTTTGAATGAGTATTTACTGTAGGGAATTGGTAATTGGTCAATTCCTTTTCGTTGTTTGGTAGACAAATAGAATTGATCAATTCCATAAGTTATTGAATTCTTGTGTTTGGATGAGTTTTTACTGTGAGGAATTGAAAAATATATTAAAACAACTAAAAATAATAAATAATTTTAAGAAATAAAAAAAAATTATGTAAATATCTTATTTAATCAATTACAAATTTATTTAATATACTTTCATTTTTATCTTCTAAAATAATTTTTAATAAATATAGAAAATATATACTTATTTTTTTGAAAATAAGTAATATTTAAGTAATTTGAGTAATAAAATAATTTTAATTTTAAAATTATTAAAATAATTTTAAAATTAATAAGATTTTAGGAAAAGACCCAAAAATGAGGGAACATCAGTTTCACTATATGTACAAATATCATAATAAATATTACGATGATTTGTATCTACTACAGAAACAACTTAATATATTAAAAAAGACATCTTAGCAGGTTAATAGACAAGTCCGCTCAAAAGATGGTTAAATACATAATTTAACTTAACAGGTTATTACAAAATATATAACTACATACTTATATCATCCATAAATTCTTGAAGCCATTCAACTCTGTCCTCATCATTCATACCATCAACAAATGCCATGCCATCAACCTCGTCCTCATGTAAATGCCTACATGCAAGTTTCAGAAAATGCTTACTAAATTGTTCCCCCTTGAACTTCATCAAAGTTGGATACACAGCTTTCTTCCAATAATCCTTTCCAGCTGTTTGAAGGGAGGTTGCAACTTGACGCATGCTGATCATCAACTCTTCCATCAACCTCTGATCAAGAGTTCTGCCCTTGCGCTTGCGTGACGTCGATGTATTCTCTGAAGAAGAGGCTTGTTGTTTACCTTTCGACTGGCTATCATAGTTGGCAGAAGGTCCCTCTCTATCAGCTGCATTCTGAGTATCCTCGTCTACAGAATGTTATTGTTGAGCCTCTTCTATATTAATATCTTCTCCAAAATCGTCAAATGCAGATTTAGACATACTACCAGTAGCATTGTCTGATCCACAAATCAGAAGCAACTCCTCGTAAAGGGGTATACGTGTGTTCAAAATAGTTCTAGCTTCCGGAATTTGCTGCAAGATTATATTTAAAATATGTTAGATGTAACCTAAACTGATAATATATTTACAAAAAATAGAAAAGATATATTTTTTTCTTACGGCTATGATATTAACATAGACTTGTCCGGATGCTGTGATCATCTTCTCATCTTCAATCCACCCTACCCCGCTGAAGTCTCGTACCTTTGTAATGACTGCAACTCACTTCTTCAAAGTCTTCTTATAATGGCTTTCAACATTATCAGCATTGAACTCAGTATTGAACTGTGCATTCACAGCATGTGCAGCTGTGACAAATGCTTGCCTCTTGAAAGACTTGTCTTGCTTTAAACCTGCATGCACTTGTCCAACTAAAAAATTAATAAGAAACTCAGAGTTGCTTTTAGACCACACTTTATGTGATCTATGAATCCTGGCTTTGGTTGTTATTTGTTTTGCAACCACTACTTCCAAGTTAGGACTCTTGTCAGAAAGTGAGTTGGAGGAGTCCAGTGCTTCATGTCCATCTGAGTCCATACCTTTTAAACAATAACATAGGTTTTAGTAAACAAGTATAATAATACATACACATTTAATATAAAGAACAATCTTAATATCAAACAAACCAGCATAATAATAGGACATTCACAATACAAGTCACGTAAATATAAGCACAAGCGAAATATTTTGATATAAGCAAAAAAGGATAAACACAAAAATATGTTCACAGATACAATTAAATCCTAATGTTGATTATAAGCCTCCCACATCTCTGCTCCTATAGGAAGGTAGAAGGAAATTAAAGATAGAATTAGGAGCAGAAATTACCAAATAGTGATAATCATAAAGGGCTGGTAAAAAAATTAATCAAAACTGGTAACATCCGGATCAATTAGAAGAAGATTGACAGTAATCAATCCCAAAATTACAAAATTACATGCATAAACAAAAGAAATTAGTGATGATGGAGACGAAGGAGACGAAATTAGTGATTAATGCATCTATTCATCTCTAAAACCGGAATCAGATGATGGAGACGAAGGAGGGACGAAGGACGAAGAGATAGGGGAAGAGCTCACCGGCCTAGACCGCTGCTTCGACGCTGGACGGCCGCTGGACGGAGAAGAAGCCGCTGGACGGCTGCTGGACGGAGACGAAGCCGCTGGACGGCCGCTGGACGGAGACGAAGCCGCTGGACGGTCGCTAGACGGAGAAGAAGCCGCTGACGGCCGCTGAAGCCGCTGGACGGAGAAGATGCCGCTGGTCCGTGAAGAAGCCGCTGGATGGCCGCTGAAGCTGCTGAACGGTCGCTGGACGGAGAAGAAGCCGTTGGACGGCCGCTGAAGCCGCTGGACGGCCGCAGGACGGAGAAGAAGCCGCAGGACGGCCGCAGGACGGCCGCTGGACGGAGACGAAGCCACTGGCGGCGGCTGAAGCCGCTGGACAGCCGGACGACGGAGAAGATGCTGGTCGGAGGAGAGAAGACGCAGACGATGGGGGGGATTCGTGCGAATTTAACCCGGAATTAGGTTTTCGTCCCCAACATCGCTACAGTAATAAGGGAATTCAAACCCGGAATCCGCATTTTCGCGTGATTTTTACAGAGAATTGAAACGGGGAATCGGGGGAATTGGGAAATAATCGATTCCCCCGATTCCGGGTCCCGGAAATCGAAACAAACACCGGAATGGAGGGAATTGGGCTCTTAATTCCCTCCATTCCTCCGATTCCCGGTTCTAGGAATCGAAACAAACAAGCCCTAAGTGTAATTACAATTTTCTCGAAAGTATAAGCATAGTTTTTTTTTTCACGAGTATGCAAGTGGAAAAAATCCAAATCTATTCTGGACCAGTACCAATCCTTGTCTAAGGTCTCATTGTTAGAATTTGAACTATAAATCATGTACATTTATGCATAAGGACATGTAGACGTACATGTATTGCATAAAATTATTGTGTATATATTTCTATTATATGGTATAAGGACCCAATTGAGGTGATCTATTTAATTTAGGGTCTTTGTCATCTAAAATATAAGTGTGGTGTCTAAATTGTGAATGTGTAGAATTTCTGAGGTTTAATTGTTAATTATTGATGGACTAATTAACAATTAACCCATTAAGATTTATGGGTGTGGTCCCTGACTGTGGAATTTGATATAAAAGGAAAAGAAACCCTAGATCCATCGTGGGTGAAATTCCAAACAGTCAGAAGACCTCCTCCCAAAACCCTAACCCCAGATTTTCCTTTTTGTGCCGCCGTGATGCCGCCGAAGTTTGATCCCAGCCAGGTCGTAGACATCGGAGCTCTGGGAGATCCGGCCCCCGGCGATCAACTCCGGCGCCATGTACCCTCTCGTCCCCTGAATCCGCATCCTGCGGCTGTCGGACCTCCCGAGCCTCGCCCTGGGCGAGGATGCTTCTGCGGATTCTTTTGCGATCTCGCCGGAGAGGGCCGCGGCGCCAAAGTGGCAGATCCTCGCTCGGAGTTCGGGATCGGAGACAATGACGCTAGAGCTCTTGATGCGGTTGTGGACGGGGCCTCCGGATAACCCAGCGGCGGAGGCGGAGTGGTGGTGGATATAGTCAAGGCCCTGGGCAACGTCGGCAGCGTTCTGGACGTGTGAGGACCAGGACGCGATGGGGGTGTAGTTTGGGTTTCTAGGGTTTCGGAGGAGGTGAGAGAGCGAACCCCCGTTGGCGTATTCGTAGACCAGGTAGATGTACGGAGGAGCCGTACGCACGCTACCGGCCGCTCCGGACGCCGTACCCCGCGCTGAAATTGCGTCGACGCCGGGTCCCATGCTGCCTGTGCACAACGCCTGCGCGCACCAGCACCGCACGCCGCCGTCTCCGCTGCAGGTCGCCGGAGCACAGTGGACTTGATTGGGTGTCAGTCTTCTTTAATCTACCCAATGGAATCAGGTATGCTTCCGTGATCTTTATTTTTCTCAATAATTTGACATGAATGTTTCTGGATTGTTATGACATACATTCCTTAAATTTCTTACAAGTGGCATCAGAGCCAGGTTTCATGTTGGATTTTTGAGAATGAATGTTTCATGTATTCAGTTACTAATATTTTTAATTTAATTTGGTTCAAGCAATATGTTGCCAAAGTAATCTCTATTGTGTAGATTGAATTAAACTAAAAAATATTAGGAAGGCATTACATGCTTGAAGTTTCATGCAGGTAATAACCGACCCAAAGGAAGGTTATTGTTTGGCCGAAATTAAAGCATATTTGTGGTAATAAATATGTGACAATTATTTGGTTTTATCCATGTGGGTAATAAGTCGGTCCAAAGAAAGGCTTATTATTTGACAGGACTTTATTGTCAATATTTGATTGCCACACCAAGAGTACCACTTACAAATTAAATTTTGTCCAAAAACTTAATTTCAATGTTATGCTAGGTATCTTGAGATGGGATTTAATTTCTTTTTGTGAGCTGATTGTGTTTTGAATTTTTGTTCTCTTTCCGTTGACTTTGTGAATGCTTCTGCTGTCACTGCCAATATCAATGGCATTCTAGTGCTCAATGGGAGTAATTTTAAGACTTGGAAAAATAAGGTAACTATAGTCTTGGGATGTATGGATCTTGACCTAGCATTGAGGGAGCCACGTCCTGCACCTCTTACAGATGAAAGCTCTGCTAATGATAGGAGAGCTTTTGAGAGGTGGGAACGCTCTAACCGCTTAGTCTTATGATAATGAAAAATGCTATCCCAGAGACGTTTTTGGACACTATGTCTGAGGAGACTGATGTTAAAAGGTTCCTTGAAACCCTTGAAAAGCGCTATATGAAAAGCGATAAGGTGGAAACAAGTGCAGCCTTAAGAAAATTTGTTTCCATGAGGTACAAGGGTAACGGGAACATAAGGGAGTATATTCTCGAAATGTTTAATTTTGCGGGGAAATTAAAAACACTAAAATTAGAGCTTTCGGAAGACTTGCTCATTCATTTAGTGTTGATTTCTCTTCCTCCGCAATTCAGTCAATTTGAAGTGAGCTATAATTGTCAGAAGGAGAAATGGACAATGAATGAGCTCATTTCTCATTTAGTACAAGAGGAAGACAGGATGAAACAACAAAAATCGAGAGTGCTCATTTGGCATCATCTTCTTACGGACAAGACAAGAAGAGAAAAACTAAAGATGTTGCGGTGAAGGAACTGCAAAAGAAACAGAAAAATACGTCCGAGGGACATAAGAAAAAGAAATGCTTCTTTTGCAAGGACTCTTTCCATTTTAAGAAAGATTGTGTCAAATTTCACGCTTGGCGTGTGAATAAAGGTACATCTTTTGCTCTTGTTAATTCTGAAGTTAATTTAGTTTCAGTACCTAGATATACTTGGTGGTTGGATTCGGCTACCACAACTCACATAAGTATATCTATGAAGGGTTGCCTGAACTCCCGACATCCAAATGATGACGAGAAGTACATCTATATGGGGGCTGGAAAAGGGGTTGAAGTTGTGGGCATTGGGACTTTTCGGTTGTTATTACGTACTAGTTTTTATTTAGAATTAAATAATACATTTATTGTACCGTCTTTTAGACGGAATTTGATATCAATTTCTATTTTGGACAAAGAAGGATTTGTTTGTTCATTTGGTAATAGAAAATGTGATATTTATTTTAATTCTGTGTTGTATGGAACCAGTCATTTAACTGATAATGACAACCTTTATTTGCTTCATATAGAAAGTTCATACAGTGAGTCCCATAATATTGAAACAAAAGGCACTAAACGCAAATTTTCAAATGAAAATTCTTTTAAATTATGGCATAAGCGTTTGGGTCATATCTCTAAAAGGAGAATTGACAGACTTGTGTCAGAAGGAATTCTTGAAAAACTTGATGATTCATATCATAATATTTGTGTTGAGTGTATAAAGGGAAAAACTACAAATAAGAGCAAAGTAGGAGCTGAGAGAGCTAAGAAAGTCTTAGACTTGATACATACAGATATTTGTGGACCGTTCCCTACAGCTTCTTGGAATGGTCAACAATATTTTATCACATTCATGGATGATTACTCTCGATATGACTACCTATACTTAATTCATGAGAAATCACAAGCATTGGATGTTTTTAAGTTGTTCAAAGCCGAAGTTGAAAACCAACATGGTATATCAATTAAGGCTATAAGATCTGATCGTGGTGGTGAATACTACGGAAGGTACGACGGATCAGGTGAACAACGTCCAGGTCCATTTGCTAGATTTCTTAGTGAGTGTGGGATCGTTCCTCAATACACCATGCCGGGTTCTCCGAACATGAATGGTGTAGCTGAGAGACGAAATAGAACCCTTAAGGATATGGTACGAAGTATGATTTGTCGTACAACTTTACCTCACTCACTATGGGGAGATGCATTAAAGATCGCAATGTATATTCTCAATAGAGTTCCTACAAAAGCTGCTAACAAAACCCCTTATGAGTTATGGACGGGTAAGAAACCTGTCTTAAAGCACTTACGAGTTTGGGGATGTCCAGCTGAAGCAAGGCCTTATAAGCCAAATGAAAAGAAACTGGATGCAAGAACTGTTAGTAGTTATTTTGTAGGATATGCTGAAAGATCACGGGGATTTAAATTCTACGATCCTAAAACAAGAACATTTTTTGAGACGGGAAATGCTCGGTTCTTTGAGGATGTTGAGTTTGGGGGGGAAGATAATGTTAAAGGTTTTGTGTTTGAGGAGGAGTTGGAAAATATTCCTTTTCCTACAGTAGTTGTTGATCATGATCAAGCTTTCATTCCTAACATGATTCAACAACATCCGGTACAAATCCAAGACAATGCTGAACTTCCAACTCATCAAGATCATCCAGTTATTCCTCAATCCATTATTCATGAGGAAAATGTGGATCAAACTCAACATACTCAAATTCAAGAAGAGCCTGTGCCTTTAAGAAGATCCACTAGAGAAAGGAGAAAAGCAATTTCAGATGATTATGTTGTTTTTCTTCAGGAACATGAGAAGAACATTGGCTTAGAGGGAGAGGATCCACTAACCTTCCATGAAGCAGTCAATGGTTCCAACTCTCAAAAGTGGATTAATGTCATGGGTGAGGAAATTCAAGCCATGAAAGACAATGACGTTTGGGATCTTGTTTCATTGCCTGAAGGTGTGAAACCTATTGGTTGTAAATGGATTTTTAAAAACCAAAAGGGATTCACAAGGTAATGTAGAAAGATATAAAGCTCGTCTTGTCGCCAAAGGATTCACCCAAAAGGAATGCATTGACTATAAAGAGACTTTCTCTCCAGTTTCTTCGAAAGACTCTTTTAGGATCATCATGGCACTTGTAGCGCATTTTGATCTTGAGTTACATCAGATGGATGTAATGACCGCTTTTCTTAATGGAGACATTGAGGAAACAATTTATATGTTACAACCGGAGGGGTTGGATTCCAACGAATCTAGCCAATTGGTTTGTAAACTTAAGAAATCCATCTATGGGCTTAAGCAAGCTTCCCGTCAATGGTATCAAAAGTTTTATCAGGTCGTTCTCTCATTTGGGTTTAAAGTGAACCCTGTTGAATATTGTGTATACCATAAGTTCAGTGGGAGTAGATTTATTTTCTTAATCTTATATGTGGATGATATTTTGCTTGCTAGTAGTGATGTAGAACTGCTTCGAGAAACCAAGAAATTTCTTTCGGAACAATTTAAAATGAAAGATCTTGGTGAAGCATCCTTCGTATTAGGGATCCAAATTCATCGTGATCGTTCACGAGGAGTTTTAGGATTATCACAGAAGGGTTACATTGAAAGTCTATTAAAATGATTTAGCATGCAAAATTGCAGGCCACATGAAACCCCCGTATCTAAAGGAGATAAATTTAGTTTGAACCAGTGTCCCAAAACTGATATTGATTCCAAGTTTATGGAAAATATTCCTTACGCATCAGCGGTAGGGAGCTTTATGTATGCGCAGGTTTGCACTCGTCCGGACCTCGCATATATTGTTGGAATGCTTGGTAGATATCAAGCTAATCCAGGAAGAGAACATTGGGTAGCAGCCAAAAGAGTCTTCAGATACTTACAAAGCACAAAGAATTTAATGCTCACATATAGGAAGTCGGATAGACTTGACATCATTGGATTTTCTGATTCCGATTTTGCTGGATGCCAAGACAGTCATAAATCGACATCTGGCTATCTTTTTCTGCTAGCTGGAGGTGCAGTTTCATGGAAGAGTGCCAAACAAACACTCGTTGCATCTTCCACTATGGAGGCTGAATTTGTAGCTTGTAATGAGGCATCTAATTAAGCTATGTGGCTGCGAAACTTTGTTTCAGGACTGCAAATAGTTAATGGTATTGAAAGGCCACTTAAGTTGCACTGTAACAGTAGAGCAGCAGTCTTGTACTCAAATAACAACAGGAGCTCTTCAAAATCTAAGCATATAGATATTAAGTTCCTTGTTGTGAAGGAAAGAATTCAGAGTGGGTTAATTAGTATTGAGCATGCAGGAACAAACTCTATGATTGCAGATCCGCTCACTAAGGCATTAGCACCCAAGGCCTTTCATGATCATGTTACAAATATAGGTGTTGTTGCATTTGATGCCATTTGATTTAGTGGGAGTTTGTGTTTTTATTTATACTTGGTACTGTACTTAATGTCATAACATTAATAAATTATTCAGTTATTTTCAATTTTCATTGTTTACTCTGAATTTTAATGTCATTTGGTTAAAGTTGGACCAGTTGAAAATAAGCATATGCAGATCACATTACATGTAATTTCCATGCTACACATCCACACTTGATTTATGTCATTTAGTTAAATTGATGCATGAAATTAATGTGGGTTTAGTTGCAAACAATAGCAACGACTGCCTCTTTAGTCCTTGTGTTAGTGAGACTAATGGACGGAATCGGTTTAGATGACTTTTCTAGTTGTGTACACATTAAAGATATACAGATGTATATACAATAGAAGTTATATGTACATGGTTATATATAGTCCAAGTGAGAGATTGTTAGAATTTAGACTATAAATCATGTACATTTATGCATAAGGACACGTACATGTATTGCATGAAATTATTGTGTATATATTTCTATTATATGGTATAAGGACCCAATTGAGGTGATCTATTTAATTTAGGGTCTTTGTCATGTAAAATATAAGTGTGGTGTTTAAATTATGAATGTGTAAAATTCCTGGGGTTTAATTGTTAATTATTGATGGACTAATTAACAATTAACCCATTAAGATTTATGGGTGTGGTCCCTGACTGTGAAATTTAATATAAAAGGAAAAGTAACCCTAGATCCATCGTGGATGAAATTCCAAACAGTCAGAAGACCTCCTCCCAAAACCCTAACCCCAGATTTTCCTTTTTGCGCTGCCGTGATGTCGCCGAAGTTTGATCCCAACCAGGTCGTAGACGTCGGAGCTCTGGGAGATCCGGCCCCCGGCGATCAACTCCGGCGCCATGTACCCTCTCGTCCCCTAAATCCGCATCTTGCGGCTGTCGGACCTCCCGAGCCTCGCCCTGGGCGAGGATGCTTCTGCGGATTCTTCTGCGATCTCGCCGGAGAGGGCCGCGGCGCCGAAGTGGCAGATCCTCGCTCGGAGTTCGGGATTGGAGACAATGACGCTAGAGCTCTTGATGCGGTTGTGGACGGGGCCTCCGGATAACCCGGCGGCGGAGGCGGAATGGTGGTGGATGTAGTCGAGGCCCTGGGCAACGTCGGCAGCGTTCTGGACGCGTGAGGACCATTACGCGATGGGGGTGTAGTTTGGGTTTCTAGGGTTTCGGAGGAGGTGAGAGAGCGAACCCCCGTTGGCGTATTCGTAGACCAGGTAGATGTACGGAGGAGCCGTGCGCACGCCACCGGCCGCTCCGGACGCCGTACCCCGCGCTAAAATTGCGTCGACGCCGGGTCCCGTGCTGCCTGCGCACGACGCCTGCGCGCACCAGCACCGCACGCCGCCGTCTCCGCTGCAGGTCGCCGGAGCACAGTGGACTTGATTGGGTGTCAGTCTTCTTTAATCTACCCAATGGAATCAGGTACGCTTCCGTGATCTTTATTTTTCTCAATGATCTGACATGAATGTTTCTGAATTGTTATGACATACATTCCTTGAATTTCTTACACTCATGTCATCTATCGATCGAGTCTACTTCATCATGTGCTACAGGTGCTATGATTGTGAAAAAAATTGTTAAAAATCCATTGACTACAGTCACCCTTTTGACGTTTAAATCAATTATAATAAAACTTAAGTGAAAGATAGAAAAAAATTGAGTATTAGTCCTTATTTTTATAGTGAGTTCAAGTGATTTCGTATATCCAAGATTAGATTGCTCGTAACTACTTTGTCTTAATTTCCGAATTTCTTGGAATGGTATCATAGGTTATAAAATATCTACCATATCTTTCATTAACCAAACTAATTACTCATAGACTAAAATTTCCAAGCCTAATAACTCACCTCTCCGGGAGAGACTTAGCCCAAGCCTTGGATTTGATCTAAGTGGCACTTTGGCTCATGTACATGACTAAAGACTTTTTAGCTCAGTAAATTCTACGCGGTAGTTTAGCTCATGTGAACGGCTAACTTTTAACCTCGGTAAATTTGATTTGGTGTATCATGATCATCCAACATGGAAAAAGCAGAATCCATGACTCACAGTACAAAAGCAATGTGGTTACTGGTTAAATTTAGGATAGCAAGCACGTGCAGTCTGGGGTAAGGCTATCAAATTATCAAGCAATTTGCAAAGAGCATGAGTTTGGCTCAGTAAGATACCTTTAACAAACAAGTTTACCTTCACCAAGTTCGGGGAGCTCAAAACCTAAATGAGATACACGATTATTTATCTATTGTATCTTCTGCAGTATCATGACTGTTTAAGATCAAAAGGATTGATTCCATCATGTGGGCAAAGACAATGTAAAACATGCACAAGTTCTCACAGTTGACTAGCGCTAGTACAAAACTAGAATTTTTGGACAATCACTCTTTTTTGGCACAAATTTTGCACTAAATCAAGAACAATTACAACAACTAACACCAAAATATGGTAGCATGAGATCCAATTTAACAAATTTTCATGATCATGTTGCCAAATAAGAGAGGAGAGCTGTTGTTGATTTTTCTCTATTTTTCATCTTCCCTTCCTTTTCACTCGCAATCAATAGAATCACTTGATCAACAGACTTAGGGGAGAAAAGAAAAACAGAATATTGAAAATTAAAATATTTTTCTAAAGCTTCCAATGCATTAGGCATCCATTCCAAGTCTTACAGGACTTTTAGGTATTGCCACACTGATATCTTACTATTCATGAAACAACTGCTATCTTGAAGCAACAATCACTCCGCACTATGTAAGAAACCATTTAGAACAAAAGCAAGCAGAAAGGATAAGGTTGATTTACACTTTAAAGCCTATATATATATATATTTATATATAATCATATTACACTACATTAAGAACTGGAGATCTTTGTTGGATGAGTAATAGCATGAGAAGGGGAAGCATAAGATGTTAAAATAACAAATACAAACACCATTTAGTAAGTTAGAAAGACAGCCACATGATTAAGCATAACTTTGTCAGCCACAACTGAATTAATAAAATTGCAGATAAGATTTTTTTTTTTTTTTTTCAAATTAGAACATATGGTATATTTTTGTGCATCCTAACATTGAACAATACACTTGACCGTTTTTGTTGCATGATAAACCAATTACATTCTTACGTTCTTATCATAAGGCAATCTGGAAGTCCCATTCTGCAAACATGAACATTCTTTTTACATCCATAAAACATCCGACTTACTCATGTCCTTTCTTCCTCCTATGTTCTCTCATTTTCTACCAAGGTCATCTTTACACCCAATCTCTCAATTATTTATTGACGTTTAGCTCACAATTCCGTCTCTAGGGTTTAGGGTTTACTCCAACACCCACCAGCCCAGCATTAAATCTACAAAACTGCATCAGAATAAAATAAAGAAAAAGGCAAAGAATCAATAGACCTTCAAGAGAGAGGGCGAGATCGCCGACCGGGACCGGCCCATAGGCATCGTTGCCGAGGCACGGAAGCACCGAGGGCTCGTCCAAGTACCCGACTCGCTTGGCGCCGGTGGATGAGATCAAGAGATCAATGGCGAGCTGCCCGACGTTCCCGATCGACAGTGCGGGCTGCGGTTAGAACAACCAATTCAAGCACAATTGAGAAGACAAAACCCTAATGAAATGGAGGAAGAGAGGGAGAAGAAAAAGGAGAAGGAGAATAAGAAGAAGAATAATGAGAACCAGAAGGAGAGCAGCGCAATCGGGAGCTAGGGCTTCCCCGCCTTCTTACACGGCGGCGAACTCCATTTGTGAGCGGATCTCGAAGCTGAAGCTTTCTTGGGTTACAAGATACACGGAAACGACTTAATAAAAAACATACAAATAGGAAAAAAAAAAGGAAATATCTCCTTAATATCCTTCAAAATAGTTCACAAACATGAAGCTTACAGTTTTTCCCAAATTATATATGTCTATTTCAAAATCTAACAATTATATATTTCTGCTTAGATTTTCGTTGTAAATACAAAATTCCATCTCTCCTTTATTTTTTTACTTTTATCATTAATTAAAATTTAACTAAACTCCGAAAAAGGCCCAAAAATCTTTGAATATAAAACAAATATAAAAACCTACCTGCAACTTCTTAAAACGTATAAATTTCTATTTCTAACGTTCATCTCCAAACTTTAGTAAGACCAACTAGCGTTTACAGACATTCTTCAAGGTAATTATGGAAATACGATTTTGAGTTATTTTTAATTGATTTAAAGTGAAAAAATTTTAAAAAAAAATCAATAAAAGGATTACCGATCTCATCTCGATTATTTAACCAACGAAGTTTGAGTTTTGAAACTTCATTTCTCATGATCATCAATTAAGATTCGTCATGAATTATTTTCAAATGATATTTTCAATGGCTTGTGGGTATTTATATTTTCTAAATCTTCCAATAATCCTCGACAAGTATTCAATCCGATTGTCTGAACTTGAGAGCAAAACCCTACACGATGTTTTCGGTAGGAAAAACATAGACTATTAAACCTTAAGAAAACAATTATTGCTAAAAATCCTATCAAATGACATTGAGATATTTCACATATTGATAACTCCTTAGATAAAATATTTTCTATAGTTACCATATATTTTAATTGAATGAGGTTTTTATAATCCATCCACTGATCACTGATGCGTATTGAAATGTATAAATTTTAAATATTGTATTTTGAAAATGCAATTTTACAAGTTTTGAAGGACATATATGCAAAAAAAGAATTTTTGAAAAACACGCAAATGATCTACTCCTAAATTTTGTAGACGTCTTTCCGTGAAATTTCACCAAAAAGTGCTACAATACCACAAAAACACAACCAAACGATTTTTTGCGACTCTCTTTTTATTGGACTTTTAAATTTCTAAGAATTTAAATTTTCTAAAATATTAAAAATTCAGTGTTTGATAGACCATACTTTAAAACCTAGTTTGGTAATTTATTTTAAAATTTGACCAAATAATCAGACGTTAATATTTTAAATTTTAGTGTTTAATATATAAGTCATATGTGGGACTCTAAAAGTTATTTTTATTTTACAATTTAAGTGTTGGCTCGGTGATTGTATTTTTTTCACTAGAAATCATGAGTTTAAATTTTATTTAAAATTATCAATATGTCTATGAAATATTATACAAATACAAAAATTCCTATTTTGAAAAAATAAAAAAATGATATTTAATTTTTATCTAATGAGAAAATCTTGTCAAACGAACATCGAATTTAAAGCCTGAAAATTAAAAAAATTATTCAAAATAAATATATCATTCGGATTTGAAATTGATTTCAAAAGTCAGACTTAAACAAAACAAAATAACTCGATATCGCTGTTGCTTTGTTGCTTTGGACCCGATGATGGAATCCGATGGAAATGAAATTTGCGTGAAATACGAACAAATAAATAGCTTCAACCTCGTAATTTTTATTAATTTTTCATCGCAAATAATTACATCACTGATCGGTTGTCACTTGTCAAAATCCCTCTCATTTCTAATTTTTTCATTTTTTCAAACAATTTTTTATTTTATATGTTTTTTCATTTTAAGATGTTAAAATAAATTTTTGACCTGCGGGTCGGCACAACATACTAAGTCATACTTAATATCAGCACCCTCGTGAGCCACAGATCAGACATAATTTGTGGCATAATTAGATTGAATATGGCACGGTTCAATCCTTAATTTAAAAAAAAAATTCAAAAGCTTGTATTTCGTGAAGACTGGAGAGGAAAAGAGAGGGTTTTACTCTCTGAGAGTTGCTCCCTTCAGCTGGTCACACAGAGAAAGGTTGGAATAATGTCTCCATTGCTAGATTTTTTCAAAAAAAAATTAATATTTAATTTTAAAAGCATATAAATTAAGTTTTTTTTTATCAATGAGTTGATCGGAGTGATGATATGCGTTGCTTTGATAAATCACTGGTTTAATAGCATGGGATATGTAATCAATTTTGGTAATCAAGAATGGGAAGGATGCGTGAGCTTGCTTATTTACTATTCATTTTTAGGAGTCAAATTTTGTATTTATCTGTCGTAAGCAAGAGCCTTTACAATTTTTTTTTGTTTTTCTGCTTGTGTTTAATTAGGACTTTCTTGCTTATAATTTATATCTCTATATTTATCCTAAAACAAAATAGTATATATTTACATGGTGCAATTGACTTCCCTAGTGGTGATATTGAAGCTGGATCTAGATAAGCTCCTTTTATTTCCAACACTTCTCAGGTATTTATTACTCTTAACTAATATTATTACATATCGATATATATTATTTACTCCAAAGAATAATACATTTTTTTTAATGATTAACACAAGGTTTCGAGTTCTGAATCATAACAACAAGTCCCAGGTGGTGCTATTGAAGTTGGATCCGTATAAATTTCTTCAACTTCCAACACTCCTCGGATATTTATTGTTTTTTACTAATATTTAACTTCCATTGTGAATTATTTAATATGAATATTACTGCATATGAAATAGTTTGTTGAGGTAGTTCTTTTTATATTGTTGTTTGATACATGAGTGAACACTAGTTTCAGTTTATTCTTTTTTATTCTTTTTTTGTGCATATAAGATACTAGCCTTTTTTATAACAATATAAACTTAAATATATTTTGCTCATCTTCATCATATTTTTATATAGATGTATGTGAGAAAATAGTCTATGAGCCACCATCCGGGAGCAAGTCAGGCAAACTCGGGGAAGGAGTGATGATCTTCTTTTTTGTAGATTTTTTGGGATGTATTACAACTTCATTCATTTGTTATGCATGTAGATATTGTATTCAGAAATTGAAACTTATTTTATATTTGAATATTATTTGTTGGAGATTTGTATTTGAAAATTATTTGTTATTTGTTAAATAAAATTGTATTTCGTATATTTTGAGTTTGTAAAAAAAAAGGTTTCAAATTTAACTCATAAGAGCTTTTTGATGGGAAACATATTAGCAGCATTAAAGTTAGTATTACCAATAATTTGCACATTATCAACAATAAAAGTTAGCATCAAACATTATTGATGTTAAAATTTAGCGTCGCTAATGTAGATATATTAGCGACATTAATCATTTATGTGCAACATATTAGCGTCAATCTTAGGCATTAACAACGCTCATGAATTAGCGTCATCAATATTTTTATTTGTGATGCTAATTTTTTATAATACAGGCATTTATGTAAGTGTCGCGAATGAATTTTAGTGGCGTTAACTTAGCGCCACTATGTTTTGCGATTTTGGTAAGTATAACCCTTATTTAGTATTACAAATTAACATTGGTAATAATTTTTGGGTACTATTTTATCTAATAGTGACGTTATTATGATGACGGAAAAAATTTATAGTGCCACTAATTATTATTATAATATATATATATATTATACTATATATATATATATATATCTATATAAAAATGCGTGTTTTGCGTTTTTTTTTCCCCACGGGCAATAGTTTCGGCGCGCCCTTTTAACACCTCTTGTGCGCCCTTTTAACACCTCTAATACGCCCGAATTCGATTTCTATGCATTTAAAACTCGGCAAACAAACACAACCTATTTACACCTTGAACGACCGACCATGAAGCGTCCCCACAAAGATCCAGCCAATCACCACTCGCCATGTATTCAATACATCTCCCACGTGCCCGGACGCTTCCCCACGTGCACCGGCGACCGGCGGAGGCCGCTGCCCTCCGGTCCCTTCTCCGACACCCGCCAAATATTCACCGACCGGTCCAAACTCCCACTGTAAACCACCCACCTCCCTCTCCCGCTTTCACCGCCGTCACCCTCCTCCTCTACAGCCAAGCACTTCACCGGCCCGGCATGCGCTGTCAGCGCCGCCAGCTTCCTATGCTTGCCGTCCTCCCCGCGCAGCCACACGCACACCATCTTATCGGCCGACCCGCTGACCACCAGCCGCCCTGCAGCGGCGAGGCACAGCACCGCCATCCTGTGCCCTCTCAACATTTCGCCGTACTCCACCCGGCACCACCCCCGGAGCTTCCAGTAGTTCACCACGCCGTCCGACGAGCCACTGTAAACGCCACCACTCCCCACGGCTAGCGCCGTCACCGCGCTCTCCTGCCGCAGCATTATCCTCACCAACACATGCTTGGTACGCCCTTTGCCGACCGCCTCCCTCCTCCAGAGTTTCACCGTTCCGTCCGCGGAGCCGGTAAAGACCATGCCTTCTGGCGCCACCGCCACCGCGTTGATGGCGTCGTCATGGGCAACGACCGATTCCAAGCACTTGGAGTCCGAAAGCCGCCACACCTTGAACGTCTTGTCCCATGAGCCGGAGTAGAGAAGGCCTTGCTCATGATCCAGGCTGAGGCTGGAGACGGCGTCGAAGTGGCGGAGCCAGACGACGTTCCGGTGGCGGCGGACTTGGACATAGTTCCCGGGGTTGACCGACCTCTTCAGCGAGTCCTTCAAGCTCGGCAGCGTCCCAACGCGCTTGTGAACAGATGGATTTTTGGCCGAAACGCGCCAAATTCGAATCTTTCCATCCT
This sequence comes from Trichopus zeylanicus subsp. travancoricus, assembly GCA_005019695.1. NCBI lineage: Eukaryota > Viridiplantae > Streptophyta > Magnoliopsida > Dioscoreales > Dioscoreaceae > Trichopus > Trichopus zeylanicus. The sequence continues at coordinate 846,938 of RXID01014621.1, read as the reverse complement.
GATGGCCAGTGAAAACCCGGTCGCCGGCGACGACAATGGCCTTAACCAATCCACTGTTGGACTTGAACCCAGAGGACTCCTTCCTCCCCTTCCACACCCGGATGTTCTTGGAGTCTGATCCAGTATACAGAAGCCCGCCGGCGGCGGCGAGGGAATACACGTGCCCTTCCTCGCGAACAAGCGAACCAAGCAATCCCGTCGTGGGATCACCCGGAAATGGCTGCGCCGGCGGAGCGAGAGTCCACGGCGATTTGAGATAAGGAGACGTGGGATTGTTCCACGGAGACATTTCGTAAGCCGATGGCGAGCTGTCGGTGCTGGTCGGGTTCCGGTCGGAGAAATACACGGGGCTGGTCGGTGAAGAAAGATCGTCTTCGCTGCCGAGCATCCGTTCCGTTTGGAAGAGCTTCGAGAGCATGTTCCGGCCTCCGCCCCCTCCGCAGCCGGATTTATATTTCATTGTGAGCAGGGAATCAAGAAAACCAGGGAAGAAGAAAGCCGAAAGTTTTCAAAAGGCTGAGGTGCCAAATCTAAAGGTCGAAGATGGGTTTCAGGGGGTATTTATAAATTCCGAAAACGTGTGGGTGAAGGGATGGCGGGAATGGTCGTTGGCCTCCCGGAATTACACGCAGCTCTGGTAGCCCGGATCCCGTGTGCTGTCCCGAACAGCGTGGTCCTACAAAGCGGGGGCCACTGATGAATCAGGCATGCGAAAATCATGCGTGAAACGAAATAGGACAGGCGAATAAAAATCGGACACGTCGACTGACGGCGTGGAAGTAGATTCGGAGCGTAGGTGAAATTCCGGAATTATCCTAGTCGCGGCTAGAAGGAGAACCCGAAGGATGACGGCGGTCGTTGCATCAGCCGGTCCCGCCTGCCGTCCGAAATCCAATTTGTGGCCTCAAAAGCGAACGATCTCCGCCGTGATCTAACGATTTGAAGCCGTCGGAGCGACCAAATCGAACAAAAACTCGATCGAGCGGTTTCATTTTCAAAGTCAAAACTCGATAGCGTTGTTTTACATTTTTGCAGTTTCTATGTTGAACTTGGCAATGTCAGAGTTTGCATTGCATTTCGAACTACGGAAGGTCAAGATCGTCGAATGATTTTTGTGCCAAAATTTAATCCAAATACGGCAAATTAATTTTCACACAAAAAATGCGAAAAAGCGCAGCGAAATTAGAGAAGGTAGGTAAAAATTAGGTCCCTAGCAGCAAGTACATTGTGAGCAACCGCCACGTAGAGAGATAAAATTAATTGGTCTAACCAACATGTGGCGGGCAAATAAGACTACAGAGTGCCATGCGCCGTGGCACGGTGTACCGCCGCCATGTAGATTTTCGTGATGCATGGGTTACGCTGTGCTACGATATTTTGCCCGTTTGGTGGCACAGGGAAGAATTAGCTTCTGTAATTAACCCGTACTTATCATTTGGTTCTATTATTAATCTTTTGAAATGGTATAATTAACTATAAATGATTCTACTAATCGGAAAACCAGTTAACTCACTCTATACTCCAAAAGACAAGCAATTCACGAAACTAAAAGAAAAATGCGTGACATGTAGGCTTGGTGTCGATTTTTCTAGACGATGTCAGCAACTATGTTTGTCCAAAATTGTAAAATACATTATCATGATGCAACGGAGGAACCCTAAAAAATGTTTCTTTTCCTTTTAAGCTGTCCCGGGAGACATCTCCTGTGGGAGCAAATCTAACATGTTGCTTCTAATTGATACAAGAGCACTGATTCAAAGATTCAAAGTTCAAACCCATTAGGAAACCCTAGACAATAAGGCCACACGAGTAATGATCTATATTGTTTTTATACTAGTAAAAGGTTTGCATTTATGTTGATTTTCCGCTTAGCAAACTTGCATTACAATTATTGTTTTTAATGATTAATAAGAATTGAAGGCAATGCCATGGTAAGGATTGACCAATTAAAACATGGTCGTGCAAGATATTGACAAGTAGGTTTCATCAAAACAAAGAGAAAAAAAAAAAAAAAAAAATCATTAAAGGAGATATTAATCAGAAGTGGTTAGGTTTGGTGTGGAATTGAGGGTACAAGGTTAATTAGGCGCCACGTATTTGAGTGGTAGATGGACTTTAGATTAGACAGAAAATGACACTAAGATATGTTATTATCCAAAATAAATAATTATAAATTATATATATTATTATAATATTAAGTATGATAAATTAATTTCATATTAAATAATTACGTTAATAAAATTTGATATATATAATCAAAAAATTCATATATCATCCATTTAGGTGTTTAATAATATAATATCTGACTCAGTTATTTAACAAATTTCATGGTGATCACATTTTAATTTTCGAATCGTGCCTCTATTTCTTTGTACGATACACCAAATAAAATCTACTTCTCAACTTTTCAAATCTACATAGGAAAAAAATTAAATCCCATAATAAATGACATAAAAAAGAAGACTCTGGCATTAGATAATGACTAATAAAAATTTTGACTTTCACAAATCGCTGATTAAATCTTGCAAATATCTTCATCAGCAAAAGCTTGATTTCCACCTTGCAAGCATTGCTTTATATTTGATCTGCTTGCTCCAAATGGGCGCAGACAAATACCAACACTAGGGCCAAACAAGAAAATGACACGAAGCACGGAGCCCACACATTGGACGAACACGTACAAAATCTTCTTCGTTTTTGAGGATAAGTGCTTGAGCTGCAGAGGAGACGGTCATCTTGTGTGGCTTGTCTCGGTTATGATTGAAAGTTAAACCTGTTACTGAGTGATCACTTGTATTATTGGTCAATGTATGACTTTGTGTTTCTTCAATGATTGTTTTGCTACATTTTCCCCGTCGCAATTCAATACCATGAGCTCGACTTGTTTGATATTTGCTTATTGCATCAAACTGTGACATTTACATTCGGTACTCTGTGACTCAAGTGTCATGTTAAATTGTTATATATTAATATAGTGGCAAAGATATTATTTTTGACAGAAGAGATCATATGTATATTTGATTATAAATTCGAGACATTACTATGGAAGACAACAAGCTATTCAAATCACACACTGCTTAAAATTGATCTCTCTTCCCATCCACGCAGTTGTTTGGCTGTCAAATCAGATACTGGAGCATTGTCTCAACGCGATGACGAGGGAAGTGCAAACAATTAAGAGGTGCCCTTATCTCTAGGGCGCTCTGCTCAGCGTCCCACATCTATCTTATTGTCTGTCGCAACAGAGGCATACTCAGAAAGAAAAAAACAACACAGGTATATTCTTCTAATGATTATTCTTTTCTGCTTTTGATTTGAGTTCTTTTCCTTGATGATTCCCTTAGATATTCAAAGGTATATGATTAAAGCCAAATTTTGAACTAGATGTTTTTAGTAGTCAATCTCTGATCTAATATTGTATAGTATTCTATCCATCTGATTTTTCCTCTGTCATCAGATATACTCTTTCTAATAGAACTCGAGATCTTCTGTGAAAAATAGATTGATACAACCGCCATGTTAACAGAAGATCAGCCCAAGAAAGAACCAGTACGAAAAGACCATTCACCATTAGATGCCAGGCCCATTGTATGGGCTTTGAGTAATGAGCTGGAAAGCCCGGGGGCAGAGCTAACGATCGCGCGAGGACGCGACATCTCAGCGACGTGATCAGCGATGCGTAGTGTGAAGAGGACGACCGACGACTTCGGGCCCCGCTGAAGATTCACCGAAACGGAGCACAACACCCGTGCGGGCCGCTCCAGTCAACCGCCGTCCACGTCACTCCTGCTAGCTGGGCCCTACACCCCCTCACCCGACAAACCGCAGCATACGGTCCGAATCCGACCCGAATTTTCGAATTCGGATCTGACAGATGTTCTCGGTACCCCATAGCTTTTGTGTGTGGTTGGCGGGCGTGGGGTTGGCGGGCGTGGGGTTTTAACTTTTAAGACATAACGTCCCATTTTTTTATATTTAAATATACCACGTTTCTCTAGGATATCTTTACATATTACAGTGTTTTTTTTCTGAATTTTGAAGTAATTAATTTAATAAAAAGCAATTTTGGCCATTTAAAATTCATATTAGTAAACAAGTCTAAAATTAGGTAAGCAAGGACAAAATAATAAAAAATTTGAAATGGTTTGAAAGATATTTTGACTCGAAATAATATTAATGAAAGTAGGAAACACAAACCATTTTCATATAAAATTTTCGCAGAAATATCTAAAGTACACTATGAGACATCTAATTATGGTTTTGTCTAGGTTTTAAGTGTAAAATTCGCAGAATTACAACCAAAACGAATGAACAACCAATTTTAACGGAGTCGGATTCTTCCTTGCTCACCCGATTCGATATCGGATCCAAATCAAATCCGACCCGTTCTGTTCCTCTCTTTCTCCCTCTCTCTCCTCTTCTCTCTCAACCCCTCGCACTTCCGTCCGTTTCACTCCTTGTCCCCACCGCGCGTGCCGCGAAATTAGGGTTAGGGTTAGGTTGGGGTTTGGTCTCATGCTCTATTTCCGCCATGGAAGCTCCAAGCTGAGCAATTCCCCTCCATCTCCCCTTCCCCTCGACCCCTTCCCCGAAATGGACGACCTTGCGGCCGTCCCCGCCTCCGCTGCCGACTACTCCGTTGCGATGGAGTACCACGGCCCCCCGGTCCCCTTCGAGATCCCGCGCGCCATCCCCATTGAGATCGAGCGCATCCCCGTCGCCTCCCTCGCTGCCGCCGCCTCCCTCCCTACCGACCTCCACCTCCCCGTCATCCAGCCCCTGCCTTCCCCTAAGAAGCCGGATGCTTCTCTCGCCGCTGATCCCGTCGTCGCCTCCCCGACCTCTGTAATCGAGAACCGCTCCGCCATCGATGGGGAGACCTCGGGGGAGATTCCGGATAGCTCCGGTCCTGTGGAGTTCTCCAATGACACTGCTCCGAACGAGTCTGGGCTCAGCTCGGAGTTCGAGTCTTCCGACTACTCCGATGAGGAGGGCTTCGCTGGCGGGCAGATCAAGCGCCCGGCGAATGTGACCTTTGAACCTAGTGGATCTGCGTCTCCGGCCAAGGAAATTGGTTACCGGGTGTCCGAGCAGAGAGTAAAGAAGGGATCTTGCTACCGGTGCTTTAGAGGAAACCGGTTAACGGAGAAAGAGGCTTGCTTGGTTTGCGATGCAAAGTACTGCATTGGTTGTGTGCTGAGGGCCATGGGATCTATGCCAGAAGGGAGGAAGTGTGTCTCTTGCATTGGGTGTCCAATAGAGGAGTCGAAAAGGGAGAGGCTGGGGAAGTTCTCTAGGATACTTAAGAGGTTGCTGAGCGCTTTGGAAATTGAGCAGGTGATGAAGGCCGAGAAGTTCTGCGAGGCCAATCAGCTGCGGCCAGAGCATATTTGTGTAAATGGAAAGCAGCTAAGCATGGAAGAGATGGTGCTCCTGCAGGGCTGCTCCTGCCCACCCACAAAATTGAGGCCGGGGTACTATTGGTACGATAAGGTCTCAGGGTTTTGGGGGAAGGTGAGCATAGAATCCTCTGAAAATCTTATTTCTGTTCTATGAATTGCTTGCTATTCATTTTTTTTTGCTCAAATCAGATCGATTTAGTATTTATGTCAAAGTCAAAAGATGTTAGACAGCTTCATAATTTGGTTGCCATTTTTATCTTATTCATCTGAACGAAGCCCTGGTGCCATAGAGGTGGGGATTCTTAGCTTATGAAGTATGACAAATGGAATGAACAAATTTGTATGACATTTGATCTCCTGACCAGGTCTTGGATTTCTTTCTATTACAACTTGGAACAGTTAGTGTCTTGCTTCGATCATAAACAAAATTTCAAGGATATACATGCGGAAAACATGAAGATGGGGTTAATTTGTAAATTTTTTCTCCTTAGAATATCTTGAAAACCATGTTAGATCTCTTGAAGGAGCTAGACCAGATATTTGAGCTACATTCAATCTAGTGGGATGGATTGTGAGTGAATCAGTTCTTATCTCTCCTCACACGCTACTCAGGTGTCAAATGGAAAAGAATATTTTCCTGCTATGCAGAATGTGATGAATCAGAGCATTGCACATGTTTTATTTATATTTGTTTACACGCTTCTGTCATTAACTTTTGTATCGTTGGTTCATGCACCTGCCTTTATCTAGTTATGACAATGCAAACTGAACAGGAAGGGCACAAACCACACAATATAATCAGCCCTCATTTGAATGTTGGTGGGAGTCTCACACGAAATGCAAGCAATGGAAACACTGGGATTCTGATAAATGGTCGGGAGATAACGAAAGTGGAGCTGCAAATGCTTAAGGTTTGTGTTATTCAGCATTTTGTACTTGACTATGATTTGGAAATGCATCACTGTGGACAGATTTTCTTTGTAGTGGGCAGGAGTCCAGTGTGCTGGGAATCCTCACTTTTGGGTGAATGCTGATGGGACATACCAGGAGGAGGGGCACAAGATTATTAAGGGGCAAATATGGGGGAAGGTAAGCCTATAGGTTTTAGCTTCTCTTTTGTTGGTGATGATTATTCTTTTCTGATGGATGGTACTCATGAACTTTGGTGACCCAATTTGCAGCCTGGAATGAAGCTGATCTGTTCTGTTCTATCGTTGCCAATACCTTGTAAAGCAGCAACTCCTACTGGTAAAGAAGTGAACAAGATGGTTGATAGAGCCATGCCTGACTACCTTGAGCAAAGAACACTCCAGAAGTTTCTTTTGGTTGGATACCATGGATCAGGGACAAGCACTATATTTAAGCAGGTACTTTCATCAATATTCATTTTCCATTACTTATTTGTTCCGTGAACTTCTTCCATACATGAATTTGTATTCAAATACACAGAGCTGGAATCAAGATTAAACTTCAACAAACATGTACATGTTTGTTTTTTTTTGTGAAATACATAACTACAATTAGCATAAGCTATATTTTTAGTAACAAAGATTATTCTTGTGGTATTTAATAACATAATCTGTTCAGAATTTGGAAGCACAGTGTCTCAAGATGGTAGTGGATTTTTTCTATTCTCAAGTTCGTGTTTCAGTTCTTGGCTTTTCCTTTGAAAATTATTTTTTGTGCAGTAAAAGCTCTGGGATCTTGTTTGGTTGTGGATTTTAGCAATGAAGATTGGCATATCAAACTGGAAATCTTATCCTTCTATGCTGACAGGCCAGCATACGATCTACATTTTGACATTTTGCTAAGTCAACTTTCATTGTTTATTTCAGGCGAAGTTTCTGTACAGAAGTGATCCTTTTTCTGCAGAGGAGCGGGAAGGCATCAAGCTAATGATTCAGAGCAACATATACCAGTATGTTGGAATACTACTTGAGGGGCGTGAGCGATTTGAGGAAGAGAGTTTAGCAGAAAAAAGGAAAAGGTCTTCGGACAGAGGTGCTCTGATATGATTGCCCACTTATCTTTTTTCTGTTTATTTTTTTGGTCACATGAGGATTCAAAATTTTTATGTTATTGAGTATACATCTTCAGTTTGGGTAGTCTTTTTTTGAACCAAACAGATTTGATATTGTGGTCACATTTGGCTACATTGTAACAAATTATCCTATACTATCAGTGTTTTGTTGTTTGTCATGTTCCATGTTAATATCTTATTCCTTAATTATCATGGATAGAATACTGTAAGGCAATATTTACTTTCCAACAGTTTGTATGGATGGCAATATCTCTTTTATTCCTATTAATTATTGAAGTGTATGTTTTGTGGTTAATCATAGAACTGTCCTCTTAAAATTTCTTTTATGAAATCAACTTGGTGTGGTATTTTGTTTTTCTTTCTCAGTAGAAAACTTGTTGGTTGCAGGTAACAGTGAGTCGGCTGAGTTGGATGATGTGAATGAGTACTCTTTAGGTCCACGGTTGAAATCATTTTCTGATTGGCTGCTTAAAGTAATGGCGTCAGGTAGTCTGGAAGCTATTTTCCCAGCTGCTACTCGTGAATATGCTCCAGTTGTTGAGGAATTGTGGAATGATGCTGCTATTCAAGCTACATACAGAAGAAGGAATGAGCTTGAAATGCTTCCTAGTGTTGCAAGCTATTTCTTAGAACGGGTAATATGCATTCCATTGTTTTGGTGAATTATCTCGTTAGAAAATCCAAACTTATTACTTCTAAGAAAACATTCTTATTTCTTTTCATTATGGTATGCCAACAATTGGTTGTTGTATGTTGCGTGTTCTGGTTAGTTTGCATCCTGGTTTATTCGTCAACTGAAAAAAATTTCAAAGATAACTAAATCTTCTGTGTTTTGCCCTGTCAGGTTGTTGACATTTCTAGACATGAATATGAGCCTTCTGACAAGGATATTCTCTATGCTGATGGTATTACGTCTTCCAATGGGTTGGCTTGCACAGATTTCCTTTCTCCTGTGTTGCCTGGTGATGTTGATCCTGCTGACCAGGAAGAGGCACGGTTAAGGTTGGTCTGCACTTTCTGAACTCAGTGTTCACTACTGATGATTTGAGTCTAAACAATTAGAAGTAACAGACGGCCAGAAAACTGTATTTAGAAGTTGATTATAGAGAATAAATTTATAAGGGCAAAATTTGCATCTGAAAAAATGTTTAGCTTTTGAAAGAAACATGTTTGCACAACTTTCATGATATTTAGGTATTTTTGATTGCCTATTGCGGTTAAAGAGTATCTTCTCTTACAAAGATATCACTGCTATTTATGCAAAAGAGAATGGCAAGGAAATAGGAAGGCATGACGGGTCTACTATGAAGGTTGGTCTTTTATCTGGGAAAGTAGCAGGACTTGTTATTTATGTTGAATCATAGATCTTGTCATTCTTTTTTTTGGAACTTTACAAGAAACTATTGTTCTTATCATGAGAAGTGGAAATGGCTGAAATCTTGTTCTCCTACATTCAATTAGCTTTCTATTTTTTTGATAATAGAAGATGCAAGGTTTTTACTCAATTGACTTGTTTCGGTTGTGAACATTTCAGGTATCAACTCATTAGAATTCATACAAAAAGCCTGGGGGACAACTGCAAGTGGTTGGATATGTTTGAGGATGTTCGGCTTGTCATTTTCTGTGTTGCGATGAGTGACTATGATGAGTACTATGAGGATGCCTGTGGAGTAACCCTCAACAAGATGATAGAGAGCAAGAGGCTCTTTGAGAGCATCATAACTCATCAGACATTTGATCAAATGGCCTTCCTACTAGTTCTAAACAAGTTTGATCTTCTTGAGCAGAAGATAGACACTGTACCATTGACCTTATGCGATTGGTTTAGCGATTTCAATCCAGTAATGAGTCGGCACCATCCCAACCACAGCCGCAACCAAAACAATGGTGCCACAAAGGCTCAGCTTGCTTTCCACTACATTGCAGTCAAGTTCAAGAGGCTCTTTGCTTCTCTAACAGGGAGAAAACTCCATGTTACTTCGGTTATTGGGCTAGACTCAGATTCAGTTGATGCTGCATTGAGATATGCGTGTGAGATTCTGAAGTGGGAGGATGAAAAGCCAGTGTTCAATGATTTCTCTGCCTATAGTACTGAGCCAAGCTCCTTTTCTCCATGATGTTGTAAGAAAAACAGAGGTGTATATAGTGTTGTGCCTGCTATTTTTCCTATTTGTTTGTTTTCCTACATCTATAGGAGTCTTAACATGCTTCTGTATGTTGTAATACTTTTAGCAGATTGCCAGATTCAACTTGGTTCTCTAGGTTGATGTCAGGTGGTGAAAAGGTTTGTGTTTTATGTGTAAATTGGACAGCAGAAGATGTGCGTTGTAGATTTGCGGTGTGCCGTTGAAGAGCGGATGGTCGCAGAGGGAATCCTGTATGCTATTGATTGAGATGTAGCCATATGGAAATGAGTAATGCATGTCAAGTGTTCATTTGTTTCCATTTTCTGCTTGTCATCTGATTGTTTTTTCTTTAATTTTTTAAAATTATGTTTTGAATTCCATTTCATTCTGATATCCAATGTCTATTTGCACTTTGGATGTACAGAATGGTCTGGTCATATATAAGACTCAATCCGAAACCTATAGCGAATAAAGGTCGTGAACGAGTCTCCCAGTTCTTTTTTCTCATTGTTACTTTAATTCTCAAGTTGTGACCAAAATTGACAAATAAAAATATCCATTATAAGCATTTATTGCAGTAGACTCGAAATGGTTGGATCAAATAAAAAGACTAGTGATTCTTTCTTTCTCCAAAAAAAAAAAAAAAAAATTCTGATGATTCTTACACTAGGTAAGAACCCAAACAGCCTTTTATAGAAAAAACAAAATAATTAATCGCATACTATTTTCACCAAGATATACCCATAATAGACTTGCTCAGCGAAAAAGGCAAGGGGAAAAAAATACTAGACATCTTCATCTTTTTCTGGGAATTTACCCCAAATCTCAGCTTGGGGCGAATCGGTCCATGAGCAAGCAAAGGGTGGCCTCCGACAAGGAGCCGCCCCTTCTCACCACTCTGTCTCCAATCGCTTCCTTCTCCACTTCATGAGCCTTCTTCTTCTTCGTCTTCCCTCCACCCCCTTCTCCCTCGTGACGGCAGTGGCATAACTCCTGCCTCTTCCTGCCGAGTTTCTCAAACTCGCTCATCCAAACACTCACCAAGCCCGACATCTCGTCTACTAAAGCTCAAAGAACCAGCTCGTTTAGAATTGAACAATGCTCCCAAGCTGAAACCAAGTCCAGGTTTATATAGGCAAAGATAGATAAGAACAACTAATAAGCTGTTTTCCAGAAGAAATTGTGTTCTGTAGAAGTAGTTTTACAAGCTACGTGAAACCACGCGCGGAATCTGGTGGCTTGCTCTTTTTCCTTCACGAGGTGCGGGTCCAAGCGGAGTAGCGTCCACACGATCTTTTCTTGTCGTCGCGTACCGAGCAGCCGACGAACAGGAATTGGAATACGGAATAGCAGCAGGCTGAAGAATATGCCTTCTCATATCCTGTGGTTTATAACGTATTTTGTCCTAGCAGATATTTTGGTGCCTCTTTCTCGAGCAAGAAAAATCTTTCCTCTCTGCTGGATACTTCAAATATCAGACACCACATCGATTCTATGCAGTACGTCAAAGTCCATTATCCATTATATTTTCTACTCCATGTTCTGTGATTGTTATGCACGTTATTTGTCGACCATTGTGTGACGGATCTAATTGCACTTTAAGCAACTCAATCCATTTGAGTTGAATGACATGGCAGATTTATCTGGTTTGTCCATTTGAACATTAATTTCAAGGTTTACCAGGAATTCAACTGGTTGGCTTTAATATTCATCTCCCTATTTGACGATTCCTTTAACATGTGAAGTTTCAAGCCATTCAACTACAAGATTCAAATGACCCAAGATCGAAGTGCTAATGCAAGATCAGAAACCCAGATTAATTTCAGTAGTTTAAATTCTTCAAGCAGCGGTGTTACATAACAGTCAACTAGTTGAGTGAAGCTGGGAGAAGAAGCAGGAGCAGAAGCAGAAGAAGAAGAAGAAGAAGAAGAAGAAGAAGAAGAAGAAGAAGAAGCCCTAACCTGACATTACAAGCACTTGAGAAGTGTGAGCTCATTTGAAGATCCAGCACGCTCCATCTGCCAACTTTGTCTCCCTAATGTGATATCTAGGTTTGGAACTCGTTGCAACTCCTCCTTGTGCTCCCCTAGTATCAACAAGCCAATCTCTCTTTCTCTAGTCTAAAATTCCATGAAAATGGAGAAAAATTAGTAGCTTATAGCATATATAAAGATCAATAAAGTTTGACAAAAACATCTCCTTCTATTGTTATCCTAATCATAATCTAAAACTTGGCCCTATAGATTTATACCCTACTCTCAAACCAAATTTTAGATTGAGATTACATAGTAAGCTAATATGGAGCAAGGTGATTCCTTGACAAATAAATTACAATCTTGCCAGAAATAATAGAACTTTATAGATGAAAGGTTATCGTGCATTATGGTGCTATAAAACCCTGGCCAGAGTACTGTCATTTTATGTATAAGGGTTTGAATTGAATTTATTATCATGCATAGACTTTGGAGGCAAACACTGACAAGTAATGGATGAGCTTACTTCAGTGTATTTTATTTAGCATGCAGTTGCAGTTAATTTCAGTTTTTCTACCTCATTCTCATTGCTCAAAAAGTTCTCAGGACAGCAATAAGGTTCTGGTGCAGGCTTCTGTAACAATGAAGGATTCCCAGCATTCTCCTCCAGAGATGAATATGGCCTTCTGCATACAAAACGAAGGACCGAATTGGTGAATTCAACCAAGTTCAAGTCAAAGTTTAAAAAAAAAACATCACGTTCAAATTCCTACTATTAATTTGAAGGGAGAATTATCAAAAAACCCTTAAAATTTTTTTAAAATTTTTATCAGTTTCTCATATTTTCAAAATTTTTTATTAGCCTTTAAAAATTTATAAAATTTGAAATCAATTCTTGAAATAACTAACTTTTTAAATGAAATGATAAGTTTGTCACTATCTATAAATATTTTACCTACATAAATATTTTATCTGACATATCAATATTCCATTTCATTTATAAATACTTTATATATTTATATACGAGATGAAATATTTATATATATAATATAATATTTATAAATAATAATAAACTTATATTTTTATTTAAAAATTTAATTATTTCAGGATTTGGTTTTAAATTTTTAAAATTTTTAAAAACTGATACAAAAAATTAAAAAATACAAAAAATTAATTAAATTTTTTTAAAAATTTCAGAAATATTTTAGTAATCTTTCCTAATTTCAATCAGCATTTGAGGCAAATATTGGAACCCTAGTAGTTGTCTTTTCCCAATGTTTGACATAATTGGAACACATCATGATGTAAATCCAAGTGAGAAGAGGACAATGTGGCAGTCTTGATACCCTAATAAATGTGAAATAAGTCCACCTCCTCTGAGTTAAAAAATAATAAAAAAACATTATCTTTCTCCATTTTCGCTTAGTTTCCAGGCTTTCATGGCTGTACAGGTGGGGTCTTTGCGTTCTACACTCCACATGAGCGGAAGGGGGACATCAGTATCTTGAACGTGATCTGAATTCCTAGAACCATGACCAAAGTACATGCATGGCCATTCACGAGCTCACAAGCTTAGCAGTTTTCTACAGTATCTAAACAGACAGAAGAGAGAGAGAGAGAGAGAAAGGAAGAAATGATTATATGATCATTAGTCAGAGGTTATAATAAAATTGGAGTACTGCAGCATATTTAATACGATTCTTACTTCCCATCCCCCAATGTTCTTTCTGAAAATAGTTTATGATATATGATGTAATGACATAATGATCCCCTATTCCTTACCTGATATTGACAAATCCTTTTGAAGATAAGAGATACTGAGCTCTATTCTAAATAATATAACATAATACCATCTTTCTGATACAAAACATATTTTAATAATCAGTAATTAGATGAAAAGTTATTCCCTACAAACTACTTAAGCCAGGCTTGACCATTTGACAAACGGCACAAATTACATAAACAAAGTTCTGTGACTTGATTGAAACTACATCATCCTCATCAGACTTTAAGAAAAAAGATTAAAAAATTTCAAGCTGTGAAACACATTCATTCTTCTATTACGAATAATGTGCCATCAGTTTTATGAGGCAGCCGGTCAATCAGGCCCCTAACTATTATTAGATTGTGCAGTCAAATTCCTTATCCTGTCAGTACTAAATAGCCTCCATCCCCATCCAAGTTATAAAACAAACCAAATATATCCAACAAAACACTATAGATACTCAATCTGAGCTACATCCATTGGTGTCCAAAGCTCTCATTGTCCTTCCCGTATTGATATCCATATGGCACAAAGATGTGGGATTTCTTGATGCAGGACAACCAAATCCAATCACATACAAGCAGACATGTTTGTCATTGGATTCAAACCGAGAATACAATCATCTAGATGTTATTTCTCAGTGGAAGAAAAAGATGATGATGAGGAAAGAGAAGAAGAAGATATAATGAACAGACCTAGGGGAGGTTGGAAATGGAGTTGATGAGGTGTGGTTCAGGACTATTTCTGCCTGAGGGGATTGGCCTGCAAAAGATCCAATTCAATCGAATCCAGCACTAAGATACAAATGGCTGTGCCTCATGGGACACAAATAATGCATGAAGTGAAAGGCCAGGGTCAATACCTGCTGCTCCTCTGTCCGTGCTCTTCACTGTTCTATACATCTGCAAAGCGAAAGAAGCAAACAAACATAAAATTCACACCAATAGCTAATGGTGGGCGTCAAACTAAGTCATATGCCATCAGAGGAAACCCTAACCCTAATGCTCTGCACAGGAACACCAACAAAGAATACCAGAAAAAGCAGTTTGTACCTGGAGATGGCTCTTCACATGTGCCAACGTTAGGTCCTTCACATTCATCAGCTCCAGCACCGACTTCGGCGTCGCTCCTGCCGGCATTTCCAATGAATTCTATACTGCACGACTACAGAAAGAAGAACAGCAGGAGTTTGAGAAACAAGGACTAAGGAGATTACTCTCGTGACCGCCTAGGAGCTCTACGGCATGGACGAAGTGGGCGTGGAGGGTGGTGGTCCACCGCATCCTCGGCGCCCGAACGCTCCGTTTCCCCGGCCGCGAATTCCTCTTGAACTCATAGATCTGCGGGTGGTGCTGGTGGAGCTGATGACTCTGATGAGCTCCGGGGCGGTTGTTGTGTTCGTCGTCTATCTGATAATTTCTTGCTTTCAGGACAGAAGTATCAAACCCCAAGCTCAGGCCCGGCGGGCTGATTTGAAGCGAGAGATCGGGGAAGCCAGCGGCGGCGGTGCCAGTAGCCATTGAGAAAGAAGAAGACCTTGATAATCAAATCATGCAAGGAGGTATAGACAGAGAAAGAGAGAGAGGTTAGGTTGGAGCAACAGAGATGAATAGAAAGGGAAAAGGCTGTCTAAAAGGGTTGGTGGAAAAGGGGATGAGGAGGTGGATAAATAGAAGAGAGTAGAGGATGGTGATTAGCTTATGAGTGGCTCATGATTTCAATGGAGGTCCTGTATTTATAGCTCTCAAAAAGGCTAGAGAGGAAGCTAGGCAAGGATTGGTTCTTTATAGGGAGACCATAGTGTTTGTAGATTGATTAGAAAAAGTTAAAATAAAAAGTATAATTATTCCAGTTAATTAATGAGTTTAAAAATGGCTGGTAAGATGTGAAATTTGAAGAATATTTCAGAGCGGAAAAGAGGAAAGCGGAGCAGTGATGGAGAGAGGGAGGGTCACTATGTTGAATTTGGGAAATCAGAGGCATAAAACCCGGAGAGAGAGGGGGGAGGAAGAGAGGTATTTTTCCTTTTGTATGAAATAGTAGAGCAGGCAGCAGGGTGTTGCAGGCATTCAATTAAAATGGAGAGTGATGGTCAGAGAGAGAAAGTATTGGAATTTGAAAGAAATATTCTCAAACTATTTTTTAATAGAAAAAACATAAAATAATTAATTCCATTTTTTTGTTCATAAAAAAATTTTTAAAAAATTTGTTGTGATGTCAAGTGATGGAGACCTGGTTCACCACTTTTCCTTGTGGTTGTTTGAATTGAAAGCTATTTGGAGCAACACTTTTTCAAAATAAATAATAATAATTATTATTATTTGGTGAAAACTTCAGTGATGCTTGGCTAAAGATAAAATCGAAGTATATATATTCAGTTGGATAATGTACAATTATATTATGAATTTTGTAACATCACATGCTACTCAACTATCTTATGTTATTTAAATAGCAAAAAAAAAATCTTACAAATCTTACAAAAATAAAGCGAATCCCTAACTTTGATTTCTTTTAGCTATAGCACAGTAATATTCAAGCATTAATAATTGAGATTCACTAAATATATTATTTTAAACTTTTGACTTACAATCTTTTAAAATATATTAAATTTATCAAAATCTTTCTATAATTTTAATATCTATTTACATTTTTTTTTCAAAATTAATTATTTACAATCCCTTAATTATTATTTAATTAAAATTTTGATCAAAAAATTCTCTTATAGACTTTATAATTTTATAATTTAATATTTCAAAAAGTAATTATTTATTTTTTTTATTATTTTTTTTCTCCTCTTTTTTTTTTTTGAGAGAGTTGCCAACATGGCATGGGGTGGCGCGCCCAAGGTGCTTTTGCCCACCTTGCGTTCATGCTCTTGCCAACCTTGCGCTCGCGCCAACGTGGTCCTTGCCACAATGCCCTTGCTGCTCGCTCCCACGTCCGCACCCACTTCTATGCCGGCCACGCTGTCTTGCATCATGTCAGCTAATATATGCGCCGCCTCCACTCTCGAAGAGAAAGAAAAAAAAAAAATTAACATAAAAAATATAAAATTTGAGGGGTTAAATTGTAAAATTACAAATGACATACGAGAAATTTTTAGTTAAAATTTTAATTTAATAACAATCAAGTAATTAAATTCGAAAAAAAGGGGTGAAAATAGATATTAAAATCATAAGAGAATTTTGATAAATCCAATATATTTTGAGAGATTGTAGGTAAAAAATTTTTATTTTTTTTTCACAATCAATGTAGAAAGCCATAAAGCTACTAAGATCATAAAATAAATTTTGAAAGCTAAAATAAATGTGATACGTAAATAATTTGTCCACCTAAACTCTTGTTGTCAAAATTTTCGATTCGCCTCCAAATATTCTTTTAATTTGAATATATATATATATATATTGGATCAATTGTATATAACAACTTAAAATTTCATAACTTATATATTTCTTCCTCAAATTTCAAGAATGGTATATTTCTGTTTGGGCTATTAAATATGTTATAAAAATATTCTCAGATGTATATTTATTATTAAAATTAAAAACATTTAGAAACTATTCGTTAAAGATAAAGGGAAAAGACCAAAATATCTCTTATTTTATTAAAGGTAATGGAGTTTTTTACAATGATATAATTTTTTGTGGAGTTTTATTAAGAGTTTTTATATATTTTTTATAAAAAATATGGATCCTAAATCTAGTTCAGATTAATCATAGATTTGGTTTAAATTGGCTCCCAAATCCATAATAATATTTTATTAAATTATCATCCAAAAAGTAAAACAAACTTTCATGTAATTTTCATTATTTTTATCATTCAAATAAGAAAAATAAATTTACACACATTATTCCAAATCTCATTACAAAAGATGATAAAATGTATATAAATTTGAGTTTGTTATTTGAATGACAAAAATGATAAAAGAATATATAAAATTTTATTGTCTTTTAAATGACAACTTGATAGAACATTATTATGAATTTAGATACAAATATAAACTCGATGTATGACTGATCTGAACTGGATTGACTCATAAAAATAAAATTATAAATCATTTTTTTAAAATTATCATAATTATAAATAATTCTATAAAAAATTATATTTTTATAAAAAATTTCATTGCGTTTAATAGGATAAGAAATATCTTCGTCTATTCACTTTATTTCAAATGACGTCAAACAAATTATGCTTTAAATATCTTTTAATAATAAATATATACTTCATGAGGTTTTTATAATATATTTAATAATACAATAAAAAATATATTATATCTAAAATTTTAAAAAACATAATTTTTAAAAAATTTAAGAAATTATATACAATTTATCCAACTTATTTTGAAACATTTGTACGCAAAATGTACCGATCTCCAGCTAGTCTTCCAAAAAAGACTCGGTTGGTGAATAATTGCCACCGCATGAGTCATAAAAAGCTTGCTGTCCTGTTCTTTCAACGCATTACCAAACGAAGGGCCCGTGGTCATCTTCTTTTCGATGATGGGACATTTAATTCAAAATTGAACCCGGAATAATCAAGATTTTGAGCCTCAATTCCACTTAACCTTCAAATTAACGTACCATCGATGAACTGCTTGTTTGGCAGTGACTGTACTGATAAAAATGTCACCAAAATAAAACTGAAACATTTAAATTCTCGAACCAAAACCGAAACCGGGATTTGAAACCCTAGGCTAAGTAAGTAGCAAAACGCTGGTTTGGAGGAGTGGCAGTAGCCAGTAGGTGAGGGAAGGTTGGGTTGGGATATCCGGCGACATCGGGGCAGTGAGCCGCGTGCCGTCGCAGAGTCGCAGACCCCACGCGAGCTGCTCCATCCGCTTCCTCTTGTCCTTGACTGCATCGCACCACTTTACACAGTCTTCTTCTTCCTCTCTCTATTTTTATCTCATGCCTTCCTTCATGCTGCGCAATTTGTTGTTGTCCCAAAACACGAACGATATTCTCTTCTTCACTCTTTCTCTCTCTCTCTCTGGCCCACTCGAGGCCCACTTTGCTCCTCCCGCGTTCCTCTTTTTCACGTGTTGTTTTCACATTGGCTTGTCTTTGCCATTGGGTTTTGGCTTTGGTGGCATTTCTTTGTGAGGTTGGCGAGCTCTGGTAGTCGCTGGTGAGAGACAAAACAAAGGCAGCGGTGATGATGATGAATGGTCGGAACTAAGATACAATTTGATTCAAGCTGACAACAGTGGCTGAAACCAAAAGGGTTTGCGGTAAGCATCGGACAATAAAATCGAGCGTCAAGTGAACAAGTCAGCAGACGGCCTAAAAAGAGGGACTAGGGTTAGCTCAGGCTCACCAGAATTGTCACTCCGACTCCAACTGAGGACGTATTAACCGAGTCAGTCCGACAAAAACTTGTAAAAACCATTTTTGGCAATATCTGGCTCTTTTGAACAGACTCTAATTGCAACTGATGGACAATTGATAAATAACGATCGACGATTGATAATAATAATTAGAGTACAGTAGAATTTATCGATTAAAATTGTTACCATCAGATTTGATACTAAACATTTTTCGATTGAGTTGGGGGCCAGAGATGAAGCGGGGTTGCGGGAGTGAAAGAGAACACGAGGGCAAGGAGTCAGGAGAGCAGAAAGGATCGTGAAGAAAACGAAAGGAAAAACTCTTGGGTGCGAGTGAAAATGTTAGAGAAATGTTAAAAGGTCTTCGTAGCAATGATTTGTCAATAGATCCTGATGCCAAGGTCGGCGGTGCGTCCCGATGGGATTCCTTCTTCTACGGCCTTCTTGTTTTCTCTGCATTTGCTTTCTTATTTTTTTAAACAGTGCTTCGCTTCTGAGTATTAACCTCCTAATCAAGTTTTATTCAGATTGATTCGAAGGTTTCGATTTAAATTTTAATTTCAAACTTTAAACATATTTTTATATTAAAAAATATTTTTTTTGTTCAATATTTAAGACATCAATTTTAATTAGCGTCAAATCTGATTTTAAAATTAAAAACTTCAAATTTTACTTTTAATTTATTAAAAAAATAAGGATAAATCGATCCCCCACTTGCAGGAGAAGATGAGTGAACCAAAATTTAATTAAGTCTGCTTTTCTATCGCTAACAACCGAAATAAAACTAAGTAATGTAACTATCGTATGAAATTCATAATTTTTTTAAAAAAATTAGAAGGATGCTAGGGTAGGAAACAAAAAAATCTCTATTTTTCTCATTATAACTCAGCTTAATTTTGATTTTAATTCTTTTAAGCTTTAGGGTTTGGTGCAGACGGTGAATCGCAATCGATCACAATTAACAAATCGTTTGCATTCGCATCATCTAAAATCGACCTATTTTGGCCTTTAATTTGAATTTGAACCACAACTAACAATCAGTAATTGACTACTATTAACTAATAAATGTAATTAATAATGATATCCGGAATACAGTAGAATTTGTTGAATCTTAAACATTAATAACTAGTTGGAACAGGTGATCCCAACTTGCAAGGCAAACACAACCCTCTTTCTGATCACACCCATCAATCAATCTTTTAAGAACGAATGTAGCGAATATCTTGTCCGTCCTCTCCTGTCTTCTCGTTCTCTCTCTCTTACAGTCGAACACAATAATAACCTTTCTCACTGCATGATGCCACCGGGCCTAGCTCGTGCCCACAGACTTGCACCACACGCAGTCAAAACCCCCACAAACACCAACATCGCTCAATTATTGACGCGCTAGAGCCCTTGTTCACCTTTACAGCTTCTCCTCCTCCCTCCTCATTCTTCTTCCTCATCCTCTCTCTTCTTTTCAACAAACCCTAGCTCTTCACCCAATGCCTAGTAGTCTCGTACCTCACACTGTCTCCGTGCTCTCTTGAAAGTCGAAAGAGCCAAGGAACGTGACGTAAATGCCCTCAACTTCCATGTGTCGCCTCGTGGTTTGAAGCCATTTAACCATTTTGTACTAGGGTTTAGTGTTTAGAATCATATAGATATGGGCTCAATGTCCCATGCACCATTTTATTTTGTGTTGGAGTGCATAGAATATTCTACGTGGGCGCCCATGAATTCTTGGAAGTTCTCTTTGTTCTAGGGTTCTCATGTAGCGCTCAATTAACACTGCTTTTGTGGTCCTTGTTGTAGGTTTATTTGTTTGTCTCGATGAGCGGCAAAAACAACCAGAAAATGGCTGAGACTGAAACCTAGAGTCTTGTTGTTGTATATTGTTCAACTTTTCTCGAATTCAACATGCAAGAAATCCATCTGATTAGGCGACTAATTTAATCGCTACAATCCAAATTATATATCATGCAACACAACAAGATATCTTCAAAGCATGCATGAATATTATACTTCTCAATACACACGTAGGATATATTAGATTGAAACCCAATCTTGCATCCATCTATTTGTTTTTCCCGAGAAATCCATGCACGCCAGAATTTTAATCCCATGAGACTGTCACACTCCCATTTCCAAAGCTGTCACATGGACCCCTAAAATGTGTTTGGGTCTTCCAGACTTGGTTTCCAAAATGCCTGGATTGGGTCCCTAATGGCTCTCTTTGACTCTTTCCCATTCCATTCTTTGTGCTCCGAGCCCTTGTCATGCTGTCATGCACCCAACCTTATAGATGGACAACCAAGAGCCCATCAGCGTGTCCCCATCTGCGGCCAGGTCCTTTCTCTCTTCTTTCCTAGGGAAAGGGATGGAATTCTAATTTTATTTGTTCATGAATGTATTTGTTGGGAGTATGGGACATGGACTAGATGGTGGTGGGGTTTTAATTTTTGTGGACCATATATGGGGGTAGGAGGGCATATTGTGATGTTGCGATGGATTGTGTTGGGGAATGATTTTGGATTTACTGTCAAATATGAAATATAAATATCTCCCATATAAGAAATATATATGAAGTCGGACTATTTCACAAATAGCTATCCCAACAACCAACATGAAATACATCACTCAAATAAAGCTTACACGAGAGAGATCCCATGACATCTATTATTGCTTGTAAAGTTTCAACAATAGCATTATAGGGTGAAAAATCTATTATATGTTACTCAGATGGTAAGAAAATCTCATAATAAAGGAAGCATCACATGAATGAATGGCTAGGGTTTGTGTTTCATAATAATGAAGGAACATTGGCCGAAGGCCATATTCCAAAATTATAGGTAAAACATTTAATAATGTGCAGTCCATCAGACAAATGACACCCACAGATTGCTTGAATCGATTTCAAAGTTTAGCATGGGATTATGGGAGTTAGATTAAGGCCAACATTGATTGAAAAAACGATTTGTTAATTAAAAGAAGTGAGACCATGTAGAAAGGAATAAAAGAGAGTAGGAAATAAATATACTGCCGTTGAAACAGAGGCTTGGAAGAACATGGCATTGAGTGAGAGTTGAGGAGAAGACACAGGCGTGGAATCTGTCAGTCAGGCTTTTTAGTGAGCCATTTGCCATAAAGTTAGATTAGGGTTTTGGAAGAGACCAAACACCGCCACCACCAATCTTTGTTTCCTTTTGCTTAAGAGTATTATTATTATTATTTTTTATGTTAAACTCGATTCAGTCCCGACCGTCCACAACAGGTAATGGCCAAGTCAACAATTATTCAAAAAAGTTCGCACAGAGAAAGCCGAGGAGAATTATTGTTTGTATTTTTATTTTTTTTTTGTATCATTTAATCAAATGAACAGTAGGCATGGACCGGCTTCTGAAGGAGTCCCCGATGCTCCGGATCTCACTATTTGTTAATGGGTTTATACGTTGTCTAATTCGCAATTCGATGTGTTGTAATGCTTTGGTTGGTGGGACGTGTCCCAAAGCGAATGCCATGCACACGCAATGAAACTATCCAATCCCATAATTCGCTATGTAAAAAGCACAAAATTTCTCTACATTCCGAATCTGTTCGACAACCCGAGTTGACGCGTACTTTGAATTTGGAAAGGCTTGGCTTCGAATTTGCAGATGTTCGCAACTTAGCGAGAAGAAGAAGATTACGAGTTTTTGGGCCAAATTTTGCAATTCTTATTAGGGTCGTAGTTTGTGTGCTGCAGCCTACCCAAAGTTCGGTAAATTGTGGTGGGCCGGACTCCGTTTCAACCCATGGGCCATCCTGGGTTCATCCAACTAGAAGAGCGTGACACATTCGGATGAATTTCCTCCCTAAAGGGCCCAATACCCTTAAATTAAAGAATTTTGAAGAATATTTTATTTAATATTATTTAGGATGAATTGAAATGATAAAAATATCTTAGAGACAACAAACTATTTTACAAAAGCATAATTTCTATGAAGTTGCTTGTAATTATAATAATTTCATCGAGAATATTTTGTAATTTTAATTTTGAAACTTTTATGTACAATCTCTCATATTTTATTTTATTTACGTGTAATCACCTGAGATTTTAGTGTTTACGTATAACCCATTTATTATAGTTTAATTTAAATTTTGACAAAAAAATTCTCCTTCACCCTTTGTAAATTTTCACTTAAACTAAATTTTTTTTATTCTATTTCTTTCTAGAATTATTTTTATCAACATCTCATCTTTCTCTCTTTCTCTCAAATTTTTATTTTTTACAAATAAATCATTCAAAAAATTTTAAATTACAAGTTTAATATTTATATATTTATAAATACATTTCTCCAAAATATTTTATTTATAAATAAGTTTAAATTCGATCCTTTTTTCAAATAAAATTTTACGTGTTGACGATTTTAAAACTTCATGGAGAGTTTATTTTTATAAATAAACCTTTTATAAAATTTTAAATTATAATTTTAATATTTATATGCTTATAAGCATGATTTACGGTTTCGGTTTCGGTTTCGGTTTTGGGACCGGCCGAAACCGATACGTTTCGGCCGTTCGGCCGTTTCGGTTTCAGTTTCGGTTTCGACCGAAAGAATTTTTTAAATTATTAATTGGGCGTTGACCAGAGTTTGACTATATTTTGACAGTGCTTTAACTTCAAATTAAAAATACGATAAAATATTAGAAAAAATTTGAAAAAATTTGGAAAATTATGAATGAATTTATACTTAATTTTACAATAATTTCAAATATTATTTAAGCTAATTAAAATTAATTTTGATAGTTAGTCACTGATATTGTCTACTTTTAATATATATTAGTGTATTAAAAAAATATATAAAAAATGATATGAATATGATTAAAATTTAAAAATTAACATAAGTAAATTTAACTTTTCATTAAAATGTATTTCACACATACATAATTTATAAATTGTAAGATAATACAACTAATCATCATAGTCATCATCGGTTGAGTTTGGAACATTTAGGTGTGGAATTACAAATTCAGCACCTGAATGATCTGAACGAGCATTTGTGGGCATATGAATCAGAACAATTAGCTCTGCGCGATCTCATGGCAGCGGTTCTGAAGTATAACCATATATCGAAGGTCTAAAATAAAAGTTATATTTTGACTAAAATTTAATTTAATTTTAATTATTTTTTAACTTCAAATTAAAAAAGTATAATATATTTTAAAATTTTTAAAAATAATGAATAATTACGTGAATAATATTATGTACGTGAATAATATCTGACAGAAACCGATAAGAACGTCGAAATCAAATTGGCGACAACACTGGCCCCAGTGTAAGGGCCAGCCTCATCTTACGGGAGTACAAGTCAGGTCAGTGAGGACACGAGATAGGCGAGAGAACGACGGTAGACTAGTAAGTGCGCAGGGTTTTTGGGTTCGAACACGAAGCCGGCGCGAGGTCCTCCCACGACCTCCATTACCCTGCGCCCCAACCCGCGCGAGCTCGGCGAGCTCCCGCCCGCCCGCCTGTCTGCCCGGAGCTCCCGCCCCACCCCCCCTCCCCAACCCGCGTGAGCTCGGCGAGCACCACTGCCCGTCTCCCACCCTCCACCCCCCCCCCCACCCCCGCCCTACTTCCCCCGCCCCCAGCGCGAGATCGCGACTCCCGCCCGCGTAGAAGCCCGGCAAAAAGCTCCCCGCCCGCCCCGCACCGCCTCGCGCTCGAGCGTGAGCTCCCACCCCCCACCCCGCTAGAGCCCGGCAAGCTCCCGCCCGCCTGCCCGCTCGCGCTCGAGCCCGGTGAGCTCCCACCCGCCAGAGCTCGGCAAGCTCCCGCTCGCGCTCGATCCAGCCTGCGCGCGAGCTCGGCGAGCTCACGCCCGTGCGCGCGATCTCGGCGAGCTC